>CM051240.1:79201642-79208948 GCA_027917425.1 Gastrophryne carolinensis
GTGCATGCTCTCTGGTTTTTGTGGCACTGGCATCCCATTCTGTGACTAAAGCAGCCTCTATTTAATAGCACAATAAACATTTGCACTTATTCTCATAGAAATCAGGCCTGATAAAGACACTTTTGCTGTGCATGCTCTCTGGTTTTTGTGGCACTGGCATCCCATTCTGTGACTAAAGCAGCCTCTATTTAATAGCACAATAAACATTTGCACACTTATTCTCATAGAAATCAGGCCTGATAAAGACACTTTTGCTGTGCATGCTCTCTGGTTTTTGTGGCACTGGCATCCCATTCTGTGACTAAAGCAGCCTCTATTTAATAGCATAATAAACATTTGCACTTATTCTCATAGAAATCAGGCCTGATAAAGACACTTTTGCTGTGCATGCTCTCTGGTTTTTTGTGGCACTGGCATCCCATTCTGTGACTAAAGCAGCCTCTATTTAATAGCACAATAAACATTTGCACTTATTCTCATAGAAATCAGGCCTGATAAAGACACTTTTGCTGTGCATGCTCTCTGGTTTTTGTGGCACTGGCATCCCATTCTGTGACTAAAGCAGCCTCTATTTAATAGCACAATAAACATTTGCACTTATTCTCATAGAAATCAGGCCTGATAAAGACACTTTTGCTGTGCATGCTCTCTGGTTTTTGTGGCACTGGCATCCCATTCTGTGACTAAAGCAGCCTCTATTTAATAGCACAATAAACATTTGCACTTATTCTCATAGAAATCAGGCCTGATAAAGACACTTTTGCTGTGCATGCTCTCTGGTTTTTGTGGCACTGGCATCCCATTCTGTGACTAAAGCAGCCTCTATTTAATAGCACAATAAACATTTGCACTTATTCTCATAGAAATCAGGCCTGATAAAGACACTTTTGCTGTGCATGCTCTCTGGTTTTTGTGGCACTGGCATCCCATTCTGTGACTAAAGCAGCCTCTATTTAATAGCACAATAAACATTTGCACTTATTCTCATAGAAATCAGGCCTGATAAAGACACTTTTGCTGTGCATGCTCTCTGGTTTTTGTGGCACTGGCATCCCATTCTGTGACTAAAGCAGCCTCTATTTAATAGCACAATAAACATTTGCACTTATTCTCATAGAAATCAGGCCTGATAAAGACACTTTTGCTGTGCATGCTCTCTGAGTTTTTGTGGCACTGGCATCCCATTCTGTGACTAAAGCAGCCTCTATTTAATAGCATAATAAACATTTGCACTTATTCTCATAGAAATCAGGCCTGATAAAGACACTTTTGCTGTGCATGCTCTCTGGTTTTTGTGGCACTGGCATCCCATTCTGTGACTAAAGCAGCCTCTATTTAATAGCATAATAAACATTTGCACTTATTCTCATAGAAATCAGGCCTGATAAAGACACTTTTGCTGTGCATGCCTCTCTGGTTTTTGTGGCACTGGCATCCCATTCTGTGACTAAAGCAGCCTCTATTTAATAGCATAATAAACATTTGCACTTATTCTCATAGAAATCAGGCCTGATAAAGACACTTTTGCTGTGCATGCTCTCTGGTTTTTTGTGGCACTGGCATCCCATTCTGTGACTAAAGCAGCCTCTATTTAATAGCACAATAAACATTTGCACTTATTCTCATAGAAATCAGGCCTGATAAAGACACTTTTGCTGTGCATGCTCTCTGGTTTTTGTGGCACTGGCATCCCATTCTGTGACTAAAGCAGCCTCTATTTAATAGCACAATAAACATTTGCACTTATTCTCATAGAAATCAGGCCTGATAAAGACACTTTTGCTGTGCATGCTCTCTGGTTTTTTGTGGCACTGGCATCCCATTCTGTGACTAAAGCAGCCTCTATTTAATAGCATAATAAACATTTGCACTTATTCTCATAGAAATCAGGCCTGATAAAGACACTTTTGCTGTGCATGCTCTCTGGTTTTTGTGGCACTGGCATCCCATTCTGTGACTAAAGCAGCCTCTATTTAATAGCACAATAAACATTTGCACTTATTCTCATAGAAATCAGGCCTGATAAAGACACTTTTGCTGTGCATGCTCTCTGGTTTTTGTGGCACTGGCATCCCATTCTGTGACTAAAGCAGCCTCTATTTAATAGCATAATAAACATTTGCACTTATTCTCATAGAAATCAGGCCTGATAAAGACACTTTTGCTGTGCATGCTCTCTGGTTTTTTGTGGCACTGGCATCCCATTCTGTGACTAAAGCAGCCTCTATTTAATAGCAAAATAAACATTTGCACTTATTCTCATAGAAATCAGGCCTGATAAAGACACTTTTGCTGTGCATGCTCTCTGGTTTTTGTGGCACTGGCATCCCATTCTGTGACTAAAGCAGCCTCTATTTAATAGCACTAATAAACATTTGCACTTATTCTCATAGAAATCAGGCCTGATAAAGACACTTTTGCTGTGCATGCCTCTCTGGTTTTTGTGGCACTGGCATCCCATTCTGTGACTAAAGCAGCCTCTATTTAATAGCACAATAAACATTTGCACTTATTCTCATAGAAATCAGGCCTGATAAAGACACTTTTGCTGTGCATGCTCTCTGGTTTTTGTGGCACTGGCATCCCATTCTGTGACTAAAGCAGCCTCTATTTAATAGCATAATAAACATTTGCACTTATTCTCATAGAAATCAGGCCTGATAAAGACACTTTTGCTGTGCATGCTCTCTGGTTTTTGTGGCACTGGCATCCCATTCTGTGACTAAAGCAGCCTCTATTTAATAGCATAATAAACATTTGCACTTATTCTCATAGAAATCAGGCCTGATAAAGACACTTTTGCTGTGCATGCTCTCTGGTTTTTGTGGCACTGGCATCCCATTCTGTGACTAAAGCAGCCTCTATTTAATAGCACAATAAACATTTGCACTTATTCTCATAGAAATCAGGCCTGATAAAGGACACTTTTGCTGTGCATGCTCTCTGGTTTTTGTGGCACTGGCATCCCATTCCGTGACTAAAGCAGCCTCTATTTAATAGCATAATAAACATTTGCACTTATTCTCATAGAAATCAGGCCTGATAAAGACACTTTTGCTGTGCATGCTCTCTGGTTTTTGTGGCACTGGCATCCCATTCTGTGACTAAAGCAGCCTCTATTTAATAGCATAATAAACATTTGCACTTATTCTCATAGAAATCAGGCCTGATAAAGACACTTTTGCTGTGCATGCTCTCTGGTTTTTGTGGCACTGGCATCCCATTCGTGACTAAAGCAGCCTCTATTTAATAGCATAATAAACATTTGCACTTATTCTCATAGAAATCAGGCCTGATAAAGACACTTTTGCTGTGCATGCTCTCTGGTTTTTGTGGCACTGGCATCCCATTCTGTGACTAAAGCAGCCTCTATTTAATAGCATAATAAACATTTGCACTTATTCTCATAGAAATCAGGCCTGATAAAGACACTTTTGCTGTGCATGCTCTCTGGTTTTTGTGGCACTGGCATCCCATTCCGTGACTAAAGCAGCCTCTATTTAATAGCATAATAAACATTTGCACTTATTCTCATAGAAATCAGGCCTGATAAAGACACTTTTGCTGTGCATGCTCTCTGGTTTTTGTGGCACTGGCATCCCATTCTGTGACTAAAGCAGCCTCTATTTAATAGCATAATAAACATTTTGCACTTATTCTCATAGAAATCAGGCCTGATAAAGACACTTTTGCTGTGCATGCTCTCTGGTTTTTGTGGCACTGGCATCCCATTCTGTGACTAAAGCAGCCTCTATTTAATAGCATAATAAACATTTGCACTTATTCTCATAGAAATCAGGCCTGATAAAGACACTTTTGCTGTGCATGCTCTCTGGTTTTTGTGGCACTGGCATCCCATTCTGTGACTAAAGCAGCCTCTATTTAATAGCATAATAAACATTTGCACTTATTCTCATAGAAATCAGGCCTGATAAAGACACTTTTGCTGTGCATGCTCTCTGGTTTTTGTGGCACTGGCATCCCATTCTGTGACTAAAGCAGCCTCTATTTAATAGCATAATAAACATTTGCACTTATTCTCATAGAAATCAGGCCTGATAAAGACACTTTTGCTGTGCATGCTCTCTGGTTTTTGTGGCACTGGCATCCCATTCTGTGACTAAAGCAGCCTCTATTTAATAGCATAATAAACATTTGCACTTATTCTCATAGAAATCAGGCCTGATAAAGACACTTTTGCTGTGCATGCTCTCTGGTTTTTGTGGCACTGGCATCCCATTCTGTGACTAAAGCAGCCTCTATTTAATAGCATAATAAACATTTGCACTTATTCTCATAGAAATCAGGCCTGATAAAGACACTTTTGCTGTGCATGCTCTCTGGTTTTTGTGGCACTGGCATCCCATTCTGTGACTAAAGCAGCCTCTATTTAATAGCATAATAAACATTTGCACTTATTCTCATAGAAATCAGGCCTGATAAAGACACTTTTGCTGTGCATGCTCTCTGGTTTTTGTGGCACTGGCATCCCATTCTGTGACTAAAGCAGCCTCTATTTAATAGCATAATAAACATTTGCACTTATTCTCATAGAAATCAGGCCTGATAAAGACACTTTTGCTGTGCATGCTCTCTGGTTTTTGTGGCACTGGCATCCCATTCTGTGACTAAAGCAGCCTCTATTTAATAGCATAATAAACATTTGCACTTATTCTCATAGAAATCAGGCCTGATAAAGACACTTTTGCTGTGCATGCTCTCTGGTTTTTGTGGCACTGGCATCCCATTCTGTGACTAAAGCAGCCTCTATTTAATAGCATAATAAACATTTGCACTTATTCTCATAGAAATCAGGCCTGATAAAGACACTTTTGCTGTGCATGCTCTCTGGTTTTTGTGGCACTGGCATCCCATTCTGTGACTAAAGCAGCCTCTATTTAATAGCATAATAAACATTTGCACTTATTCTCATAGAAATCAGGCCTGATAAAGACACTTTTGCTGTGCATGCTCTCTGGTTTTTGTGGCACTGGCATCCCATTCTGTGACTAAAGCAGCCTCTATTTAATAGCATAATAAACATTTGCACTTATTCTCATAGAAATCAGGCCTGATAAAGACACTTTTGCTGTGCATGCTCTCTGGTTTTTGTAGGCACTGGCATCCCATTCTGTGACTAAAGCAGCCTCTATTTAATAGCATAATAAACATTTGCACTTATTCTCATAGAAATCAGGCCTGATAAAGACACTTTTGCTGTGCATGCTCTCTGGTTTTTGTGGCACTGGCATCCCATTCTGTGACTAAAGCAGCCTCTATTTAATAGCATAATAAACATTTGCACTTATTCTCATAGAAATCAGGCCTGATAAAGACACTTTTGCTGTGCATGCTCTCTGGTTTTTGTGGCACTGGCATCCCATTCTGTGACTAAAGCAGCCTCTATTTAATAGCATAATAAACATTTGCACTTATTCTCATAGAAATCAGGCCTGATAAAGACACTTTTGCTGTGCATGCTCTCTGGTTTTTGTGGCACTGGCATCCCATTCTGTGACTAAAGCAGCCTCTATTTAATAGCATAATAAACATTTGCACTTATTCTCATAGAAATCAGGCCTGATAAAGACACTTTTGCTGTGCATGCTCTCTGGTTTTTGTGGCACTGGCATCCCATTCTGTGACTAAAGCAGCCTCTATTTAATAGCATAATAAACATTTGCACTTATTCTCATAGAAATCAGGCCTGATAAAGACACTTTTGCTGTGCATGCTCTCTGGTTTTTGTGGCACTGGCATCCCATTCTGTGACTAAAGCAGCCTCTATTTAATAGCATAATAAACATTTGCACTTATTCTCATAGAAATCAGGCCTGATAAAGACACTTTTGCTGTGCATGCTCTCTGGTTTTTTGTGGCACTGGCATCCCATTCTGTGACTAAAGCAGCCTCTATTTAATAGCATAATAAACATTTGCACTTATTCTCATAGAAATCAGGCCTGATAAAGACACTTTTGCTGTGCATGCTCTCTGGTTTTTGTGGGCACTGGCATCCCATTCTGTGACTAAAGCAGCCTCTATTTAATAGCACAATAAACATTTGCACTTATTCTCATAGAAATCAGGCCTGATAAAGACACTTTTGCTGTGCATGCTCTCTGGTTTTTGTGGCACTGGCATCCCATTCTGTGACTAAAGCAGCCTCTATTTAATAGCACAATAAACATTTGCACTTATTCTCATAGAAATCAGGCCTGATAAAGACACTTTTGCTGTGCATGCTCTCTGGTTTTTGTGGCACTGGCATCCCATTCTGTGACTAAAGCAGCCTCTATTTAATAGCAAAATAAACATTTGCACTTATTCTCATAGAAATCAGGCCTGATAAAGACACTTTTGCTGTGCATGCTCTCTGGTTTTTGTGGCACTGGCATCCCATTCTGTGACTAAAGCAGCCTCTATTTAATAGCATAATAAACATTTGCACTTATTCTCATAGAAATCAGGCCTGATAAAGACACTTTTGCTGTGCATGCTCTCTGGTTTTTGTGGCACTGGCATCCCATTCTGTGACTAAAGCAGCCTCTATTTAATAGCACAATAAACATTTGCACTTATTCTCATAGAAATCAGGCCTGATAAAGACACTTTTGCTGTGCATGCTCTCTGGTTTTTGTGGCACTGGCATCCCATTCTGTGACTAAAGCAGCCTCTATTTAATAGCACTAATAAACATTTGCACTTATTCTCATAGAAATCAGGCCTGATAAAGACACTTTTGCTGTGCATGCTCTCTGGTTTTTGTGGCACTGGCATCCCATTCTGTGACTAAAGCAGCCTCTATTTAATAGCATAATAAACATTTGCACTTATTCTCATAGAAATCAGGCCTGATAAAGACACTTTTGCTGTGCATGCTCTCTGGTTTTTGTGGCACTGGCATCCCATTCTGTGACTAAAGCAGCCTCTATTTAATAGCATAATAAACATTTGCACTTATTCTCATAGAAATCAGGCCTGATAAAGACACTTTTGCTGTGCATGCTCTCTGGTTTTTGTGGCACTGGCATCCCATTCTGTGACTAAAGCAGCCTCTATTTAATAGCATAATAAACATTTGCACTTATTCTCATAGAAATCAGGCCTGATAAAGACACTTTTGCTGTGCATGCTCTCTGGTTTTTGTGGCACTGGCATCCCATTCTGTGACTAAAGCAGCCTCTAGTTTAATAGCATAATAAACATTTGCACTTATTCTCATAGAAATCAGGCCTGATAAAGACACTTTTGCTGTGCATGCTCTCTGGTTTTTGTGGGCACTGGCCATCCCATTCTGTGACTAA
>CM051240.1:79809148-80161648 GCA_027917425.1 Gastrophryne carolinensis
TTGCTTAGCTAATAACACACACATAACTAAAGGCGTAGCCAATGTGTAGTTCACACTTTCATGTGGGCACTTCGTTAGCTTAAAGAGGACCCAAACTAGTATTAAGAACCAAAGACTTAGCCATCACACTGTACCTACAGATTAGAAACATGGAAAAACACCCTTCACCCATCTAATGCATGTTATTAGACAGAACAAAACCAATATTGGGGAATATGGAATGCACAATATTTACAGGCAGCATGGGATACAGATTGAAAAAAGGAAGGTGCTGCCATGCATTGTGTGAGTGATGACCTTTCCCTCAACCCAGCTATGCTCTGGATTCCCAACGCACCACTGTAACCTACTCCCCTGTACTTTATCCAACTCTCCACTCCTCATTAAGTGTTATGCTTCAGAGTCCAGATGGCGGCGCTGTAATCCCAAAAAAGCCCTAAATAACTTTGAGGTGGTGCAGAATCATTTGTGAATAGTTTTTGGTTTTCATTAAATAATGTGGAAGGTCCGGTTTAAGGAGTTTAAACACTTACCTGTGGGAAATGCATTAACTGTATCCCTTTGAAGAACGACATATGTCATGCATTTACATGTATTTGCTTAACCCTAAATCTATTTCCAGCATACAAACCGGTCTGGGACTCCTATTTATGTTTCTTTCTCTATTGGTTACAGGGATGATCCCCCAAACCTTGGCTGGAAAAAAAAAAAGAATGAAGGAGTTGGTGGCCGAGCTGCTGGCCATACAGACGACGTTGGGGCCAACAGATGAAGAAGACGAGGAGGATTAGTGCCCTTGGTCCTGGCTCCTTTCTTAAACTTGTTTTTTAAATTTTTAATATTTTAAAAATTGTTGTATAGTTTGGGTTACAAACCAAAAAAGATGTTTTTTAAAAAAAAAAAAATTGGTTTTACTGTTTAAAAATTCGGAAATATTTCTTTGTGTTTTTCCGAGAAAAAAAAAAAAAAGGTTGGCAAAAAAAAACCCAACCCAAAAAAAAAAATTTTTTAAATTCTTAAAAACAAAACCAAGAAAATATTTAAAATAAATTATATTTTAAGCCATCCTAAATGTGTCTTTTCTAATATGCACACACCCAAAAAATTACACAAACCAGAAACAACACACTTAGAAACATATAGACATATGTAAATTATGTGATTTTCTTACGTTTTATGGACCGAGAAATGAAGTGGGATGCAGCCGCTACGGGGTTTCGGTAAGTTTGAGGGACCGAGAAATGAAGTTGGATGCAAGCGCTAAAGGGTTTAGGTAAGTTTGAGGGACCGAGAAATGAAGTTGGATGCAAGCGCTAAAGGGTTTAGGTAAGTTTGAGGGACCGAGAAATGAAGTTGGATGCAAGCGCTAAGGGGTTTAGGTAAGTTTGAGGGACCGAGAAATGAAGTTGGATGCAAGCGCTAAGGGGTTTAGGTAAGTTTGAGGGACCGAGAAATGAAGTTGGATGCAAGCGCTAAGGGGTTTAGGTAAGTTTGAGGGACCGAGAAATGAAGTTGGATGCAAGCGCTAAAGGGTTTAGGTAAGTTTGAGGGACCGAGAAATGAAGTTGGATGCAAGCGCTAAAGGGTTTAGGTAAGTTTGAGGGACCGAGAAATGAAGTTGGATGCAAGCGCTAAAGGGTTTAGGTAAGTTTGAGGGACCGAGAAATGAAGTTGGATGCAAGCGCTAAAGGGTTTAGGTAAGTTTGAGGGACCGAGAAATGAAGTTGGATGCAAGCGCTAAAGGGTTTAGGTAAGTTTGAGGGACCGAGAAATGAAGTTGGATGCAAGCGCTAAAGGGTTTAGGTAAGTTTGAGGGACCGAGAAATGAAGTTGGATGCAAGCGCTAAGGGGTTTAGGTAAGTTTGAGGGACCGAGAAATGAAGTTGGATGCAAGCGCTAAAGGGTTTAGGTAAGTTTGAGGGACCGAGAAATGAAGTTGGATGCAAGCGCTAAGGGGTTTAGGTAAGTTTGAGGGACCGAGAAATGAAGTTGGATGCAAGCGCTAAAGGGTTTAGGTAAGTTTGAGGGACCGAGAAATGAAGTTGGATGCAAGCGCTAAAGGGTTTAGGTAAGTTGGAGGGACCGAGAAATGAAGTTGGATGCAAGCGCTAAAGGGTTTAGGTAAGTTTGAGGGACCGAGAAATGAAGTTGGATGCAAGCGCTAAAGGGTTTAGGTAAGTTTGAGGGACCGAGAAATGAAGTTGGATGCAAGCGCTAAAGGGTTTAGGTAAGTTTGAGGGACCGAGAAATGAAGTTGGATGCAAGCGCTAAAGGGTTTAGGTAAGTTTGAGGGACCGAGAAATGAAGTTGGATGCAAGCGCTAAAGGGTTTAGGTAAGTTTGAGGGACCGAGAAATGAAGTTGGATGCAAGCGCTAAAGGGTTTAGGTAAGTTTGAGGGACCGAGAAATGAAGTTGGATGCAAGCGCTAAAGGGTTTAGGTAAGTTTGAGGGACCGAGAAATGAAGTTGGATGCAAGCGCTAAAGGGTTTAGGTAAGTTTGAGGGACCGAGAAATGAAGTTGGATGCAAGCGCTAAGGGGTTTAGGTAAGTTTGAGGGACCGAGAAATGAAGTGGGATGCAGCCGCTACGGGGTTTATGTAAGTTTCTGGTTGAGGGTGCGCATGCGCAAGATCTTATAAACATACGAACGCACGAATCTAAGAGGCCAAAAACCAATGAAAACCAGAGGCAAACGCAAGTAATTGGAAGAGCTGGACGATGGAAGCAGCAGAAAAAACAGGCTGCCGCCGCAACAGGTGAGCACATGAACGTGATTTTTACGATTGGCAACTGACTGAGGCAAGTTCGGGAGATATCATACGAACGGACGTATCTTTTAGGATAGAAACGTATTTGCTTATTGAATCACTCGCAAGTTCATACGAACGCACGAGCGGACGTAAAAAATAGGATGATCGTGAGCCAAATCCAAGCTGTTACATGTTTCTTTGAATCAACCCAATAGTCTTCCTTAGTCTAGTTTAGGTCCATCTTATTATTAAGTAGCAATCTATGATTAGACATAGACTACCATTGGAATAATGACTGTATTGCAATTTATTTGTGTCTTTGGGCTGTTAGGTACATTTAAGTATTTATCTATAGCTATAGGGTATTTAATAAATTCTCTGGTTTATGAGATTTTATTCAGCCTATATACCAAATAGTGCATATAATCTGATTAGAGGCTGGGAATTTCTAGGGTTTCCCTTTATATCGGTATGTTAATAACGTTTATACTTATATTGATAATCTATATGATATGGTCTCTGTGGCTGTATAAGACTTGCATGTTTAACTTAGTGCTGGGGATTTATCCCCTTTTATGTTATGATGATGTAAGTCTAGGCTGGTAATTATACTGTGCATTGTCAGTAGATGGGCTAGTGTAGTGGAGATGGTATTATACTATCCAATGCCTGTCATTAGCATACCTACGTATTCTACTTACGTTGATAGCAAGTTCAGCTAGGGTACTTGCGCAAGTTACTTACAAGTCTAATGTGCTGGTGTTGTGTACTATAGGTGAGTATGAAAGGTGTAAATTCCCTAAGCTGTTGTTTCTTCCGAGTCGTGTGTAATATTTCAGTTCTATTACAGATACAATCTAAAATTCACACTAGAGTACAATAAGAACAAAGTAAATTTCCTAGATTTGAAAATAATGAAAGATGAAACAGGGACAATCTCCACGAATTTCTATCGCAAACCATCAGCAGCAAACAATATCTTAAGAGCCACTAGTGCACATCCAACAACCCTAAAAAACAGTATCCCATATGGGGAATATCTTAGGGCAAAACGCAACTGTACAAACGAAGAGGATTTTAAGAAAACAGCAGAGGGCATCAGAAGGAGGCTGAAGGAGAGGGGTTACTCGAACAAAACACTAAAACGAGCATACCAAAGAACACAAGCGAAAAATAGAACTGAAATATTACACACGACTCGGAAGAAACAACAGCTTAGGGAATTTACACCTTTCATACTCTAATAAATAAAGGGGGGTGGGAGCAGCTCAATCACTATTATTTATACAAAATTATTATTATTATTCAGGGCCTGGGAACTAATTTACCACCCAGTTTAACCCTCTCATCAACTAAATATCAAGCAACAAACATGTCTAGCTATGTGGAAAGACAGAGATTTGGTTGCATATATCTGCAGATACATGTGGAAGCCACACTGCCCCGGCAAGGCACTCTGTGTTTAGTGTGGTCCCTACTCTTAATTCTGAGTCCCCAAAGTTGGGACATCCAATGCAATATTTATTTATACCTTTCATACTCACCTATAGTACACAACACCAGCACATTAGACAAATACTCAACAATCATTGGTACATCCTCCAAAGGGATCCACAAATAGGCAGGTACATATCAGATGTCCCAAACCTAATGTTTCGCAGAACAAAATCAATTAAGGATGAACTGGTAAGGAGTCATTTCCTCAAGGAAAAAAGGAATGCATGCTGCAAAACCGTAGGCACATATAAATGCCAAAACTGCTCAACGTGCAAGTACATCAAAGAAGGACAAACCATAAAATTACCAAACGGGGAGATAATTAATCAAAGACATTTTGCAAACTGTAATACCACAGATGTGGTATACATTCTCATGTGCACATGCCCAAACTTCTATGTGGGAAAGACTAATAGAGAATTAAAGCTCAGAATGTATGAACATATCAGAGATATCAGGAACAGAAACATCCTTACCCCAGTCGGCAAACACTGGGCCCTTAAACACGAAGGCTCCCCCTTAGGGGTAACCTTTCAGGTACTAGATAGAATCCATTTGCATCCAAGAGGAGGAGACATAAGAAAATCAACATTACAGAAAGAAACTAAATGGATCGTTTTAGTAAAAGCCCTTACCCCCCCCCAGGTATAAAGGACTCATGCAGTTTTCGTCCCTTTCCTTAGATAATATCCACAAACCCCTTTTCCTTTAAAAACAGCCACTTCCCAAGATCCTTGAATGCAATCTAATTAGACCCCACAGTTCCAGCCAAAAATAGCTAACAATAAAATGTATAAATCATTAGTTAGAAATAAAATACATAAATGAATTCTAAAATCACTTCAATTTACTAGAAAGACCCATAATGACTTTTAAAGCACATTGACAGATAGATTTAGGCAGACATCCAAATAAACACACAGACATATTAAGAACACCATACTCCAGAATGACAGACAAAGAGAGTTGATTTAATACTATTATAAATTATGGATAAGAAAAGCAACTGTAAAGGCAGCGCTTGTTTCCCCAGCCGCCTATACCTGGCGATTTTACCAATTAGAAATTGACAAAATAAAGAGCAATATATATTAAGGCTACGGAAAGATGGCGTTAGCCGCCCTAACATCGCGGCCGAGGGCCGCCCAGCCCACAATGACGCATATCGCGTCACTAGAAGGGACTGCCTTGCAGGCAGTAGGACGCCGGGGAACGGACTAATCCCGCCCCTTATGACGTCCCTGGGCGGCCCTCGGAACGTGAAGACCGCCACGCTTCTATATACACAGCGCGCCACGCCAGATACACACTGGCGCGCTGCAAGGAGGCGGAAGGAAGCCGGTCTCCACGGCTGTCTTAGACAGGACCCGCGTATGGAAGGTAAGCGACCCTTTCGGTTAACATACCTGTAACATTAATAAGTAGATCCACAGATATTAATACCTTGCACTTATTATACTCTAACTAGCCTGACAAGGACCTGTGATCACCAGAAGTGGCCAGCCTTATAAGGCGATTTAAAGAAATATACAGGTATACATCTTACTACCCTAAATTCATAGAGCAATCACTGTGGATACACCTAATGAGCCCATATAATATGTAGGCACACCAGTAGAAATGAAGGACGGCCAGAAGCAAGCGCTCCCTCATTAGCACATAAAAATAATAGGTATGTTGTAATGAAATGTTATATATATTAATCTGAAGCTTTACTAGTGAAAATATTTGAGTTGACTGTATACCTTGTTACATGCAATTAGATCACCCAGAGTGCACTGAAGAAGCTCATAGAGAGTGAAACATCTGCACGCAAACAATTACTTGCTACAACTGAGTGTACATTAACCTAAAAGCTTGCTACAAACTGTGTTTATTACTTGCTACAACTGAGTGTATATTAACCTACTAACTTGCTACAAACTGACTTTAAAAGGGACAAATCCCCATGTATTTGGGCAGGTCCCAAAAAAACAGTGATGTGTACATCACCATCAGTACCTCTGTAAAGAAACAGGAACTGAGTAAGATATGTTTTTATTATAAAGTGTCTACCCAGTCTACATTTAATGAACTAAAGGAGAACAACTCCTTGTTCCCCAATAAAACCCTCCATATTAAGGGGTCACCCACACAGGGTCCCCCTTTCCCCCCTTAAAAAAAAGGCTCTGATGAGAGGCCCAGGGGTCATGATGATTCTGGCTCTGACCCATGGGCCCCAGATGATACTGATAGGCTGTTGGCTCAGATTTTTGAGGTACTGTCTATCTCTCCCGCGGTTGCGGCCCACAGGCAGCAGGGGGAATTGTTTCATACTGCTAAGCCACGTTTAGGATTTCCTGAGCAAGCCCATTTTAATAATCTTGTGCTCAAGGAATGGAAACGTCCCAGCAGGCTTCCCGGAGTCCCTAAGATTTGGGATAAGAGGTATCCCTTTCCTGCTGATGTGGTAAAGCATTGGTCAACCCCTCCAGAGGTGGATGCCCCGGTCCTAGGGTTATCTAACACCTCTGTCATGCATTCCCCTAACTCTACTACTCTGCGGGATGGTGAGGACCGGCGTATTGATCAGCTGGCGTCCCATGCCTTTGTCTGTGTGGGGACGGCACTGTGCCCGGTCTGTGCCTCTGCCATTACGGCTGTTGCTATTAGGACCCTGCTTAGAAGTGTCCTAGATGGTGCTCCTGATGATGTGTCTAGTGAGGAGTTTAATCCTTCTAGTGCCAGCTACGTGAGACACAAACTCACCTGCTCGCTCCTCCGATGTCTTCTCTTCACCAGGGGGGGCTCCGATCCCCCCCTGGACTTACCACGCTTCGGGTGAGGACCCAGCAACGGGCCCTCACCATCCTCTTCGGCCGGCGCTGGCCCCGCCCACTTGTGGGAGGAGCGGGATGACGTAATCCCACTCCTCATAGTGTCACACCCGGGCTCCGATCTGTCACTTGTCGGTAGCGATCGGAGCAGGGAGGGTGGGAGGCTCTGATCTCCCTGCCTCCCACCCTCCCTGCTCCGATCACTACCGACATCTGTCATCTGCAGTGGCGCGGGACACGGGATCAGAGGTAAGTATAAGTGAAAAAAGAATAAATAAAGAATTTTGTGTCTGTCTTTTTTTTTTACTTAACCCTTTGTGAACTGGTAAGGGGTCCATGAGACCCTTTATACCAGTTCACAAGGCTCTGGGGCTGGCAATCACCTGTGGCTAGCGGGTGACTTGCCAAAAACCCCTGCCGGGGGGGGGGGCAGAAGGGCCCGGGCCACTTAGTGGCTATGTGGGCTAGCAGCCTGCAGGGCCAGGGGCCACCAACGCTGGCCCCTGCGCCCTGTTCTACAAGCCCCCATAGCTGGTCCGGGTCGGTAATGCTGGGTAAGGGGGACCCTACGTCATTTTTTGGGGGGATTTTAAGGGTTACTATTGCATAGTTGTATCCTATCTGAAATCTCCTAAACTGCTGTTTCAGTTTGGGGGAGTTTCCTGGGCAGGAAAGGGTGTATACCAATACATATGTGGTACCGTTGTAACCGGGAGAAATAGGGCACGCAATAATATTTTATTAACAAAATTACATTTTTTATTACAAAAAACACTACAAATCGTAAAAAATAGATTTTTTTTTTTTTTTTGCACATATTTCACCCAAAAGTATTGAGAATACACTAAAAAAAGGCCAAACAAGACAGTACATGTTGAAGCCCAGACTCTGCTGAAAAAACAATATATTAATTTCCTTGAAAATCCCTGGAAATCTCTTCAAAAATCAAGGTTGAACATGTGTAGCGCAAAAACGTGAAAAGTAGTCTGGCAACAGAGTGTGACAAGAAATCTAGGTAGGCTGGCACTTAAAAGGTTAATGCACTCTCTCAATGTGTGGTTTTGGTGACTTATGTCCTCTCTGCCTTGAATGATACCATTAGGATGTGTGACAGAACCTCTGCTTTTGTGGTGGTTATACGCCACTCTGTTTGGCTACGCCAGTGGGCTGCTGACAACGCTGCCAAGAAAGCTCTCACTGGTTTTCCCTTCAAAGGACTACACCTATTTGGGGACCACCTGGACCTGTTTGCTAAGGGAGGCAGGTTACCCCAGCGCAGGCGGCAGTCTCATCCCTTTCGGGGACAAGGCTCCTTTTCTTCCCCCTACCGTGGAGCCAGACAGGGAAGAGGGGTCTCCCTTACTGGGGCCCGAGGAGATTTCTGGGGTAGGGGCAGAGGACGTGGACGCCCTGGCTCATCCTGGGGCTCCAAGCCTAAGTCTTCTCCCAAGCCCCCTCATGCATGAAGGGGCACCCACACCCATCCGGGTGGGGGGACGGCTTCAGCATTTTGCTCACGTCTGGAGGCTTCATGTCTCAGACCGGTGGATTCAGGAGGTAGTGTCCTCCGGTTACCAGATAGAGTTTGCTGCCTGGCCGCCCCCAAGATTCATCAGATCCTGGATCTCTCAGGACCCCATGTCAGCTCAGGCTCTAGTTCTGGCTGTGCAAAGCCTTCTGGAGCTGGGGATCATCTGTCAGGTCCCCTTACGAGAAAGGGGCAAGGGTTTCTATTCCAACCTTTTCACCGTGCCCAAAAGAGATGGGTCAGTCAGGCCCATCCTGGACTTGAAGATCTTCAACAAATTTGTCAGGTGCAGACGCTTTCGCATGGAAATGTTGCGTTCTGCCATCAGTTCCCTGCGTCCAGGGGACTTCATGACCTCTGTGTACATCAAGGATGCTTACCTTCATATTCCTGTTTTTCCAGGTCACCAATTTGTGGCATTGCCCTTTGGTCTCAATTCAGCTCCCAGAGTGTTCGCCAAGGTGCTGGCAGGAGTGATGTCTCTGCTCAGGTTTCAGGGCATTCGCGTGCTGCCCTATTTGGACGACATTCTCATCACTTCTCAGTCCCTCCAACAGGCAGAGCTGGATACTCAGCTGAGTAGTGTCCTCTCTGGAGTCATTTGGCTGGGTGATCAACCATCCCAAATCTTCCCTGTCTCCCTCCTTGGTGACACCCTTCCTGGGAATGAATCTGGATACAGTTCAGGCAAGGATTTTTCTTCTTCAGCAGAAGGTGGACAGTCTGCTAGCGCAGGTTCAGTTCCTGCTATCTTGCCCTCATCCCTCCATCAGGCAGGGAAGGCAGCTGGTGGGCCTGATGCTGTCGTGCTTCGAGGCGGTCCCTTATGCCCAGTTTCACATGAGGCCTCTGCAACTCCACCTCTTGTCAGTATGGGACAGGGATCCTGCGTCCATGGACCAGGTCCTTGTTCTGTCCCCCCCAGTCAGGCGGTCCCTCTCGTGGTGGCTAGACTACAGGAACCTGTTGGTGGGCAGATCCTTTCTGGCCCCCTGCTGGGAGACGGTCACCATGGATGCCAGTCTGACAGGTTGGGGGGGGGGCTTCTGGAAGTCCCTGCAGTTGCAAGGGCGGTGGGGCCCTCAGGAGGCCCACACACCTATCAACATTCTGGAACTGAGGGCGATCAGGTAGGTTCTGGCTCACTTGACCCATCACCTTCGGGGCCGGCCTGTTCAGGTACGCTCGGACAACCAGACGGCGGTTGCCTACATCAATCATCATGGAGGGACCCCTCAAGGAAGTGTCTCTGATGCTGTCCTGGGCGGAGGACAATGTTCCCTGCATATCCACTGTGTACATTCCGGGGGTGGAGAATCTGCAGGCAGACTCTCTGAGCAGGGGGACCTCTTGCCTGGGAGAATGGTCCCTCTGCAACAGGGTGTTTCAATCCACATCTGGGGCCAACCAGATGTGGATCTGTTTGCGTCCCGTCACAATCACAAGCTCCCGGCCTTTGTCTCCCTGTCCCAGGATCCTCTAGCCTTGGCCACAGATGCCCTAGCAATGTCATGGTAGGACTTTCAGTTCCTGTATGTCTTCCCTCCAATCCCCTTGCTGGGCAGGGTTCTGCGCAAGATGGCTCAGGAGGGGGTGCCAGCAATCCTGGTGGCCCCCAGGTGGCCAAGAAGAGTGTGGTTCGCAGACGTGGTGCAGCTGGCAGTAGATCAGTACGCTCTGCCCAGGGTGCCAGACCTGCTCACTCAGGGCTCCCTACGCCATCCCAATTTACAAACTCTGGCTTTGACGGCCTGGCTGCTGAAACCTCCATCTTGATGGAGAAGGGGCTGTCTGCCTCTGTTGTTGATACCATTATTAAGGCTAGAAAGAAGTCTTCTTCCATTTACTATAGGGTTTGGCGTGCCTACATTGACTGGTGTGAGTCTAGGTCTCTTCCCTGTCGTGTGTTCTCTATTCCCAGGATCCTGGAGTTCCTAAAGCATGGGATGGAGCTGGGGCTTCAACTCAGTACTCCGAAGGGTCATGTCTCTGCCCTGGCTGTTTTCTTCCAGAGGTCCTTTGCCCAGCATTCTCTGATCAGGACCTTTTTCCAGGGGGTTACTCATGTGCCTCCCCTACGTAAGCCTATGTTGCCAGTTTGGGATTTGAACTTGGTCTTGTCTGCCTTGCAGGGTGCTCCCTTTGAACCTGTGCAGGATGCTGCCCTGGCCATTCTTACTCTCAAGGTTGTCTTTTTGGTGGCTATCACTTCTGTTAGGTTTGTTTCTGAGTTGGCAGCGCTTTCCATCCAGCCCCCTTACTTTGAGAGACACCAAGACAAGGTGGTGTTTCGCTTCAAGCCAGATTTTCTGCCTAAGGTTGTGTCTGCCTTTCATCTGAATCAGGACATTGTTCTTCCTTCCTTGTGCCCTAATCCTAGTAACGCTAAGGAGAGGGTTTTGCATTCCTTGGATGTGGTTAGGTGCCTGATGTACTATCTGGTGGCAACTGCACCTTTCAGGAAAACGGATGCCCTTTTTGTGGTCCCTTCTGGTCCTAGGAAGGGTTTGGCTCCCGCCAAATCTACTATCAGCAAATGGATCCGTCAGGCTGTGATTCAGGCCTATTCTGCTAAGGGGAAGAATCCTCCCTTCCGCCTTACTGCTCATTCCACTCGTGCTGTTGGTGCCTCTTGGGCTTTTCAGCACCAGGCTTCTGTTGAACAAGTTTGCAAGGCCGCTACTTGGTCTTCTGTTCATACCTTTTCAAAGTTTTACAAGGTTGATGTTAGGGCCTCAGCTGATGCTGCTTTTGGCCGCAAGGTTCTGCAGGCGGCAGTGGTCTGACCTGTCTGTTGTTACCTTTGGGGATCCCACCCTACTTTATGGACACTGCTATTGGATGTCCCAAGTGTAATGATTCTTATCTGCAGCAGGACGTACTGTATACTAAGAATAATACAATTCTGTGATTACTCACCTGTAGAATTGTTGTTATGAGTATACAGTACGTCATGCTCCACCCCACCCTTGGTTTTGCATTATCCTAGGATCCCCTGTATGGTGATTATCATTGTTATAGTTACTGGTTGGTTCTGTTATCATTCTTCCGGCTTCTCGTTAACTGCTTTTCAATGCTGGGGATTTGTGGGAGGTCCCGGGTATTTGAGGGGCGGGAGGAGCCAATTTCGCGGTCTCTGTAGTCCAGCGCCATCTGGCGGAGTAATACCCAAGTGTAATGATTTTTATCTGGAGCAGGATGTACTGTATTCTCATAATAAAAATTCTACAGGTGAGTAATCACAGAATTGTATTTTTAGGGGGTGTCAACCGTGACAAGGGCCTGCCCACACTCGGGCCACTGGCACCGGTTTAATTTACATTTCCTGCCACAGGGAGACAGTGGGAGGACAGGAGCCCAGAAGTTCAGGTATATCGTGCCACTTGCTTCCATGTATTGTTCACCCAGCCAGGGCACTGGCTACTGTGCCATGTGAATAGGGGAAAAACTTTTTCACTAGGAAAAACGTAATCTACAAGGGATTACAAGGTCAGCTGAAAGGATCATTGGTGTCCATTACCCTCCATTGATAGCAGATTTGCTCAAAGAGTAAATTCAGACTATATTAGGCTGTCATCCAAGTGATCCCCGGAGTCTTCTACAGAGCCTCAAAACCAAATGGCTCAGACCTCTTAATAGATTTGGGTTGGATTACCTAGTGCACCAAGAGTAAGGGCGGCTTTCAGTGGTGTGGAAGCTTAGAGTTGGGACCAGCAGGAAGGTAAGGGGGCATAGTCCCTGATTTTTCAGCAGAGAAACCCCAGAGGAAGAGTAACAGAGACCGTATATAGGGCTCCATGTACTAGCAGAACATCAGTACTTTAGGACTGTTCAAGTACATTATCTGGCTATGGATGGTCATATTAGTAACTAGTGGGCTGAGGTTATTGATTATTGATGGAGTGGCTAAAGCAGTGGTTAGGAAGACTTTGATGCAACAATGATGAGGGAACCAACCAGATCAGAGTGGCCACCTGCGTAAGGCTGACACGCAGGTTATTGAGGAGATCCAGGTTCCAGCAATCATCCTTTCCTCTTCCCTATGGGATGTCCATGGTCTTTGTAACAGCAGGCAGTTAAAGGACTCCTTCAGTATACGAAGGTCATAGTCGGAGGTATGATATTCCCTAGACCATGAGTGAGAAGGCTGGATTCTAAGGGACAACTTACACTTATGGTAGGTGGGAAGGGTGCGCTAATTTTGAATCACTTATTAGCCTTGGGAGTGGTGGTGCCTATCCTACTTTAGGGAGAGTTTTTAGTCTTCTACGCTGGTTGTGTAGCTCTCAGGAGACAAATGGATGTCCCCTTGGAGAACACTGCTTGGTTTTGGATCTCAGCGTTTACCTGTTCGTACGAGTGAAGAGATCTGTGCGGGATAACTGGGATCAGCTGCGGTGTTACAACAAGGAATATATTTTCCTATTGCATGGCACGGCCTGCTTCAAGAAGTCCTTACGTATGGATATTTTCCGCCACAAGGCGGCAAAGTGTACTGAAGAAGAGTTGTGGCTCCTCCCGGTACCATGTAAAAACAGGATCACCAATAGACTTCTCCAGTGTTTCCTCTGCAGTGTATACTGCGAAGATAGAAGATGGCTCTTTATATTGCGCAGGTGAACGGGGTACCTGTGGCCCTGCATGGCTATTTCCACCTGTTTCCGGACCCTCTGTGCCTCCCTGCCTCGGCTGACGGATCGGGTGAAGGTAGAGGAGCGCCAGGGTCAGGTGCTCAAGGAGCGCTGCTCCAAACCGCAGACCCTGTCCCACAAAGGGTAGCCGGCCATAGGCTTTATGGTGAGCCTTCTGAGGGATGCGGAGTTCCTGTCCTAGCTTCTGAGGGGGTGAGTGTTTTGGGGACTGTGTGCCTTGTTCTCTGGTTTCTGGGCCCCCCCCCCTCCCTGGCCCGGCTCTCGCCGCTGCCTGCTCGCTCTCCTCCCCCCTCTCCCCGGCGTGTGTCTGGGGGGTGGGTGGTAGCGGTGAGCGGTGTTTAACAGTGTTTTTCCGCCGCCGTTGCCGCTTTGTACTTCGCTCTTCGGGCGGCGGCGCTATATCTGTGAGGCGTTTTTTGGTATTGTGATGGTGGCGGAGTGGTCACGTGAGCGCCGTTTTCGCGTTCTTGGGGGGGGCGGGGCCGGGGGATGACGCGTAGCGCGTCGTCTTCCCGCGGCCCGCCCCTTGAGGTTCTTCTGCCGGCGCCATTTTCAGTCTACTGCGCGTCTGGGGCCCCTCTTCCTCCCCGGGCTGCGGCAGTGATCTCCTCCTGTGTCGCTTCCTACTGCAGTCTGGTGGCTTGGTGATCCTTTGGTCTACTTGGTCCGTGAGTCCCCTTTGGGGGGTCTCTTGTTTACTTGGGGCATGGACTGCAGGATGTTTATGTGCCTTTTATTTATGTCTTTCAGGCGGGACAACTTGGGTTGTGGTTTGTCATCCGGGGTGGCTTGTTATTAGCCCTTACCCTGTGCTGGCCTATTGCACCTGTGTTAATCTCCATATGGAGGCTTCTGGGGATAGCATGCTCGGGGGTCCTTTGGGGCAATCCCGGCTGTGTGCCATGTGCAGGGTATCCCCTTTGAGTAACAGTGCCGCGGTGTGCGTGCCGTGTGCCCAGGGTATTGTTGCGGCCCAGGCTGGACTACCCGCTTCTCTTCCCAGTTCTGCGCCCCCTTCAGCATCACCTACCCCTCCACGCCTGCATTTAGCCCCCAGTTAGGGGGATACTAGCAGGGGGTCACAATCTGATCTGGCACTTCGTGTGGCCAGCATTGAAAGGCAGCTTGTCAGGCCTGTTCCACGTAAGGCCCCTGGCAAGAAGCGGCACCTGGCTCCCACGCCCTCCCTCTTTACTGAGGAGTATGAGGGAATTTATGCTTTTGGTGGCCGTTACTCCCTAGAGGAGGGGGAGCTTTTCCAGGACTCTGGCTCCTCTGGGGACCAGCAGGAGGGTTACGACAGTGACCCTGGGTCTGGGTCTGCGTCTGGGGAGGACTCATGGTTTCCCGATGACATTGATAGTCTGTTGTCTCACATTTTTGAAATCTTGCACATTGTCTCCCCTGAGGTGGCTAAGAGGAAGCAGGGTGAGCTCTTTCTTCCTGATAAACAGCGCCTGGAATTCCCTGAGCAGGGCCATTTCAGGAATATACTGCTCAAGGAGTGGGAACGTCCTAGTAGATTGCCCGCAGTGCCCAAAGGGTTGGATAAGAGGTATCCCTTTCCTGCTGACCTGGTTAAGCGATGGTCGTGTCCCCCTGAGGTGGACACTCCCGTTCTAGGGCTGTCCAACACCTTGGTCATGCCTTCCTCTGACACTACTACACTGCGGGACAGCGAGGACCGGCGTATGGACCAGCTGGCCTGCCATGCTTTTACATTTAGGCTGTGTTGCGTCCGTCTGCGCCGCTGCCATTACAGCTATTGCCCTTAAGAAACAGCTCAAGTGTCTCCTTGATGGCGCTATGGCTGGTAGGAGGGGGAGGATTATAGCGCCCTCTTGCTTTGCTCTGATTTTGTTGCCTTTGTCCTTACTGCCATGGATGATGTGGTACGGCTGAGTAGCAGGGCCTCTGCCCTTTTGGTGGCTATGCGCCGCTCTGTTTGGTTGCGTCAGTGGGCAGCTGACGCTGCTGCTAAGAAGGCTCTCACTGGGCTCCCCTTTGCAGGGCTGCGGCTCTTTGGTGAGTGTCTGGATGTTCTAGCCAAGGATGGTAGGCTGCCTCAGCATAGGAGGCAGCCTCGGCCTTTTCGGGGGCCCTCCGCTTCCCTCCCCTCCTTTCGTGCCCCCAGAGGAGGTTGTGGCTCCCTCTTTTCAGGTAGCCGCAGAGATTCTTGGGGCCGTGTCAGATCCTGTGGTCGTCCCGGTCTCTCATGGGGTTCCAAGCCCAAACCTTCTCCTAAGCCCCCTCAGGCATGAGGAGGTGCCCTCGCCCATCCGGGTGGGGGGATGGCTTCGGCTCTTTGCTCACGTCTGGAGGCTCCGCGTCTCAGACCGGTGGATTCAGGCGGTGGTGTCCTCCGATTACAAGATAGAGTTTGCAGCCTGGCCGCCCCCAAGATTCCTCAGATCCCGGATGTCTCAAAACCCTCTGTCAGCTCAGGGTTTGCGTCTTGCGGTTCAACGTCTGTTGGAGTCAGGAGTCATTTGCCTGGTGCCTTCCCAGGAACGGGGTCAGGGGTTCTACTCCAATCTTTTCACGGTCCCCAAAAAAGACGGGTCCTTGAGGCCCATCCTGGACCTGAAGGGTCTCAACAAGTTTGTCAGGTTCAAGCCCTTTCACATGGAGACGCTACGCTCGGCTGTCAGTACCCTTCGCCCGGGCGACTTCATGACCTCCGTGGACATCAAGGATGCCTATCTTCATGTGCCGATCTTTCCAGGTCATCAGAAATTTCTGAGGTTCGCTCTAGAGGATCAGCATTACCAGTTTGTGGCTTTACCGTTCGGTATCGCCTCGGGTGTTCACCAAGGTGCTGGCGTGCGTGATAGCTCTGCTGCGGAATCAGGGTATTCGCATCCTCCCTTACCTGGACGGCATTCTGATTGCGGCTCAGTCTCTTCATCAGGCCGAGAAGGATACTCAGGTGGTGACTTCCACTCTCGAGTCCTTCGGCTGGGTGATCAACTTTCCCAAGTCTTCACTGTCTCTGTCACCTTTGGCGAGGTCCTTTCTGGGCATGACTCTGGATACCTATCAGGTTCGAGGCGGTCCCCTTTGCTCAGTTTCACATGAGACCTCTTCAGTTGCACCTCTTGTCAGTTTGGGATCGGGACCCTGTGTCCCTGGATCAGGAATTTGCTCTGTCCCCCCTGGCCAGACAGTCCCTCTCGTGGTGGCTGGACTCAAGGAACCTTGTGGTGGGCAGAACCTTTCTGCCTCCGTGCTGGGAGACTGTCACCACAGTCCCTCAGCAACGAGGTATTCCACTCCCTATGTCTCCGCTGGGGTCAGCCGGATGTGGACCTGTTTACATCCCGCCACAATCACAAACTTCCCCTATCCGTCTCTGTGACGATTGCACGGGTTGATCAGACCTATTGATCGTTCATCTGATCAGACCGGCCAATCGTACCCAACGTGTGTCACTGCTATTCTTTAATTGGCAACACACGTGGCTATAAACTGCTGCCACCAGAGCACAATCAGTGCTCAACTCTATAATATAATACAGGCCACACAATAAAAACAGATCGAACGTATCGATCGACCCACAACCACTTCCAGGTGGGGGCTATCGAGCGTTCTAGGCAAGTAAGGTAGCCAGGCTCTTCAGAAATAGCGTGGGCTTTTTATATCAGATCAATTGAGAGCATCTGCTGTATTTTTAGAATTTATTTAAACAAACAGAAAAACACAAAAACAACAAGAAACACGATGCAAGGTGATAGAACCAGAGTTAACTATAAAACACGGTAAATAAGATAAATAGCAATGCAAAATAAAGCAAGGTGGAAAATATACTTAAAAGTCTTTCTGAGCTGCGTTCTCTTTGATCAAATCAATTGTCCTCACACGCTTTCTGGTCTTCTTTTTGCTTGGATGTTAAAAGCAGCGTGTCACTCTTGATGGTCAGATCGAGTGTCTCTGGCCATTCTTCCCAGCCATGCTTATAGCCCCAGAACAGCGGGCCTCCCCACCCCTCCCATTTCTGCTATAGGATACCAACTGACCACATTCCAAGGTAGGGGAGTGACAAGCATGAGGGACCTAGCTGGGATCTATTTGCAATTTGTTTATTTGGCTTTTCCAAGTGGTTTTATTACTAGGTGGGAGGGGGGAAATGATGTGAGTAGGAGATGGTTATCAGCATAGACCTGGCATGTGAGGGTTAGATAAAGGTGAAATCCAAGTGGGAGGGAGGACAAGAAATGAGGGGTTTACACCAAGCAGGCAGGTCAGCTAAAGTGTATATATATATTTATATGTATACACACACACATAAGTATTACCCCAACATACACACACAGAGAAATAAAATACACCTAAGATGTTCTGTGACACCTTCCCCCCTATGATGCGAGGTGGGGATAGTGACCCACAGTCACTTTCCCCAAAGCGCACACTTAAGAGGAAAGGTGAGGTTCCCAGTTGCTCTCATTCCTAGTGCCACCGGGATCCACAGCAGTGGGTCCAGGCGGGCAGGGGCCTGCAGGGGGAGTCTTTCCAAGCACTGGGGTTTCCAGGCCTAATGTTGGCCTCTGGGGGGCTGTGCTGGAGGCAGAAACGTACACACCATCACCAGGGAAGAAGCATAGGGGCCTAGGGGCATGACTTTGGTTTGCCATTGAATTATTGGGCAACACCGGTATTAGACTGTCCACGTTCCCAGGGAATCCATCTTTTCCAGAGCCTGGCGCAGGCATTGGAAGAGGGACTCCTGTGATAGGGACACCAGCAGCCATGTTTCCCACGTGTTGGCGAGTAAAATGAGGGGGCCCGTATGTGGCCGGAATGACCCTCATGTTAGACCAAGGCGTGTTTTGTCCCATCTCCCCTGATCCTTCTTGCCTCTCACTCAGCTTTGGTAGGGGTTGCCCTGGATCTGCGTCACATGGCAGATCCCAGGATCCAGGGATTGTTCCCTTCGCCACAGCCCCAGCTTTGGGACGATTCAGGAAGTCTGCGGTTAGACGTAGGCCCTCCCGATTCGGCCCAAATGCTTGGTCACCTTGCTTTCCCGGGGAGCTGAAAGCTAGGCTTCCGAACTGCCTCCCAGGGTTGTCCGTCTGCAGCGCTGGCTGCAAGGTGGCACTACAAGTCCCAGCCCACTGCCCCGGGGCGACCAGGAGCAGTGGTTGAGGCCTGCTAAGAGCGGAGTCAGTGGGCTCAGGGCAGGCCAAACCACCATCGGTGTTGGGGCTCTTCCTGACAACCCTAGACTCCGGCTCTGCAACTTTTGCAGCGCTGAAGAGGACAGTCAAGTTGGGAGTGATCCCTCCAGTATATCAAATGTTCGATTATCTCCATCTATGTGACGGCTCTTCAGACTAATTCCAGTCTGAACAACCTGTTCCAGGGCAGCTCCACACTTTCCAGCCACCCTATCAACACTCTCCTGAGGGCCAACCAGCACTGACACAGCTGGGGCCTCAGAACTACTCTGCACAATTTGATTACAGTTACGCTTAGGGGGTTCTACAGGCCTACTACCTACCCCTTTTCCATCCCCCTCTCTGGGAGATCTGGGTGTCCCAAACCCGGCTTCCACCCTCGGCCCACCCGCAAGGTACCCTGATGTTACACCTGCACCTTTGCTTCGTACCCTTACGTGCCCCGAAGGTTCGGTTGGTAACCCCAAAGCACCTGCTGAGGGCTCAAAGTAAGAGACCAACCGACCCAGGTCCCTGCCCAACAGCACATCTGTGGGAAACTCATCAGAGAACCCCACTACTCTCATCCTTCTGCCCATTCCCCAATCCATATACACCTCAGCAAGGGGTACATGTGAACGGAGCCCTCCTACTCCGGTGAGGGTGAGGAATTTTCCAGGGATTATATTCTCTGGGCCCACCAGTTCAGGGTGAACCAACGTGACCTCAGCTCCTGTGTCACGAAATCCTGAGACCAGACGGTTGCCGACGACAACGGGCTGCACGTTTTCATCATCGCTCCGGACACTCTGACGGACAAACAGCACAGAGGTGCTCATCTGGCCAGCTGCAGCAGTCAGACTTTTCTCTCCGGACAGTTGGGTCGGAGGTGCCCGACCTTCCCACAGTTGTAACAAGCGCGAGGTTCAGCAGGTGACCGCTTGGCACCAGAGGCTTCCTCGAAGGGTTTCGGGAAGGTCTGACTGGCAGATGGTGACTGGCTGGTTGGTGATGGCCTTTCTTCTTTCCAGCTACTAGGGGGCGCACGACGGCCATCAAACACCCGAGTGTGCACATAGCTGTCGGCCAGTTCTGCTGCTTCTCTGGCCGAATTAGGTTTGCGCTCCAACACAAACTGTCTGAGATCAGGGGGGCAAACGTGCATGAATTGGTCTTGCACCATCAAGTCCTCCAGGGTATCAAAACTGTCCTTTTTGAGGCCATGGACCCACTGACGGAAGGTGGTACGCAGTCGGGCCAACAGGTCTAGGTAACTGTCCGCCGGTCCCTTTTGCAGTGATCGGAACCGTCGGCGGTAGACCTCTGGGGTGAGCTGATACTTTTCAACAATGGAGTCTCTTATTGTCTCATAGTCCCCATCTTTCTCAGGAGGCAGCTCAATGAATGCCTCCAAAGCCTTGCCCTTCAGCCCTGAGGTTAGGTACAATGCCCACTGAGACCGGGGCAAATGATGCTGGTGGCAGATTCTCTCAAAGGACTGCAAGTACACGTCCACGTCCCAGTTTATGTCCATAACTGGGAACTTTGGGGCAGAACCCACAGTTAGAAAGGCAGAGTCCGCTGAAGGCAAGCGAGGTGCAGGGTCACAGGGGTGGTTAGTCGGATCTTAGCCATTTCCAGCACATGACGGCGGGCAGCTTCTGCCTGTGCAGCTTCCCGATCTGCCTGACGCTCTGCCTGGGCAGCTTCCTCATCTGCCTGATGCTCCAGGAACTGTAGATAGGCCTGCGGATCGGTGGCACTTAGCTGGGTCAGGACCGATTGGAGCTGGGGGTCCCTACCAGTAGCAGAGAGGCTGGGGCTGGGAGACCCGATGGGAGCAGGCACTTCAACAACCACCTCAGTCTGGGACGGATCAGCTGCGCTGGAACATGCAAGTCTATCTGTTACAAGCTGCGTTGGTGCCTCCAGATCGGCCTCATAGAGCGATTGCACAAGCTGTTCTTTGGTTCTATCATAAATGGGCAACTGTCTGCACTGGCATTCATTGATCAGATCGTCTTTGCTCATTCGCTTGTATTGCGCCAGCCCAGACATTTCAGCAAAAACAAAACAAAAAAGAGGGGCAAACAATTGCTATCTGCTTATTTACCCACAACTATGCACCAATAAAATAACTGATTACTTTAAATAAAGTCCTCCAATACAGCATTACTTAACACAACACTTATGCTCTGAATTGAAAGAAATAAAAAGGTGATCCCACGAGCTGCCAACCAATTTGTGATGATTGCACGGGTTGATCAGACCTATTGACCTATCGTTCATCTGATCAGACCGACCAATCGTACCCCACGTGTGTCACTGCAATTCTTTAATTGGCAACACACGTGGCTATAAACTGCTGCCACCAGAGCACAATCAGTGCTCAACTCTATAATATAATACAGGCCACACACAATACAATCAGATCGAACGTATCGATCGACCCACAACCACTTCCAGGTGGGGGCGATCGAGCGTCCTAGGCAGGTAAGGTAGCCAGGCTCTTCAGAAATAGCGTGGGCTTTTTATATCAGATCAATTGAGAGCATCTGCTGTATTTTTAGAATTTATTTAAACAAACAGAAAAACACAAAAACAACAAGAAACACGATGCAAGGTGATAGAACCAGAGTTAACTATAAAACACGGTAAATACGATAAATAGCAATGCAAAATAAAGCAAGGTGGAAAATATACTTAAAAGTCCGTCTGGGCTGCGTTCTCTTTGATCAAATCAATTGTCCTCACACGCTTTCTGGTCTTCTTTTTGCTTGGATGTTAAAAGCAGCGTGTCACTCTTGATGGTCAGATCGAGTGTCTCTGGCCATTCTTCCCAGTCATGCTTATAGCCCCAGAACAGCGGGCCTCCCCACCCCTCCCATTTCTGCTATAGGATACCAACTGACCACATTCCAAGGGAGGGGGGTGACAAGCATGAGGGACCTAGCTGGGATCTATTTGCAATTTGTTTATTTGGCCTTTCCAAGTGATTTTATTACTAGGTGGGAGGGGGGAAATGATTTGAGTAGGAGATGGTTATCAGCATTGACCTGGCATGTGAGGGTTAGATAACTGTGAAATCCAAGTGGGAGGGGGGACAAGAAATGAGGGGTTTACACCAAGCAGGCAGGTCAGCTAAAGTGTATATATATATATTTATATGTATACACACACACATATGTATTACCCCAACATACACACATAGAGAAATAAAATACACCTAAGATGTTCTGTCACAGTCTCCCTGTCGCAGGATCCACTGGCCTTCACCACGGATGCGCTAGCAATGCCTTGGACGGAGTTTCGGCTCCTCTATGTGTTCCCTCCTTTTCCTCTGCTGGGCAGGGTGCTGCGCAAGATAGCCCAGGAGGGGGGTACCAGCCATCCTGGTGGCCCCCTGTTGGCCAAGGAGAGTGTCGTTCGCAGACGTTGTGCAGTTGGCAGTAGATCGGTATGTCTTACCCAAGGATCCAGATCTTCTCACTCAGGGACAGCTGCGCTATCCAAATTTACAAACGCTGGCTTTAACAGCTTGGCTGCTGAAACCTCCATCTTGATGGATAAGGGGTTACCGGCCTCTGTTGTTGATACTATGATTCGGGCTAGGAAGAAGTCCTCGTCCTTTATCTACTACAGGGTCTGGCATGCTTACATTGCCTGGTGTGAGTCCAAGTTGCTCCCTTGTCGGGTGTTTTCTATCCCCAGGATTCTGGAATTTTTGCAACATGGTTTGTATTCGGTCCTTCAACTTAGTACCCTCAAGGGACAGGTGTCAGCTCTGGCAATTTTTTTCCAAAGATCCTTTGCCACTTACCGGCTGGTTAAGACTTTTTTCCAGGGAGTTACTCATGTCCGTCCGCCACGTAAGCCTATGCTACCGGTTTGGGACTTGAATCTGGTATTGTCTGCTCTGCAGGGTCCTCCCTTTGAGCCTATCCGTGGGGCTGCGTTGCCCATTCTGACTCTTAAAGTGGCCTTTTTGGTGGCTATTACTTCGGTCAGGTGAGTTTCTGAGCTGGCGGCGCTTTCCATCAAACCTCCTTATTTTGAGCGGCATCAGGATAAGGTGGTGTTTTGGCTTAAGCCGGATTTCTTGCCTAAGGTTGTGTCTGCTTTTCATCTCAATCAGGACATTGTTTTGCCTTCTTTGTGTCCTAACCCTGCTAATTCCAAGGAGTGGACCCTTCATTCTCTGGATGTTGTCAGGGCTCTGAAGTTTTATTTGGTTGCTACTGAGTCTTTCAGGAAATCTGATGCTCTTTTTGTTCTTCCTGCTGGGCCTAGGAAGGGTTTGCCTTCGGCTAAATCCACTATCAGCAAGTGGATCCGTCAGGCGGTGGAGCAGGCCTATTCTGCTAGGGGGAAGGTTCCTCCTTTTAAGGTTACTGCTCATTCCACTCGTGCTATTGGTGCGTCTTGGGCTTTTCAGCACCAAGCCTCTGTTGAACAAGTTTGTAAGGCCGGGACTTGGTCTTCTGTTCATACCTTTTCCAAGTTTTACAAGGTTGATGTTAAGACCTCTGCTGATGCTGCCTTTGGTCGCAAAGTACTTCAGGCGGTGGTGGTTTGAACTGCCTGCTGCTACTTTTTGGGGATCCCACCCTACCTTACGGACACTGCTGTTGGACGTCCCATACGTAAGGACTTCTTGAAGCAGGCCGTGCTAAAAGACAATTCTTGAGTACTCACCTGTAGAATTGCTTTTACTATGCATGGCACGGCCTGCTTCACCCCACCCTGGTTATTCTTGGTTGCCTCTTTATGGTGAAGTTAGTTGGGGTTGTTACCTTTTTTACCTTTATTATCTCCCGGCTTCTTGTATAACTGCTTGTCAACGCTGGAGAAGTCTATTGGTGATCCTGTTTTTATAGGGTACCGGGAGGAGCCATAACTCTTCTGCAGTACACTGCGCCGCCTTGTGGTGGGATATCCATACGTAAGGACTTCTTGAAGCAGGCCGTGCCATGCATAGTAAAAGCAATTCTACAGGTGAGTACTCGCAGTACGGGATCGGGTCGGGATCCCCACCTGCATGTGTTGAATCCTGGGACCGGCAAAAGTACTTTTATTTTTTGCAGTGAATATGCAACCGTTTCCTGGTAGGGTGCTTCGTCCTAGATCTCCGTTTCTGTAGGTATCATCTGGGACCGTTGCAGAGGTCTTTTCTCAAAATATCCTTAGGGCAGCATACCACTGGGATGCTAAGGCACCACCCCAAGGTAGGAACACATAACCTCCAGAATACACAAAAGCTTTAGCTCATCCTCCAGACACCAGTTCTTGTGTTACTACCTGGGGCAGGTGCCAGACCACCAGCTCCTGAACCAGGAGTTTAGGTAAGTAGACCTGGTTGCTGCGGGTCTCATTGGTTTGACCCATTCTCTGGCTCCAGAGGCCAGATTCCCCTATCCCTGACTCAGCGGGGGGGGGGGGGGGGGGGGGGGGGGTTTAGCGCTAGCCTCAGACCAAGTAAGCTAATGGTCGAAGGCATTGTGGAATTGTCAGGGGGGATTTCCAGGTCCCCTTACCACCATACCCTTCCTCCTCAAATAGCATATGGGGCTTGTGAGGCTCCGACGGGATGCATGACTGCGGGCGGGTGGTCGGGCTGTATTATGTTTTTAGCCCACTGGTGCGGGTCTGTGGAGCTTGCTAGAGGCCAGGCTGCAGTATGTACGCATGCCTCATCTGCTTTTTCAGCCTGATGGAAAGGAGGAGGGATCAGCTGCAGGGGGGGGGGGGGCGATTCCACCTGGCTGCGCTCGATGACAGCGCTAGGTGCCGCTGCGAGACCCAGCTAATGCACGTTCTCCCAGCTTAAAGGGGAAGCACTCTGCTAATCTTAAGTGTCTTTTTTCTGGCCTCCCTTTCATTTTTTTTAGGGTTAATAGACTCAGTAATAAGGAACCTCCCTACTTGCTTGCTTATTGAGCTTGGGGAAGGGGGCGTCTCTACCCCACACCAAATGTTTGTAAAGAACCAGCACTCCAAAGATGCTCTTAACATCAAACTGTATTAAAAAAGATCAGTCCGGGGGCGCTCATGAGCAGCCGAGGGAAATGGCAGCAACCTAAACTGGCTCCTCACTGGGCGGGGAATTTCGCCGCCAATACAGCGTTTTCAGCAGCGGTTCTTGGCTGAGAGGACTGGGGAACCCCCCAGGAACACAGGGGGACCAGCGGAGGTGCAGAGGGAGGCATTCCCACACAGGAATCTGAAGCGTTTGTCCCGGTGCTGAATCCAAGATGGCGGCCGCGATCTGAGGCAGGCACACCATACATCCAGCCTGCGCAGCCCGGAATCGGCAGAGGACACGGAGGTTCCAGGTCAGTCGGCGTCTGGGGTCGCTGGGAGCACCGGGGGCTGATTGATAGAGGGGAGGCTCGAGCCCTGGAGGCATGGAACAAACGCCCAGGGCCCCCAGCAGCAGCAGCAGCACTTACAATAGCGGCCGCACGCTGAAATAGGCTCTTTAACTCAGCCACCCAGCGCAGCACAGATCAAGAGTTTAATACACCAGCCCAGTGTATATCTGCCTTTTGTGGGCACTGCAAACATCAGGAAGCGACCAGCGAGAGGTGAACTTGCCTAGAGCACCCCAGTTAAATCAAAGATGGCGGCATAGCCCTTAGCATTGTTACCGGCGTAGCCCTTAGCCAGCAGCTTAGCGCAGCAGTTCTCCCTGCGGAGTTGGTCCCTGAAGGAGACAGGAGCACCCAAGAATTGGGCTGAAGGGGGAGGGAGCTAGCCCCAGGAAGCACCGTACACCCACCAGGGGCCCCTAGCAAATTTTGAGGGGACTGTAACATCCCATACGCAGCAACCCCCCCCCCCCCCCCCCGCCACGGATAGCCCATCTTCTACGACATCTGAGGCGCGGCATTGGAGGCGCAGGGACATTCACCTCCTGCATAAGTCCGGGCAGCGAATGGGGCGCAGGGACCGAAGCAAGTCGACGCAGACCCCAAGACCCCCTGTGCGCACTGCGGGCACTAAGATGGCAACCCTTTCGGGATTCTCACCTAGGCCGCAACTGTCCCCTTCCCCAATACCATCACCTGAATTAGTGGAGTCTCAGTCGGAGTCACAGCTGGAATCCCAAACCGGGACCCCTGAGCCCCCACCATCGCCACATGCAAACCCCGGCATACGGGATGCTGAGTTGCTAGAAAGATTTAAATGCGTCTTGCAACAAGAGCTGGAAACGGCCACTGAGAAACTCTCTGCCACATTTAAAACGGAGCTGAGAGATTTGAGATCCCGTACATCAAAGCTGGAACATCAAATGACTTACACCACTTCTGTTCTGGAAGAGCATGAGGCAGAGATTCAAGCTAGCAGAGCCGAGCTATCATCCGCCCTCCAAAAGATAGAAGATTTGGAGAACAGGTCCCGGCGCAGCAATCTACGTTTCAGGGGGCTACCGGAATCTACCATCACGGCCCTAATCCAGGAACTGATCCTGGCAATCCCAGTTGAACGCCTGGAGATGGATAGGGTCCACCGTGCCCTGGGCCCCCCTAGAGCAGATGGCCAACCTAGAGATGTGATTGCTAAGTTCACCTTCTACAACACCAAAGAACTGATCGCACAAACTGCCAGGACCCGTAACAATTTGGTCTTCCAGTCCTACAAATACCAAATTTACTCTGACCTAGCCCCGGTGACCCTGCAGAAACGCCGCTTGTTGAAGCCATATCTCCTGATTCATCAATCGCACCAGATAGCATATAAATGGGGCTTCCCGTTTAGACTCTCCTTTACATATATGGGCCGCTCTCATGCAGTCGCAACTCCAGAAGAAGCCTCTGAATTGCTTGAGCGCCTGGGCCTGACCACGGCGACTGAACCGTTACCCACATCAAAACCTCCTCAGGAGCAGGGTACACGAACCGCACAGAGGGACCAGCGAGTCAGCAGCAAGCGCCCCTATTCGGCCTCAACCTCAACGCGAGCAACAGCGGCTCGTCACCCTGACAATGGTTGACTTGGGACAGATGGTTGAGTAATTCGCCAGTGGTGCGGCATGATCCCATACAAACCGACGACCACATGCAACGTTTCGGGACCTTTTTTCTTCACCATTTTGACCCGCTTCCCTCTGAAGGATCCCACTCCCTTTTTCTCTTTTCTCCCCCTTATAGGTACTGACGGGATCCTCGGAGGACTGTATGGAGGTAGCTAACCTGTCGTGTTGGGGGCGCCCATCCGATGCCGGGGGGGGGTACTTTTCCTCTCCCGTGGGTCGGTGAGGGTTCCCAACACCGGGAAGTTTTATTGTTACATGTTTCACTTTCATTATTGATGCAATTGTTTTTTCCAGTACTGTTACATTGCCAGCCCGTGCAGGCACCTGTTTTTATGTTGTAGTTCGTTCCTGGGTGGCCGCGGTGGGGCGATGGTCTCTGCTAGTTGGGCCCCCCTCTCCTTCGCCTTGAGGGCGGTGGGGTTGGCGGCGAGGCCCCCTGGTGGGCGACCAGCTGCGCGGATGGTGGGAGTTGTGGAGATCATTCGTCCCGGGCGGACCCCTGAGTGAACGTTCTTGTTCTCTGATCTGTTTAATTGTTATATGACTTTGCGCCACATTGGGAGGTTGGCCATGTGGAGCGTGACATTCACAATCCGTTGTGGCTGGCTCCCAATGGGGATGCATTTGCTTTGTGGTTAAATGTAGCGATGTGGTTCACCCCTTGTGGGTGGCCCTAGGTTGAGCGCCGGTATTATGTTGGTCCGTTGCCGGTCCTAGAACCCTTCGAGCATGGAGTAGGTTGTGGGTCACGTGCACCCTAGCTTAAGTTGAGGTTGTTGTTCTGTAACGCGGAACTGTGTGCTAATTTTAGCGACTATTTAGCGCAAGATTTCTGAATTGATCAACTAAATTTGCACCCCTTTCCCCCCCACCCCCTACATTTTATTGTATATGACGCCGAGCCTAAGCCGCTATAGATAACTTTACAGCTGCATGGCGACTCCCCGCCCAGAGGCGACTCCCCTCTAGAAACCCAGAACTCTTCTGATTGTGGGATACCCCCAGAAGGCAACCACTGACTCGTTTGGAGTCACCAACCTTCTTTTCCCTATCCCCTTACCTTGGGGATACTACTTGTGGTGGTGGCCCTTAGTGCCCCTGTATTGCACGGGGTATACTTGGGGTACTCTACTACCTGAACTGTACTGCACCCACTGCCACCCCTACTGCCCTATACGTACTCGCCGATCCCTAACCTTTCCCCATTCCCGAACACCCTACCCCCTCAACCTTTCTCTTCTCTGTCCTTCCTTTTTTTTTTTTTTCTTTCTCATTTTATCCCCTCCTGTTTTTCTTAGTGCCTGGGTCTGCCTGTTTTTAGTGGAACAGCTACTATGAGCCAAATCCAAAGTTCGCCGAACGGAACTGATCTAAACTTTAAACTGCCTGTGCAAGGTTTTAACTCTCCGCATAAGCGGACCAAAGCATTCCACTATTATAGGCAGATCCGGGCTGACATTTTGTGCCTCCAGGAGACGAGGTTCTCAACCGCAGTTCTCCTGGAGGCACAGTACACAGTTCCGCAGTACCCAACATTTTTTTTGGCCTGTCAGAGAAAGGAGAAAACCAGGGGGGTCGCCATTGCATTCGGACGCAACATTCCATTCAAATGCGAGACGACAGTGGCTGACCCAACTGGCCGGTATTTGATTGTGATTGGCAGCCTAAATGATACACAAATGACCTTTGTGTCGTACTATGCGCCCAACACCCACCAGGCAAATTTTTTCTCACATCTTTTGAAGCAGATTAAGGAACATAGCAAAGGTTTACTAGTTATGGCTGGGGGCTCCAATATTACATTGGACCCAAAGCTGAATAGATCACTCCAGCAGAGTGGCGGCCATTCCTCGCCGCCCACGCAGCAACCCCGGAATCGCATTAATGCCATGTTGAAGGACGCAACCCTGATAGACGTGTGGCGTGATCTGAACCCTAAAATGCGGGATTACACCTTTTATTCAAATCCCCACAATTCGTTTTGTAGAATTGATCATATCATGGTGCGGCAGCTCCCCCATCACCCGGCCGTTCAAGTGGAGACTAAACGACTCCATGCTCGCACGCAAGGAAACCCACGACCAGATCCTGCAGTCCCTTAAAAATTACTTTGCAATTAACACCAACTCAGCCACGGTGGTAAGTGTATGGGAGGCTCACAAAGTAGTAATCAGAGGAGAACTCATTGCGCTGGCCACCTCTCTTAAAAAACGTAGAACAGAGCAGATAGCCCAACTAACGACCAGCCAGGAAAGGCTAAAATCTGCTTGGAAGGCGAACCCCTCGAGGGAACTTAAAAAGAAGGTGGACGAGGTCACCATGCAACTTAATGTGGCGTTAGATGAGATAGCAGAGAAGAAGCTTAGGTGGGGCAGACAGAAGATGTATGCGAGGGCCAATAAACCCGACACCCCTTTAGCAAACAAGCTCTGATATTCAGGGCCGAAACAATCTCCAATCATGTTACGATCTGCAGAAGGCTCCAACACGGCTAACCCCGTAAAAATTGTTGGCATTTTTGAAAGGATGCTGGGCAAGCTCTATGCAGCGCCTCAGGTGTTCCCTAAAGAGAGAGCCACTAAATTTCTAGACTCGGTCTCGCTTCCCGCGGTGGCAGCAGCTCACAAAGCTAGTCTTGAAGCTGAGATTTCTGTCCCAGAGGTTCTGAAGGCAATCAAAAGCATGGGGGCCTCCAAGGCACCGGGACCTGATGGCTTCTCAAACCAATATTATAAGAAATATGCAGCGGAGCTGGCCCCTCACCTGGCAAGGATGTTTAATTCCCTTAAGGAAGAGGGTACCTTGAACCGAACCTCTATGGAGGCATTCATTAGCATGATCTCGAAGCCGGATAAGGATCACCTAAACCCGCAGAACTACAGGCCCATATCATTGCTTAATGTAGATCTTAAGATACTGGGGAAGGTTTTGGTCTCTAGGATCAACGAGTTTTTGGGCACATTGATCGGGAAGGATCAAGTGGGATTTGTACCTAATAGGCAAGCCTCAGATAACATTCGTAGAGTAACTCATTTGATCAAGCAAGCCCAGCAGAGGGAAATCCATAGCCTTCTCTTATCGCTGGACATGCAGAAGGCATTTGACTCCCTATCATGGGATTATATGTTCCTTGCCCTTCAGAAGTGGGGATTTGGAAACAACTTCCTAGCATGGATAGAGTCCATATATTCGTCTCCCTCAGCTAAGGTCTAGTATGGGGGTTATCTTTCAGAGTCTTTCCCAATTAGCAGAGGGTGCCCACTCTCTCCAGTGTTATTCGTGTTAGCTTTAGAGCCACTAGCAATTGCAATCAGAGCGCACCCCGATATAGAGGGGATAGAGCTAGCGGGATACCATCACAAAGCATGCCTTTTTCGCAGATGACATACTGCTAATCCTCTCGCGTCCTCATACTTCACTGCCCAATGCCCTCCACCTCCTAGATGACTTCTCGCAAATCTCGAGCCTCAAAGTCAATAAAGAGAAATCTCTGGGGCTAAATTTAAATATCCCTCCTCAGATGCTGAGACTGCTTCAATCTAACTTTCCCTTCCGATGGGCCCCGAGGGCATTATCATATCTAGGGGTTAAGGTCACCCCTCATTACCATACTCTATACCAGGCCAACTACCCCCCTTTCTTTCGCTCACTGAAAGCTATGCTTGACTCTTGGCGGGATCATGGGATTTCATGGATAGGAAGGATAAATGCAGTAAAAATGACTCTATTACCCAAAATGCTTTATTATTTCCGGACCCTCTCTGTTCAAATCCCCTTGCACCAGATTAGAAGCATGCAGAACAGCATCATGAAGTTTGTCTGGGGTGGTACCAGGCCAAGGGTAGCTAAAACTACTATGTTTAGACACAGGACGGAAGGAGGGCTGGGAGTTCTGTGCGTGTCCACATACTACATAGCAGCGCAAATTGCGCAGTTACACAGCCTACATCTCGAGGTGGAAATCCCTCTCTGGGTCTCCTTAGAAGCCATGGCATGTGATCCTGTCCCCATAGATAGCCTGATTTGGATCCCGCCACAGTATAGGCCCCACATTATGTGTCCAATCTTAGGCCACTCCCTCCGTGTGTGGGATGGAGTGAAATACTCGGGGAAGCTGATCTCACCGCATCTCCCAGCAATGCGTTTATTTAAAAACCCCTGGTTCCTTCCGGGGATGGAGAGTTCTGAGGCATTTGTGTGGTGGAAGCGGAAAGGTATTAATAAAGTGTGTCATCTACTAGATCGGGAGGAAATAATCCCTTGGTCGACATTAGTATCGATGGAGGGCGCTCCTGCCGCCGAATGCTTCAGATATGTCCAGATCCGACATTGGCTAGCTCCCCTACTAAAAAACAAAGCCCACGGGGTAGATAAAACAACCTTCGAGAGGGTGTGTCTTCGGGGGACACCGACACCGGGCCTTATCTCCACGATTTATGCACAACTCACGTCATTACCGGCCAATCTGAAACATGGATACATGACAAAATGGGAAACAGATTTGGATCTAGTCTAGGGATGCCCCTCCCGCCCTATTGCCCCTGTCTATCGGTGGGCCCTATGTAAAGTGGCCGCTGTCCTCCCTCACTCTCCTTGTAGCCTTCGGGGGAAAAGAGGGGGGGGGGGCGCGTGTGTGTATGTGTGCGTGTATGTATGTATATACATGTACTACTTTGTGCTTTAGTACATCGCTTGTGTCAGCTGCCGCGCTGACTTGTTTTTATCATTTTACTGCCGCTGCGTGCCTTTTTGTCATGTTCCGCGCTTGGCGGCGTTACCTCAGGCGCCGGCGCGCCGTCATTGGCTGCTTGTCACGTGTTGGCTTCGTGCTCTTCGGGGGGGGGGGGGCCTGTTTCTGGCGCGTTCCGCGTCATGGCTTGTGCGGGCCCGCCCCTCGAGGTATACCGACGCCATTTTGTCTGCTTGGTCGGCTTCTGCTTGACAGACCTCTACCTACCGCGGTCCGTAAGTGCCCTCGCGGGCGGCTTTATTTCCACTTTTTATTATTTACTATTTTCTGTATACGGCTCATTTGATTGTGTCTTTCAGACAGGCGAATCCGTTGGCTTCTCCCGGCCCTCTATTAGTTGGTTAACTTGTGAGGCCTAGTGTAATTACTCCCACTTCCCTAGCGGGTTATTGGGGCATCCCGGGTTGCTATTTAGCGTTAATCCCTATCGGCCTATAGTGCCGCTGTAATCACCATATGGAGGCATCTCAGGATAATGCGACCGGGGTTCCTTCGGGACAAGCCCGGCTGTGTGTTGCGTGTGGGCAGCCTCATGCTGACGCTGACAAGGCGCGGGTCTGTGTACCCTGTGCTGAGCAGGTGCTTGCACTGCAATCTGGCCTTCCAGTGGCTGGGCCTGCACCTCGTATCACTTCACCTACCCCCCAAAGCTTAAATCTCACTCCTACTGAGTTGCATACAAGTGGGGTTCTCAGCCTGATGTGTCCTCTAGACTGGCTAATGTTGAGAAGTTAATTGCTAATACCTTGGCGCGTAAGGCCCCTGCAAAAAAGTGGCACTTAACGCCTAATGTCACTCTTTTCCCTATGGAAACTGATGAGTTTTGGCATTTATGTGGCTATACCCCTTCGGACGAAGGGGAGCTATTCTCTGACTCAGGCTCATCTGATGAGAGGCCCAGGAGTCATGATGATTCTGCCTCTGACCCCTGGGCCCCAGATGATACTGATAGGCTGCTGGCTCAGATTTTTGAGGTACTGTCTATCTCTCCCCCAGTTGCGGCCCCCAGGCAAAGGGGAGAACTTTTTCATTCTGCTAAGTCACGCTTGGAATTTCCAGAGCAAGCACATTTCAATAACCTGGTGCTCAAGGAATGGGAACGGCCCAGTAGACTTCCCGGTGTACCTAAGAGTTGGGATAGGAAGTATCCCTTTCCTGCTGATGTGGTAAAGTGTTGGTCATCCCCTCCCGAAGTGGATGCCTCGGTCCTGGGGTTATCCAACACCTCTGTCATGCACTCCCCTGACTCTACTACCCTGCGGGATGCTGAGGACCTGCGCATTGACCAGCTGGCGTCCCATGCCTTTGCTTGTGTGGGGACGGCGCTGCGCCCGGTCTGTGCCTCGGCCATTACGGCTGTAACCATTAGGACCCTGCTCAGAAATATACTTGATAGTGCCCCTGATGATTTGCCTTGTGAGGTGTTTAATGCACTCTCTAGTTGTGATGTTTTTGTAAATTCTGTCCTCTCTGCCTAGGATGACACCATTAGAATGTGTGCCAGAACATCTGCCCTTGTGGTGGCTATACGCCTCTCGGTCTGGCTACGCCAGTGGGCTGCTGACAACGCTGCCCAGAAGGCCCTCACTGGGTTTCCCTTCAAAGGACTACGCCTGTTTGGGGACCGCCTGGATCTTTTTGCTAAGGGAGGCAGGTTACCCCAACGCAGTCTCTGCCCTTTCGGGGTCAGGGCTCCTTCTCCTCCCCCTACCATGGTGCTACAAGGGAGGGGGGTTTCCTTTATGGGGGCCCGGGGAGACTTCTGGGGTAGGGGCAGAGGACGTGGACGTCCTGGCTCCTCCTGGGGGCCTAAGATTAAGTCATCTCCCAAGCCCCCTCAGGCATGATGGGGCGCCCTCACCCATCCGGGTGTGGGGACAGCTGCAGCACTTCAGTCCGGTGGATTCAGGAGGTAGTGTCCTCCGGTTACAAGATAGGGTTTGCTGCCTGGCTCCCCCCAAGATTCATCAGATCCCGGATTCCTCAGGACCCTATGTCAGCTCAGGAGCTAGTGCAGGCAGTGCAAGGCCTACTGGAGCTGGGGGTCATCTGCAAGGTCCCCTTAAGAGAAAAAGGCAAGGGCTTCTATTCCAACCTATTCACAGTACCCAAAAAAGATGGGTCACTCAGGCCCATCCTGGACTTGAAGATCCTCAACAAATTTGTCAGGAGCAGGCGCTTTCGCATGGAAACTCTGCGCTCTGCCATCAGTTCCCTGCGCCCAGGGGATTTCATGACTGTGGACATCAAAGATGCTTACCTTCATATTCCTGTATTTCCAGGTCATCAAAGGTTCCTCAGGTTCGCTCTGGAGGATCAACACTACCAGTTTGTGGCATTGCCCTTTGGTCTCACCTCAGCTCCCAGGGTGTTCACCAAGGTGCTGGCGGGCGTGATTTCTCTGCTCAGGTTTCAGGGCGTCCGCGTGCTGCCTTATCTGGACGACATTCCCATCACCTCCCAGTCTCTACATCAGGCAGAATTGGATACTCAACTGGTGGTGTCCACCCTGGAGTCTTTTGGATGGTGATCAACCACCCCAAGTCTTCGCTGTCCCCCTCATTGGTGACTCCCTTCCTAGGAATGAATCTGGATACAGTTCAGGCAAGGATTTTCCTTCCTCAACAGAAGGTGGACAATCTGATTGCACAGGTCCAGTTCCTGCTATCTTGTCATCATCCCTCCATCAGGCAAGGAATGCAGCTGGTGGGCCTGATGGTGGCGTGCTTCGAGGCGGTCCCTTATGCTCAGTTCCACCTGAGGCCTCTGCAACTCCACCTCTTGTCAGTGTGGGACAAGGATCCAGCATCCCTGGACAGGGTCTGTGTGCTTTCCCCCCTGGTCAGGAGGTCCCTCTCGTGGTGGATGGACTTAAGGAACCTATTGGGAGACAGTCACCACGGATGCCAGTCTATCAGGTTGGGGGGGTTTCTGAAAGTCCCTGCGGTTCCAGGGGAGGTGGGGCCCTCAGGAGGCCCACACACCTATCAACGTCTTGGAGCTGCGGGCGATCAGGTTAGTCCTGGCTCAGTTGACCACTCACCTTCAGGGCCTGCCTGTTCAGGTGCGCTCGGACAACCAGACAGCAGTTGCCTACATCAATCATCAAGGAGGGACCCGGAGCAAGGGGGCACTCTAGGAAGTGTCTCTAATCCTGACCTGGGCGGAGACCAATGTCCCCTGCATTTCAGCTGTGTACATCCCGGGGGTGGAAAATCTCCTGGCAGACTCTCTGAGCAGGGGGACCTCTCACCAGGGAGAATGGTCCCTATGCAACAGGGTGTTCCAATCTCTTTGTCACCGTTGGGGCCAACCAGATGTGGATCTGTTTGCATCCCGTCACAATCACAAGCTCCCGGGCCTTTGTCTCCCTGTCCCAGGATCCTCTGGCCTTGACCGTGGATGCCCTAGCAATGTCATGGCAGGACTTTCAGTTCCTATATGTCTTCCCCCCAATTCCCCTGTTGGGCAGGGTTCTGCGCAAGATTGCTCTGGAAGGGGTGCCAACAATTCTGGTGGCCCCCAGGTGGCCAAGAAGAGTGTGGTTCGCAGACGTGGTGCAGCTGGCAGTGGATCAGTACGTTCTACCCATGGTGCCAGACCTGCTCACTCAGGGCTCCCTACGCCATCCCAATTTACAAACTCTGGCTTTGACGGCCTGGCTGCTGAAACCTCCATCTTGATGGAGAAGGGGCTGTCTACCTCAGTGGTTGATACCATGATAAAGGCTAGGAAGAAGTCTTCTTCCATTTACTACAGGGTTTGGCGTGCCTACATTGACTGGTGTGAGTCTAAGTCTCTTCCCTGTTGTGTGTTCTCTATTCCCAGGAGTTCCTTCAGCATGGGTTGGACATGGGGCTCCAACTAAGTACTCTGAATGGGCAGGTCTCTGCCCTGGCTGTCCTTTGCTCAGCACCCTCTGATCAGGACTTTTTTCCAGGGGGTCACTCATGTGCGTCCCCCACGTAAGCCTATGGTGCCTGTTTGGGATTTGAACTTGGTTTTATCAGCCTTGCAGGGTGCTCCCTTTGAACCTGTGCAGAATGCTTCCCTGGCCATCCTTACTCTCAAAGTTGTCTTTCTGGTGGCTATCACCTCTGTTAGGCGTGTATCTGAGTTGGCGGCGCTTTCCATTCAGCCCCCCTACTATGAGAGACACTAGGACAAGGTGGTGTTTTGTTTCAAGCCTGATTTTCTGCCTAAGGTAGTGTCTGCCTTTCATTTGAATCAGGATATTGTTCTTCCGTCATTGTGCCCTAATCCTAGTAATGCTAAGGAGAGGGTTTTGCATTCCTTGGATGTGGTTAGGTGTCTGAAGTACTGGTGGCTACTGCACCTTTCAGAAAAACTGATGCTCTTTTTGTGGTCCCTTCTGGTCCTAGGAAGGGTTTGGCTCCTGCCAAGTCTACCAGCAGCAAATGGATCCGTCAGGCTGTGATTCAGGCCTACTCTGCTAAGGGGAAGGAGCCTCCCTTCCGCCTTACTGCTCACTCCACTCGTGCTATTGGTGCCTCTTGGGCTTTTCAGCACCAGGCTTCTGTTGAACAAGTTTGCAAGGCCGCTACTTGTTCTTCTGTTCATACCTTTTCAAAGTTTTACAAGGTTGATGTTAGGGCCTCAGCTGATGCTGTTTTTGGCCGCAAGGTTTTGCAGGCGGCAGTGGTTTAAACTGTCTGCTGTTACCTTTTTGTGGATCCCACACTACTTTATGGACACTGCTATTGGATGTCCCGATAGTAAGTATTATATCTGGAGCAGGACGTACTGTATACTAAGAATAATACAATTCTGTGATTACTCACCTGTAGAATTGGTATTATGAGTATACAGTACGTCCTGCTCCACCCCACCCTTGGTTTTGCATTATCTTGGATCCCCTGTATGGTGATTGTTATCATTGTTATAGTTACTAGTTTGGGTTGTTTAATTCTCCTGGCTTCTCATTACCTGCTTTTCAATGCTGGGGATTTGTGGGAGGTCCCAGGGTATTTGAGGGGCCGGGAGGAGCCTATTTTCGATGTCTCTGCAGTCCAGCGCCATCTGGCGGAGTAATACCCGATAGTATTATATCTGGAGCAGGACGTACTGTATACTCATAATACCAATTCTACAGGTAAGTAATCACAGAATTGTATTTTTGTTAACCCCCCCCCCCCCCTCCTATCTTAGATTGTCCAGCATGTCATGCTTTGTGTTCCCCTTTTCATTTTATGTCCTATTCTTCCATTTCTAGCTTGGACCTTTTCAACCTTATTCCATTCTTTATTTCCCCTTTCTGTTTTTTCCCTTCTTGGGTTAAACCTCCTTAGCTTTCTCTCTGGTCACTGCTTTTTTCCTCCCTGCCCTCATCTCTGTCCCTGGTTCATTTAAATTAAGCATGCCTTGTCCCAGTTGTTGTAGACCTTTTGAAAAATTGTCAACAACGTTGCCCCGGGGCTGGAACCATGGGGACTAGCTGTTTTGAACCTGCCAAATCGGTGTTATCTGTGACCAGCAGTAAAGCGCTAGCTTCGCAACCTCCGGACACCAATCAGAGAGCGTCTGAGCCATACGTCATCTGTTTCCGGGTAGATTTTCCCAGCTGAGTGACGCTGTTCTTAGCCTTCCCCTATCGGGGGACAGCGTGGTGAGGTTGCTCAGCAACCGACTTGATTGATTTGTGTCCTCGGGAGAGGTGGATCATTTCCCCTTCTGTGCAACAAGCTGAGGAAGCTCCATCGATCCCCCCTATTAAGCTTTAGGGATAGATGCCTTGGCCCACCAGTGGCGTTTCAGTCTGGCTTACACTTTTCCTCTAGTTCGGATATTCGCTCAGGTTCTAAACAAATGATCCTGCCATGGGTTTCAACTCTGAAGGTGCTCTCGGTCGAAGAGCCTTGGGAACTTCTATCCCAGGGGCCAGTGCTTTGTCAGGATCCGCAGAAGTGGCATCTGACATTTTGCACCCTGAGATTGTGATGTTCCTGAAAAAGGGTTTTCAAAGAAGGTGATCAAGAATTGAGAAAGGAGGTGACAAGGAAGATTTATTTGAAAATTTGGAAAACTTTTAACACCTGGAAGGTTCATAATCAAATACTCCTGTCTAGTTTTCCAGTCATATTGGATTTCCTTCAGGAAGGAGTCAACCTGGGTCTCAGTATGAGTACCCTGAAGGTCCAATTAGCACCTCTTTCGGTTTTTCTGGATAAGAGACTTTCAACTTTCATGTTGGTCAAGCGTTTTTTGCTAGTTTTTGGTCCAGACGGCTCTGTTTGAGGTTATCTCCTCAATGGGATCTTGCCCAGGTCCTTAGAGCTCTTACTGCACCACCCTTTGAACCTCTGTCGAGCTCTCATATTAAGTTTCTGACATGGAAGGCTCTCTTTTTGGTGGCAGTAATTTCAGCCTGCAGAATCGTTGATATTTGGGGTCTGTCCTGCCGCCACCCCCTTTCTTCAAGTTTTCCAGGATTGTATAATATTATGGGTGGATCCTTGCTACCTTCCTAAGATCTCTTCCGACTTTCATCAGACCCAAAAGATTATACTTCCATCTGCCGGGGATAGTGATTCTTTCAAGGGGTTCTGTATGCAAGTCTTTGGATGCCAGGGAATGTTTGCTGGAATACCTTTGCCAAACAAAAGATTGGAGATGATGGCTTATTCCTTTCATTCTCGGGTCACAGGAAGGGTATTTCCAAGGCAACAATGGCTCAATGGACGAAGAGCACTATCAGTTTTGCTTACAACAGATCTCCTTCTACAGCTCATTCTACAAGATGTATTTCTACTTCTTGGGCGGAGCAAGCTGTGGCCTCTATTGAACAGATTTGTAGAGCAGCAACCTGGTCTTCAGCTATGATGTTTATTAATCATTACCGTCTGGATCTGATCACCTTGCAAGATCAATCCTTTGACAGGAGTGTTGCAGGCAGCCGTTCCCACCCAGTAGTGGTAGTATCTTGCTTATACTCTCACTCGTATGCTGCCCTAAGGATGTTTTGAGGAAACTTAACTTAGTTACCTTGTAACTTCTTTTCTAAACATCTGAAAGGGCAGCATACAAGCTTCCCTCCCTCGGGCTATGTTATTTTATGTTATGCTACTGATTTACCAGTTGGGGCTTTGTCGGTCTTTGTTTTTCAGATCTCTTAAACCACTGGTGTCTGGGGGAGGAGCTAAAGCTTTTGTGTATTCTGGTGGTCATATGTTCCTACCTTGGAGCAGAGCCTTGATATCTCAGTAGTATGCTGCCCTTTCGGATGTTTAGGAAAGAAGTAACCAGGTAACTAACTTAAGTTTTTGTTATCCCCTCCCTGGGGGTCCTGCTCATTTGGACAACTGCTATACAGGGACAGCCTGACTCTCCATGGGGTTTGGCAGGATTGCCTGCTACCCTACTTCTTTGATTATTTTTATCTGGGTTTGGGCTCTTCCTTGAGAATGATCATGGATGTCTGTGACTACTGAGATGACCTGATTATCATTCTTTTCTCTCTCTGTAAACAGAGCCATTTGCTGAGCATAGCAATGCATAGCAAATGGCTCTGATTGGACGAGAGCCCACACATCTGCTGTTGGACCATGTAGAGGTGAACTTTTCTGGGCTTTCTGGGGGGTTTTACACATCGGAGCATCCCAATTTTGGATGCCTGGGGGGCACTTTTATGGTTGCACATTAGTCTTCTATCCTTGAGTCCATTAGTCTTATATGCTTGAGAAAGAAACCCTGTGTGGTTCTGAAACACTGGATTTATTCACAATAAACCACTATCACAAGATGGCAGAGTGCCAGCAGAGGATTTGATTATTGAGCCGCTGCTGCATCCTGCACCAGTCTGCAGCTAATGCTTGTTTTTGGCCTAGCGGTTAAGGAAGTGACCCTGTGACTTTAGGTTTGCAGGTTTGATTCCTGGCCGGAACAGAAGGGCTCTTGAGCAAAGCACCTAACCCCCAAACTGCTTCCTGGGTGCTGTATTTAGTGCAGCCCAGTGCTCCAGACATGTGCACACTCACTGCTTGTATTTCTCTTACTGCATGGATGGGTTAAATGCAGAAGAAATAAATTCTATGTTTGCATAAGCATACAGTGGCCATAAATGTCCGACACTCCCCAAATCTTCCATTGTGTACAATTCTCCTCCTAACCACTAGGCCAAACCCAAGGCCCAGAATTGACCCAACAAGCCTTGTAATGTGGCGGTAAAACTGTTGCAGACTTTCTGACACAGGTATGTGAGGCCGTGGGGTAATGCGGTATTAGGCTGCGCTCTACTATTAGGCCCTTTTCACACCTAGCCGTTTGTGTTGAAAAAGTCCTGCATGCTGTGTTTTCATGCAATGCAAATACAGCTCCATAGAATCTATGGCTATGCAACGCAAACTCAAGTAAAACACAATGCAGCACAACACAAAAGCACAGCAGTGTGAAAGGAGTCTTACGGGCCATAATCACCTCTATTCTGGCCTCTGATTCTGCCCCTAGGGGCTGTGCCAATAAAAGTGGCTGCTAAGCGCTGGTTCATTGTTTTGGAGGCAGAGAGCAGTGGTGTCTGTAACTGTATCCCTGTGCAACCATCTCTCATCACACAAGGGGGGCCGCCGAACCCACTGTACTGGGCCAAATAACCGGCTGTCCTTGGAAAAATATTTCAACATCTGTCGGCTTTTGTCCTGGGCAAAATATTTAGCACCTGCAGCATCTGTTTTCAGACAATATTTTAGCGCCATTTAGCATCTGCATAATAGCTCTATGTCTGTAGCTATTTATTTGAACAGTCCTGCTTGCATTTGGTTTTGTTTTAGCCTTCAGTGAAAATTAGTTTGACCCCCTTCCCCCCCCCCCCACATCATTTACATTATCGAGATTTCTCCTAACCTCTTGGCCTGCACAGGGAACTGCTGAATTCACAGGTTTACTTTCCTGGAATGCATCTTAAAGTGGACCAACACCCAGGCTGATTGGCGCGGGAATCTATAAGATTCCCGGGCCGATCAGATCCCTCCCCGCGGGGCATCCGAAATCGGGATGCCCTGCTGTGTGAAACCCCCCAGGACGCCCCATTCACCTTACCTTACCCCCGTTCCAACGGCGCATGCGCAGGCCGGGGCCGCATCTCGCGCTTTTCTCCAGCAGGGCGCGCGCCTGCACCGGCCGTTTTGTGAATAGCCGGCGCGGGCGCACTCCCTGTTAGAGGGAAGCGCGAGATGCCGCCGCCAGCATGCTCGGAGCCGCTGTGGTTGTCCGTCCCTTGTCCGTGCATACCACAGCGGCTCTGAGCGCGCTGATTGGATGAGGCCCGCGCATGCGCCGTAGGAGCGGGGTAAGGAGAGTTTTTTCTGCCATTCTGGGGTTTCACGCAGTGGGGCACCCCCGATCGGGGTGCCCCGCAGAAGTGGACCAAAACCCAGGATAGTGAAAATCCTGGTTGTTGGTCCACTTTAAATGGCCCAAGGGCACTGTGAGGTTCCACTGCCCCCTAGTGACCCTTTGCAATATTACCATGGAGGCAGCCTGCTGGATTCCTGGTTTAAAGTGGCTCAAAACCCAGCTCAATCGGCCTAGGAATCTATATAATTCCCTCCTCATGGGGCATCCAAAATCGGGATGCCCCGCTGTATAAACCTCCCAGGTCGCCCCGTTCACTTACCTTTCTTCCCAGTCCAATGGCGCATGCGTGGGCTGCGGCCGCATCCCCGCTATCCCTCTAGCAGGGCGCATGCCCACGCCAGCCATCTGTTAGAGGGATGCGGATGCCAGCGCGCTCGGAGCCGCTGGCTTTAGAAGCCATCCTAGATGGCATGATGTCAGCGGCTCCGAACGCTCTGATTGGACGAGCGGCCGCACATGCGCCATAGGACCGGGATAAGGTGGGTTTCTTCGGGGGGTTTCACACAAGGGACTGTAAACCTCACATCAAGCAGCTCAACTTACCTGTCCCATGTGGTTCTCCTCCCCAGCACCCCTTGTGCCTTCAGTGTGAGCCTGGCAAACCACAGTGGCCCCACAGCTTTTGTGTGACCACAGCATAGTGTGCCCATGACTTATAAAGCTGACCCTTGACATATCCTTCTCATCTCAGCCCTGTCCAGAAATGGAAGTATAAAACACATATTTACATATAATCTGAGATTTTGGGATGCTTTGAAAGGAATCATTTTATACTGTTTCCAAGGGAGATAAAATGGGAGGAAGTTGGTTTGTGCCTGGACATGTCTTTTAGTGTGAAATTTCACCAGTCACTGCCTTGGCCAGCCCTGATGTCTAAAAGACTCCAAAGCCAGCTAAGTGCTGAGTCGGGATGCCCCACTGTGTGATCCCCACATTGGCCCACAATAGCTTACCTTTCCACCAGTCCATTGCCTCGATTGTGAGCTGCGGCCACATCCCCGGCACCCCTGCAGCGGTGCGTGCTCCCACACCCAGCCATTCAAACTGGATGTGGCAGCACGTACACTCCACAAGAAAACCGGGGATGAGGCTACTCCTGCTGCCTATGCCGATGCTCTGTTCTAACCAAGGCTTTAGTATGTGCTGATTGAATGAGAGCCTGCACATGCACTGTGGGAGCAGCAGAGAGGTGAGGTATGGGGGGAATCACACAGTGGGGCATCCCAAATAGAGGTACCCCAGGTCAGAGGGCCAATCACCAGGATAGTCAAAATCCTAGCGATTGGTCCACATTAAAGTAATCCCATACCCAGAAAAGACATTTATGTGGCCACCTCCCACCCCCAGCCCAGTGCCCCAAGACAGCATGTGTCTCTTTTTTTCCTAAAGCCTCTGCCCAGTATTTATAACAACACAAACAGAACACAAGCAGTATAATGTCTGAATGGCAGCCGTATGATGATTCATTCAGTTACAAGCAAAACTGTCACATAATGGCAGGTTGTAGTACTTTCAGATGTATTTCAGTTATAAATGATAAGGCTGACCCCTCATGATAAGCTGTTTGTACTGTAACTGAATGTATCATCACTGGAAAGCACCAGGGGGCGGGGCTGATCGGCCAGGGAGCAATATGGACAACTACAACCATGGGCTGTTATGGGCTGGGGATAGAAGGTGACGACATAAACTTCCTATCTGGGTGTAGGATCACTATAGGGAACCATGATATTCCTTCAAACTTTAAAATGGCTTTCCATCCAGGGATAATTAGAGAAAATTTTCACAATTTGGAGTGGTATAAAACCTGCCTCTTCGGACATTTCTTCCAGGGTGGAGGTCTGTATTATATTTTTTATTACATAGGAGGGGCTGGCAATTGTATGTAATAAACGACCAGGAGCTCATGTGGTCTGGAATCTTCTTGATGTCCTCTCAGGGCTATTACTACCAAGCCGCTTCTAATTTCTACCGGCCAATCCTGATCAAGGTTCTCACCTGGGAGGGGATCTCTCTGCTAAAGTGCCATGCATTACATGTGACAGAGAGGTTGTATGGAGCCCATCCGGTCTTGTTTTGTACAGCTTTTGCTCCCATAGATGGCCAGAGGGACAGACTGGAGCCCCCTGGGGCCCACCAAAGGAAATCATTCTAGGAGCCTGCTAAAGGAAATCATTCTCAGGGCCCACCACAGGCAATCATTCTAGGAGCCCGCTAAATATAATTCTCAGATCCTACCACAGGAAATCATTCTTGGGGCCCACAACAGGAAATCATTCCCGAGGCCCACCACAGGAAATAATTCTCAGGGCCTGTCAGAGGAAATCATTCTTGGAGTCCAACAGATTACAAAATAATTAGAGCCCACCCATTGGCTAAACAGAGTGTTGCACAATACAAAGTCCAATTGCAAACCAGTAGGTTTGCAATTGCAATCGCTGTTTTATTTTACTTTGACGAGGCAGCACCAGCTAATAATTATTAATGGTGTGCACGCTGGGGACCCAATACAAATAGTACATAAGCTAAGGAGAGGGGTTCCACAGCCCCCTCAAAAGTATCCCCACATAAGCGGCACCACACAATTAATGCTAAAATCACAATCTTTTTTAATTAGAATAAGCCAAGAATTACACAACACTGACAAAATGAAAAAACACAGAATGGCACACAGACACCAGGGGGCGCTGCTGCAAAACCACTTTTTCCAAGTATACAGCACGTCCTGTTCCACTTTATTCCTTACTCCTGGGTTATCCGCCACTCCCGGCCCCATAAATAGCCAGGAACCTCCCACAAATTCCCATTGTTTCTCTGCAGTCTGGACTGCGAAGATAGAAGATGGTCTCTACTGCACAGGGATCGGGGCTTTTCAAGTCTACGGCCCTGCAGACCTATTCCCACCCGTTCTGGACCCACTGCCTCCCAGCCCCGGCTGACGGTTCAGCGCTGGGGTCAGGTGCTGGAGGAGCGTTGCTCCAAGCCGCAAGACCCTGTACCAAAGGGTAGCCGGCTACAGGCTTGTATGGTGAGCCTCGACGGGATGCCCTAGCCCATAATTGTTGTGGCGATTTAATGCCTCCCCTCTACCCCCCTCTCCTCCTAGGTATGCGTAAGTTTTCCTTGCTTGGCCCGCGCTGATGGCAGGGGGCACCCGGGGGTCCTTTCTATGTGCGCGCTAGTGTTTTCTTTACTTTGGTGTTATGCGGGCCGCTTGTACGGCGCTCCGCGGTGGTTGGCGCCTTGTATTAGGTGTTTTTTTGCTTTCTGTCATGGCGCTGGCGCGTCACGTGGTTGCTGTTTCGCGCTCTTCAGGGGGGGCGGGAACCGCGGTTGACGCGTTCTGCGTCATGCGGCTGCGGTCTGCCCCTCTAGGTATTACTGCCGGCGCCATTTTGTGGCCCTCGTCCTTGTGGTGCTGCAACGCGGTCCCGCTGTGGTCTGCTTTCCTGTGCAATCTGTCCACTTGGTCCGTGAGTCCCTTACGGGGTTTCTCTTGCTGTTATATGTATGCACTGGGGATGCTTATTTGTGCCTTATTGTGTCTTGCAGGCGGGTCACCTCTGACTGTGGTTTCTCCCGGCCCTGCCCCTTACCAATCTCCCACCTTCCCTAGCGGGCTTTGAGGGGGCGTCCCGGGTGGCTATTACTAGCCATGTCCCTGTACTGGCCGCTGCGCCTGTATCAATCACGATATGGAGACTTCCGGGGATAATGTGCTTGGGGTTCCTTCGGGACAAGCCCAGCTGTGTGTTGTGTGTGAGGTATCCCCAGTTAGTGATGGTGTTAGGGTATGTCTGCGCCCAGCATGTACTTGCTCTGCAGCCTGGGTCGTCTGCTACGGTTCCTGGCGCTGTGCTCCCTTCGGCATCGCCTACCCCGCCAAGCTTGCATCTGACCCCTAGTGAGGGGCACACTAGCGGGGAGTCACAATATGACTTGGCTTCACGGGTGGCCAGCATCGAAAAGCATATTGCTGGGTCGGCCCCGTGTAAGGCTTCTGCCAAGAAGCGGCATTTGTCTCCCGCTGCTTCCCCTTTTCCTGTAGAGGATGAGGGACTTTACTCTTTTTTTGGCCTTTACCCCCTTGAGGAGGGGGAATTGTTCTCTGATTCAGAATCCTCTGAGGTGCAGGCTAAGTTATATGGTGGTACTGGGTCTCCCTTTGGAGAAGATCTATGGTCTTCAGAGGACACTGACAGGTTATTGACTCACATTTTTGAAGTGCTCTGTATTTCCCCTCCTGCAGTGGATCCGCAGCAGCAGGGTGAGCTTTTCCATACTGTTAAACCACGCTTGGAGTTTCCTGAGCAGAATCACTTTAATAATCTGGTGGTCAAGGAACGGCCTAGTAAGCTGTCTGGGGTGCCCAAGAGTTGGGACAGGAGGTATCCCTTTCCGGCTGATGTGATTAAGCGTTGGTCATGTCCTCCCGAGGTGGACACTCCCGTCCTAGGGTTGTCTAATACATCAGTTATGCACTCACCTGACACTACTACCCTGAGGGATGGTGAGGACCGGCGCATGGACCAATTGTCCTGTCATGCCTTTGCCTGTGTGGGGACTGCGCTGCGCCCGGTTTGTGCCTCTGCCATAATGGCAATTGCTATTAAAGGGCTGCTCAAGTGTCTCTTGGATGGGGCCTCGGATGACGCGGGAGGAGAGGATTATAGATCTCTCCTGCTTTGCTATGAATTTGTTGCATATATTCTTTCTGCTATGGATGATGCCATAAGTATGTGTGGTAGGACTTCTGCCCTTTTGGTGGCTATACGACGCTCTGTCTGGCTGCGTCAGTGGGTGGCTGATAATGCTGCTAAGATGGCCCTCATTGGATTTCCCTTTAAGGGGCTGCGGCTCTTTTTTTTTTTTTTTAAAGTTTCTTTTTATTGCAGTTTAACAAACATCAAACATAAATACAAGTTACATATCACATTAAGATGCCGCAGGCATCTAGTACCGTTGCATAGTTTCAGTAGACATTTAGACACGACAACCATTCACTCAGCACACATACATACAGTTGGACTCTGTTGTCTAATCAATTTTCACTGGAATCTGGAATGGGAGGACCAATCAGGAGTCACATCTACAGGTTACTTCTCTCGTCTCAGCCTACTATAGGTGCGCAGCTTCGTCCCTTCAGTAGGTTCTTCCCCTTTCTAATCGGCCTCCGAGGCAGTGTCCTGGCACTGCAGCCAGGGACCCCATACCTTCTCAAACTTATCTGGCACCCCACGAGCCGTGTATGTTAGTTTGTACATAATGAGTTTCTGGTTTACCAGAGCCCTCCACGCCTGCACAGATGGTTTAGCCGGGTGTTTCCAATTGAGCAGAATGCATTTCCGGGCGTAGAAGAGCAGCAGCCTATATAGCGATTTTAGCGGCCCCGGCAGCGACAGTGAATCGACCACCCCCAGAAGACATAGGGAGACTGAGCCACTGATCCGGACGTCCACCACTTTACCAATCAAATCCATCACCTCCTCCCAATATCTCACCAGGACCCCACAGGACCAGGTCATATGTTCCCATGTACCAGTCTCCCTCTCACACCTGGGACATAAATCGTTAGCGAGCAAGCCCATCTTATGCAGCCGTATCGGCGTGATATAAGCTTGATGCATCCATTTGGTCTGGATAAATCTGTCTCTGGCTTCTATGACCGAGGAGTGCAGGTTATCTAGAATTTCTTCCCAGTCATCCGGGTCCAAAGTTTGGTCTAGGGTCAGCCATCTGCTTTCAATCTTCCCCCTGGGGGATTCCAGCCCAGCAACCAGGCACCTATACAACGTGGAGACCGGTTTCTCCAAGTCCGTCCCTCTCACCGTAGACTCCACCTGGGACACCGAAAAATTCGGACTGTCCCTGTGGAACTGAGATTGCAGAGCGTGCCTGAGCTGCAGATAGCGGAAGAAGTCCCGGTGAGAAGCCCGAAAGGTCTCCCTAACTTGATCAAACGACAGGAGCACTCCATCCCCGTACATCTGGCCCAGCGTCCGAAGGCCCCTACCCTCCCAAAACTGCGGATCCTGCATTGAAACCAACTCCGGGAGCTTGGGGTTGTTCCAGAGAGGAGCAAAGGGGGACCAGTACTGGGCCTCGTCCGGCTTCCTGAACAACTTGGCTACCCTATCCCAAATGTTACACCCTACCCTCATGCATCCGGTAGCTTCCCGGACCCCCCGAACCCCACGGTACACCAAGAGGGATAGTTTCTCAGGGGAACCCAGCACCGCCTTCTCCAGACCCACCACCGGATTGCCTTGCGGCTGACAGAGCCACCAGTGTACGAACAGGAGCTGCGTGGAATAGAAATACAATTGCATGTGCGGGACCGCTAAACCCCCCTCCGTCACCTGTGCTTTCATTATTTGTCTGTTAAGCCTAGGTGGAGACTGCCCCCAAATAAAGCCAAACAGAATTGAATCCAACGTCTTAAAGTGGGAGACGGGCAGCAACACTGGCGAAGCCTGATAAATATACAGAAACTTTGGAAGAAATATCATTTTATATATATTAATTCTGCCCATGACAGACAGGGGCAGATTCGCCCATTGAGCGACCCGCTGCCTTAGTCTCGTCACGACAGGGGAAATATTCAGAGATATGAACTCACTTGGTTGCTTGCTAATCATAATCCCCAAGTATTTAAATTGTTGGACTATTTTCAATTGAGACCTCGGGGAGATGTCGGGGGGAACAGGCTCATCCACTAACATTAGACTGGATTTATCCCAATTAATCCTGAGGCCAGAGAACTTCCCAAACACTCCAATAGCATCCAGGGCTGCGTCCAGGCACTTATGGCCATCCGCAAGGTACAGCAGTGTGTCGTCTGCATAGAGAGATATCTTTTCCTCCACTGCTCCCAGCTTCCAACCAGAGATACTTGGGGAGTTCCTGACAACGATCGCCAAGGGTTCGATAGCCAGAGCAAAAAGCAATGGGGATAATGGACAGCCCTGTCTTGTCCCCCTATGCAAGGTAAATGAATTAGAGAAACACCCATTAACCCGTATCCGGGCAGTTGGCTGTTCATACAATAATTTGATATAGGAAATAAAGCTGGCAGGGAATCCAAATCTTTCTAAGACTGCCCAGAGATATTCCCACTCCACCGAGTCAAAGGCTTTCTCATTATCTAATGATATTACCACCCGCTTCCCATGGTTATCATGTATAATTTGGAGGTTGGACATCAGTCTGCGGAGGTTCACACACGTGGTACGTCCTGGCATAAACCCTGATTGATCTTGCCCGATCACATGTAGGATAACTTTGTTTAGCCTAGTGGCCAGTATCTTGGCTAATATTTTTGCATCTTGGTTCAGTAGGGATATGGGCCGATAGGACGCACAGGAGTCAGGGGGTCTCCCCTCCTTATAAATGAGGACCACATGCGCTTCACGAAAAGAGGTCGGAAGGCACTCACTTTCAAGTGCATGTTTCAGCACTTCCCACAGCTTGGGGGTTACCTGTTCAAGGTCCTGTTTATACCACTCGGCCGGCAGCCCATCTGGTCCTGGCGCCTTCCTGCTAGAAAGCATCTTAATTGCGCCAGAGACCTCATCCATGGTGATAGGGGAGTTCAAAGCCTCCTGATCTTCTACAGTCAGCCTCGGGAAGACAATCTGGTCCAGATAGTTACCCAGATCAGTTGCTCCATAGCTCGCCCTCGAGGAATACAAGGCCGAGTAGTACTCCAGAAACCTCTGGGCTATCTCCTCCCCCCCCGTCACCCTCGTCCCATTATCCAGTATCTCAGCAATATGGTTGGGTTGGCTTTCGGCTCTCGCTAGGTAGGCCAGGGTCTTACCGTTCTTGTCCCCTTTATCAAAAATTGTTGCCTGTTTATATAGTAGTGATTTCCTAACCGAGTCGGTCAGAAGCAGATTATATTCCCTCTTTAGTGCTAACAGTGTTGAATGGTCTCCGCTATCCAAGGTCGTACTAAACAGCTCCTCCGCCCGCGCAAGTTTACTCTCAAGATCTGCCGCCTCCCTCCCCTTCTTCCTCCGAGCCGCAGCAATAGCACTAATGGCCGCCCCTCTGGTGACAGCTTTGAAGGCATCCCAACTAACTTCCACCGACGTCTCCACCGTATTGCAACCCCAGAAAGCCTCAGTAGAGGATTTCAGACTACTCTGAATGTCGGGGGCTTCCAGCCATATAGGGCTCAGGTTCCACCCCACCCAATTCTCCCGCCTCAGTGACAACCCAGCTGTGATCAGTAAAGGTGAGTGGTCCGAGATCCCTCTCGGGAGATAACTACAGGACACCGCTTTAGTTAGAAATTCAGGCGAGGAGAATGCAAGGTCAATTCTGGACAGGGATTTGTGTGTAACCGAGTGGCAGGAGAACGCCCTATCAGTAGGGTGTTTCCACCTCCAAAGCTCCTGCAGCCCCAGGGCCTCCGCCCAATTCGCCAGTTGGGTCTTGGGGCCTGGGTTTTTATTCAGCCTGTCCAGTGCCGGATCCAAAACCATATTGAAGTCGCCTAACAACAGTATCGGAGCTGGGGGGTAGGAGAGTATTTTCTCCATTATTTTATCTAGAATCTTAGCTGAAAATGGTGGAGGGACATACACCCCGACTATTATCATAGTAGTATCCATTAATTTAGCATGAAGAATAACATAACAACCCTCTCTGTCGGCATGTACTGAGAACACCATAAATGGGGTACCCTTAGAAATCAACACTGATACTCCTCTTGAGTAGGCTGAGAATGGGGCATGAAAGGAGCTCTGGATCCACGGTCTCTTTAATGCCAACACCCTCTGGCCCACTAGGTGGGTCTCCTGGAGAATGAATACATTCGGTTTGTACTTCTTGACAAACTGAAGGACGGTGGCCCTTTTGATCTTATCGTTAAGCCCCCGGACATTCCAGGAGAGAAATTTACACTCACCCATTATCACTGCGTAAAGTGTTACTTTCAAGGGCCTCCACCCTGCGGGCCTCCCTCCCCTCCAGAAATCTTCCTATTACTCGAGTCCAACAATCATGCATCGCAGTCATACCCACACACAGACAACAACTAACAGAACAGATGATATAACAGTTTAACTGTGACCCTCCCCCGAACCCACCCCCCACCCCGCTCCACCACCCCCCAACCTTGGCGAGCATCATTTCCCCAAACAAATTAACACAACACTGGTTTAACTATGTGCAGTTAGGGTGCGCAGGTCCGCAGCCCAGGGGTCGGCAAAGAACAAGCTTACTAACCATATACAGGCCGGAGGATTAGCCTCCACGGGTTCCCAGAGCCAGCGAGAGGGAATCAGGGGAAGTGGAAGGGGAGGATTCTAAGAGGGATTCTCAGACCTCAATAGCGAAGCTATGGGAGGCAAGTAGAGGGGAACCGTAGGGGGGGCCGGGAACGGGGGGAGGGGGGGGGGAAGGGGCGGAGGGGTGCAAAGGGTGGGCACTAGGCAGGACGGGTGGGGGAAAATGGAAGGGGCACCTGTCGCGCCCTGGGAGTCCGGAGCCGAGGCTCCCCTGTAACAATTGCTAACAGGATATAATTGACTAATTAGGCATCACCAGAGACACCACTACATTAACTTTAAACAAGGTACATAACAAAGCACCACCGCGGGCCCACCAGAGCACCCATCAGCAGGGCTCCCGGAAGATCAGCGGAGGCGACCCCCGCCTCCGGCACAGGCCGAACAAGGGGAAAGAAGACCAGCCCAGAGCAATAACTGAACTATTCTCTCCGACCAGAGCCCAGTCCATCAGGCCCCTGGCAGAGAGTCCAGCCATGTGTTAGCTTCTTCGGCTGACGTGAAGAATTTAACGGTCTCTCCATCCTGCACCCGCAGTCGCGCCGGGAACAGCATGGCGTATTTAATCTTTTTCTTCCTGAGCCGTTCTCTAACGCCGTTGAATGAGCGCCGCAATTTCTGGACTTCCGATGTGAAATCTGGGTAGAAAGACAGCCTGGCGTTCTCATAAGATACCGCGCCTTTCGTCCTGGCCGCGGCGAGTATAGCGTCTCTGTCCTTATAGTGGAGGACTTTAAATATAAATGGTCTTGGCGGGGCCCCGGGCGGGGGGGATCTCAGCGGGATTCTATGCGCTCTCTCTATTGTGAAAAATTTGGTCAGGTCCCTGGGCGCCAGGGTGTCCCTTATGAGGTTTTCAGCAAACTCCTCTGGGGAGGAGCCCTCCGATTTTTCGGGCAGCCCCAATATTCTTACGTTATTTCTCCTGTTCCTATTTTCAGAGTCCTCGGCCCTCCCCAGTAGTACAGTCACCTGTCTACGTAAGGTTGCCAGCTCCCCCGCCTGCACAGACAAGCGGTCCTCCGTCTCCCCAATTCTCCTTTCATTCTCCCCCGTGCGGTCCCGAATCTTGTCCAGGTCGTGACGAAAATAGTTGAATTGCTCCTGAAGAGTATCAAATTTAGTTGTAAGGACATTTTGACAAGAGGCTATGGCAGCCATGATCGCCGCTGTGTCTGGATTAGAGGGCTCGGGCCCGGCTCCTCCTGGAGTTTCCATAGTTTGCGTGCTGGAACTGACCACTGTGGATTTACGCTTCCTGTTGCCTGACATGCGTAGGAAGAAAGGCGCACAGAATTCAAGGTTGACTTGACACTGCCTGTCTTGCAATGTCCCAGTGCCGTGTCCCAGGGGCACGCGGATGTTGCGTAGATATGGGTTTAAAGAGCCTGTTTTGCGATCGCCAGTACAAAGTTCAAGGAGCTTTTGTTATCCGGCGTCAGGGGTAGAGTACCAGGAGCTTGTTCCTTGGCAGGTATACCGGGTTTAGGGAGCCCACAAGTACTGCACAGATATAGGGATCAAGAAGCTTGTCTTGCGGTATAGATACAGATGCGGGGTAAAAGGGACTCACGGATGCTGCACAGATATAGGGATCATGGAGTACCCGGCAGTTGCACAAATCTAGGGTTCCCGGGGCTTGTTTAGCACCACAGATATAGGGTTCAAGGAGCTCTCAGGACTCACACAGATAAAGGACTCAGGGAGCTTGTTTAGCGACACAGATGTGAAGGGGCTGCGGCTCTTTGGTGAGCGCTTGGACCTGTTTGCCAGGGGCGGTAGGCTGCCTCAACGCAGGAGGCCGCCACGGCCTTTTCGGGGGATTGGTGCTTCCTTCCACTCCTTCCGTGCTTCCAGGGCAGGTCGAGGCGTTTCATTTGCTAGGGCACGTGGAGACTATTGGGGCAGGGGTAGAGGACGTGGCCGTCCCGGTCTCTCATGGGGTCCCAAGCCCAAATCCTCCCCCAAGCCCCCTCAGGCATGAGGAGGCGCCCTCACTCATCTGGGTGGGGGGATGGCTTCGGCTCTTTGCTCGCATCTGGAGGCTATGTGTAGCAGACAGGTGGATACAGGAGGTGGTTTCCTCCGGTTGCAAGATAGAGTTTGCAGCCTGGCCGCCCCCAAGATTCATCAGATCCCGGATGGCTCAAAACCCCCTATCAACTCAACTTTGCGTCTTGCAGTCCAAAATCTTCTGGAGTTGGGTGTCTTCTGCCCGGTGCCTCTCAGGGAAAGGGGCAGAAGTTTCTACTCCAATCTATTCACGGTCCCCAAAAAGGATGGGTCCCTCAGGCCCATCCTGGATTTGAAGTGCCTCAACAAGTTTGTCAAATTCAAGCATTTTTGCATGGAGACCCTATGCTTGGCAGTCAGTGCCCTGCGCCAGGGCGACTTCATGACCTCTGTAGACATCAAGGATGCTTATCTTCATGTTCCAATCTTCCCAGGTCATCAGAGATTTCTCAGGTTCGCTCTGGAGGATCAGCATTACCAATTTGTTGCCTTACCGTTCGGTCTCACCTCGGCTCCGAGGGTTTTCACCAAGGTGCTGGTGGGAGTGATCGCTCTGTTGAGATCTCAGAGCATACGCATCCTTCCTTATCTGGACGACATTCTGATCACTTCACAGTCCTTCCATCAGGCCGAGCTGGATACCCAGATGGTGGTGTCCACACTCGAGTCCTTCGGATGGGTGATCAACCATCCCAAGTCTTCTCTGTCCCCATCACTGGTGAGGTCCTTTCTGGGCATGACTCTGGAGATATCTCAAGTCAGGGCTTTTCTCCCTCAGCAGAAGGTGGAGAGTCTTCAAGCCCAGGCCCAGCTTCTTCTTTCTTGTCCTCATCCCTCCATCCGGCAGGGGATGCAGCTGGGGGGTCTGATGGTGTCTTGTTTCGAAGCAGTACCCTATGCTCAGTTTCACATGAGACCCCTTCAGCTACACCTCTTATCAGTATGGGATTGGGACCCTGTGTACCTGAATCAGGAGTTTGCTCTGTCCCCCCTGGCCAGACAGTCCCTCTCGTGGTGGCTGGACTCCAGGAACCTCTTGGTGGGCAGAACCTTTCTGTCCCCTTGCTGGGAGACTGTCACCACAGATGCCAGTCTGACAGGTTGGGGGGGGCTTCTGGAAGTCATAGAAATTCCAGGGTCAGTGGGGCCCCCAGGAGGCCCGTACTCCTATCAACATTCTGGAACTAAGGGTGGTAAGGTTGGTTCTCGCCCAATTCACCTCACACCTTCGGGGTCGGGCTGTTCAGATTCGATCAGACAACCAGATGGCGGTTGCCTACGTCAATCATCAGGGAGGGACCCGGAGCAAGAGGGCCCTCAAGGAAGTGTCTCTGATACTGTCCTGGGCGGAGGAGAATGTTCCCTGCATCTCGGCAGTGTACATCCCAGGGGTGGAAAACCTGAAGGTGACTCCTTGAGCAAGGGGACTTCTCGTCTGGGGGAATGGTCCCTCAGCAGCAGGGTGTTTCGCTCCCTGTGCCATCGCTGGGGTCAGCCGGATGTGGATCTGTTTGCGTCCAGTCACAATTACAAGCTTCCAGTCTTTGTATCTCTGTCCCAGGACCCTCTGGCTTTCGTCATGGATGCACTAGCAATGTCTTGGAGGAGTTTTCGGCTCCTCTATGTCTTCCCTCCATTTCCTCTGCTGGGCAGGGTGCTGCGCAAGATAGCCCAGGAAGGGGTGCCAACCATTCTGGTGGCCCCCTGCTGGCCAAGAAGACATCGTGTCTGGTTTGCAGATATCGTGCAGTTGGCAGTAGATCAATGCTCTCTGCCCAAGGATCCAGACCTGCTCACTCAGGGACAGCTACACCATCCCAATTTACAAACGCTGGCTTTAACGGCCTGGCTGCTGAAACCTCCATCTTGATGGAAAAGGGGCTGCCTGCCTCTGTTGTTGATACCATGATTCGGGCTAGGAAGAAGTCTACTATAGGGTATGGCATGCTTACATTGCCTGGTGTGAGTGTAAGTCTCTTCCCTGTCGGGTGTTTTGTATTCCCAGGATCCTGGAATTCTTGCAGCATGGTTTGGATTTGGGCCTTCAACTTAGTACCTGTTAGGGCGAGCGCTGCGTTTTCCCCGCGCAGCGCCCCCCTCCGTGCCTCTCCTCGGGCGAGCGCTGCGTCCCCTTCCTGCAGCGCTCCCCGCTCTACCGCCATCCGGGCGTCCGCTGCTGGCCCCCCAGGCTGCGTTTCCCCCTTACCTGGTCCCCGCGCCTCCTCCTCTGACCGGCATGGCCGCCGGCTTCCTCCTTCTGTTGCAGTTCCGCCTTCCCTGCGCGCACGTCCCCGGCCACTAGGGGGCGCGCGCGTCAACCTTCTCAGATTTAAAGGGCCAAGGCCCTGTTAATTGGTCTCTGCCATCCAATCCCTTTTTGGCTCTTCCTATAAATAGAACCCTGCCTTACTTCCTGTGCCGGATCTTCGGTGTTGTTCCCTGAATGATATTCGCTGTATTGCTTGATTCCTCGTGTATGACCTCGGCTCTCCCATTGACCTTCGAACCTGTGCTGCCCGTCCCGACCTCGGCTTGTGTCTCCGCTATTGAACCCGCGCTGCCAGTCCCGACCTCGGCTTGTGTCTCCGCTACTGAACCCGCACTGCCAGTCCTGACCTCGGCCTTCTCCTTCGACCACTGTTTGTCTCTACTGCACGTCACTTCAGCAGTTTGTGGAACTGTGCCGCTGTTGGGGGGTAGCGACCTGGGAGTCACCTGCCGCACAAGACCATCCCGCCTTGCAGTGGGCTCTGGTGAAAACCAGTGGCTCCTTAGACTCCGCTCCCCTGACGCGGTATCTGCCAAACAGTTCTGCAGATCCTGCGGGTCCACTTCTTCGCACGTTCAACCCGGAGCGTAACAGTAAGATCCGGCCATGGATCCCGCTGAGGTGCCCTTGCCGGAGACTTCCGAACTCCCAGCGCTGGTGGCTTTGCAGTCCCGGCAGATTAATCAGCTTACCGCTATGATGCAGCAACTCTTGACCCAGCAGCAGTCGCCTTCTCCACCGCCACCGGTGCCGCCACCGCAGTCTCCAGCAGTTTCCTCATCCAGAATCCACCTCTCCTTGCCAGCAAAATATGAGGGGGACGCGAAGTTGTGCAGAGGCTTTCTAGCCCAGTGCTCTATGCACCTGGAATTATTGTTCGATCAATTCCCCACCGAACGCTCTAAAGTGGCCTTCATCATTAGTCTGCTCTCCGGAAAAGCCTTGGCTTGGGCCACTCCCTTGTGGGACCGTAATGATCCTCTCACCTTCATCGTCCAGGCCTTTGTTACAGAATTCCGTCAGGTTTTTGAAGAACCCGCTCGGGCCTCATCTGCCGAGTCCGCTCTATTGAATTTAACGCAAGGCGATCTTTCTGTTGGTGAATATGCTATTCGATTCCGTACTTTGGCCTCCGAGTTAGCATGGAATAATGAGGCCCTCTGCGCTTGTTTTAAGAAAGGTCTCTCTAGCAAGATCAAAGATGTTCTAGCGGCCCGAGAGATACCTGACTCCCTTTCTGAACTCATTCATCTCGTCACTCGCATTGACATACGCTTTGCTGAGAGGCGTGAAGAACTTCGCCTGGAGAGAGATTCCCAACGCGACAGGAGGATGTTTCGTTTGGCTCCCACCTTTCAGAAACCTTTGTCTGTACCATCATCTTCAGAGGTGGAAGCCATGCAGGTCGGCCGCTCTCGCCTAACCCCCGTGGAGAGGTCTCGCAGGAGGAATGAAAATCTCTGTCTGTATTGCGCCAGTCCTGATCATTTTCTAAGAGATTGCCCCATTCGTCCTTCTCGACTGGGAAACGGGCGCACCTAGACTCGTTGGGAGAGGCGTCTCTGGGTGTGTGTGCTTCCTCTCCAAGATTTACCGTACCTGCACAGCTTTGTCTCTCATCTGCCTCTGTGCTTAATTTGCCGGTCTTCCTGGATTCTGGTTCGGCGGGCAATTTCATAGAGGCCTCCCTGATCAAGAAATACGACATAGCAGTTAACCGCTTGGCCAAACCGTTATTCATCGCCTCAGTTAATGGAGATAGACTGAATTGTATGGTGCAGTACCGTACCAAGCCTTTGCTCCTTAAGATTGGCCTCTTTCACCAGGAATACTTGGAACTCTTTGTGTTACCCCATTGTACTTCCCCAATCCTATTGGGTCTTCCTTGGCTTCAGCTTCATAATCCTTCCCTAGACTGGGTCACTGGGGACATCAAGGCGTGGGGTACAACCTGCCTAAAGAATTGCTTGAAAGCCTTACCAGTTCGAACCGATCATCCTACCACATCTCTACCGGGCCTACCCAAAGTTTACCGGGCCTACGCTGACGTCTTCTGTAAGAAGCAAGCTGAGACCCTTCCGCCACATCGCCCTTATGATTGCCCGATCGATCTCCTGCCTGGAACCACTCCTCCTCGTGGCCGTATCTACCCACTATCCGTCCCCGAAACTCAAGCAATGGCTACTTACATACAAGAAAATCTGCAGAGGGGCTTCATCCGGAAGTCCTCTTCTCCCGCTGGGGCAGGCTTTTTTTTTGTACAGAAAAAAGACGGTTCTCTCCGACCCTGTATCGACTATCGGGGTCTTAACAAGATCACGGTAAAGAACCGATACCCCTTACCTTTAATTCCAGAACTCTTCGACCGTCTTCGTGGCTCCAGGATCTTTTCCAAACTAGATCTCCGAGGAGCCTACAATCTGATCCGCATCCGCAAGGGAGACGAATGGAAGACTGCCTTTAATACCCGTGACGGTCATTTCGAGTATTTGGTGATGCCCTTCGGGCTTTGTAATGCCCCTGCCGTATTTCAAGAGTTCGTCAATGACATCTTCCGGGACTTGTTGTACTCCTGTGTCGTGGTCTATTTAGATGATATCCTCATCTTCTCTTCTTCCCTCGAAGAGCATCACCGGCACGTTCGTCTGGTACTATCCCGCCTTCGGCAGCATCATCTTTATGCCAAATTAGAAAAGTGTCTCTTTCACCAGACCGCTCTGCCCTTTTTGGGTTATACTGTTTCAGCCCAAGGACTACAAATGGACCCTAGCAAATTGAGAGCGGTATTAGATTGGCCTCGGCCTGTTGGTCTGCGTTCCATTCAACGATTTCTGGGCTTCGCCAACTATTACCGTCAATTCATACCCCATTTTTCCACTATCGTGGCCCCCATTGTGGCTCTCACCAAAAAGGGAGCCAACCCCAAGTCATGGCCTCCACAGGCGGAGGCAGCCTTTTTAGCATTGAAAAAGACATTCTCTATGGCCCCGGTGCTCTCCAGACCAGACCCTTCTCGTCCCTTTTCTCTGGAGGTTGACGCTTCTTCTATTGGAGCAGGAGCTGTTCTCACACAGAGGTCTCCTTCAGGAAAAAATCATACTTGTGGGTTCTTTTCTAGGACCTTTTCTTCCGCGGAGCGAAATTATTCTATTGGGGATCGTGAACTCCTGGCTATCAAATTAGCTCTTGAAGAGTGGAGACATCTACTAGAAGGGTCGCTTCACCCCATATCTATTTTTACCGACCATAAGAACCTTTTGTATCTTCAAACTGCTCAACGCTTGAATCCTCGCCAAGCTCGTTGGTCACTATTCTTCGCGCGGTTTAATTTCCGCATTCACTTTCGGCCTGCCTCTAAGAACATCAGGGCAGATGCTCTATCTCGCTCCTCGGACTTCACAGACGTGGACGCTGCTCCTCAGTTCATTATATCCCCTGATCATTTGATTCATTCTGCTCCTGCCTCCCTAGTGCAGGCTCCGCCTGGGAAGACCTTTGTCCCGGTTCGCCGACGCCTCCAAATATTAAAATGGGGTCATGCTTCCCGTATTGCCGGGCATGCTGGTATCAAAAAGTCTAACGCAATTATTGCCAGATATTATTGGTGGCCCTCCATTGAGAAGGATGTGGCAGAATTCGTGCAAGCTTGTACCACCTGTGCACGTAATAAAACCCCTCGCCAAAGACCGGCGGGTCTTCTTCATCCTCTTCCTATTCCTGAAATCCCTTGGTCTCACATCGCTATGGACTTTATCACGGATCTTCCTCCATCTCAAGGCAATACAGTGATCTGGGTTGTTGTGGATCGTTTTTCAAAAATGGCGCACTTCGTTCCGCTACCAGGACTCCCATCCGCTCCTCAGTTGGCTAAGAACTTTTTTAAGCATATTTTTCGGCTCCATGGACTTCCTTCCCACATTGTCTCCGACAGGGGAGTTCAGTTTGTTTCAAAATTCTGGAGGGCTCTCTGTACTCAGTTAAAAGTGAAATTAGATTTTTCCTCGGCTTACCACCCCCAGTCCAACGGCCAAGTGGAGAGGGTCAATCAGGTTCTAGGACAATATCTACGTCACTTCATTTCGGCCCGACAAGACGACTGGGTCGATCTCTTGCCATGGGCGGAGTTCTCCTATAATTTCAAAGATTCTGAAGCCACAAAAAAATCTCCATTCTTCATTGTTTATGGCCGCCAACCTTTGCCTCCTCTACCCTTACCTACACAGTCGGGGGTACCCGCCGTGGATGACTTAACACAGTTTTTTTCCTCTATCTGGCGTGAAACACGACATTCTCTTGTTCTAGCCTCTACCCGCATGAAGAACAGCGCTAATAAAAGAAGGAGAATCGCTCCTGTTTTCTCTCCTGGAGATAAAGTTTGGCTTTCAGCCAAGTACATTCGTTTCAAGATACCCAGTTATAAATTGGGCCCTCGCTATTTAGGGCCGTACAGGATCAAGCAACAAATTAATCCGGTCTGTTACAAACTTCATCTGCCAGCCTCCTTACGTATTCCCAACTCTTTTCATGTTTCATTATTAAAACCTCTGACGACTAATCGATTCTCTTCTAAAACGTTGGAGCCACTTCCGGTCGCGGGTACCGAAGATGCCTTCTCGGTGAGAGAGATTCTGGCTTCCAAAACATCCAGAGGGAGACGATACTTTCTAGTGGATTGGGAGAATTGCGGTCCAGAAGAGAGGTCCTGGGAGCCTGAGGAGAATATCCTCGATCGGAGCCTTATTTCAAACTTCCTCGGTCCCAAAAAGAGGGGGGAGACCTAAGGGGGGGGGTACTGTTAGGGCGAGCGCTGCGTTTTCCCCGCGCAGCGCCCCCCTCCGTGCCTCTCCTCGGGCGAGCGCTGTGTCCCCTTCCTGCAGCGCTCCCCGCTCTACCGCCATCCGGGCGTCCGCTGCTGGCCCCCCAGGCTGCGTTTCCCCCTTACCTGGTCCCCGCGCCTCCTCCTCTGACCGGCATGGCCGCCGGCTTCCTCCTTCTGTTGCAGTTCCGCCTTCCCTGCGCGCACGTCCCCGGCCACTAGGGGGCGCGCGCGTCAACCTTCTCAGATTTAAAGGGCCAAGGCCCTGTTAATTGGTCTCTGCCATCCAATCCCTTTTTGGCTCTTCCTATAAATAGAACCCTGCCTTACTTCCTGTGCCGGATCTTCGGTGTTGTTCCCTGAATGATATTCGCTGTATTGCTTGATTCCTCGTGTATGACCTCGGCTCTCCCATTGACCTTCGAACCTGTGCTGCCCGTCCCGACCTCGGCTTGTGTCTCCGCTATTGAACCCGCGCTGCCAGTCCCGACCTCGGCTTGTATCTCCGCTACTGAACCCGCGCTGCCAGTCCTGACCTCGGCCTTCTCCTTCGACCACTGTTTGTCTCTACTGCACGTCACTTCAGCAGTTTGTGGAACTGTGCCGCTGTTGGGGGGTAGCGACCTGGGAGTCACCTGCCGCACAAGACCATCCCGCCTTGCGGTGGGCTCTGGTGAAAACCAGTGGCTCCTTAGACTCCGCTCCCCTGACGCGGTATCTGCCAAACAGTTCTGCAGATCCTGCGGGTCCACTTCTTCGCACGTTCAACCCGGAGAGTAACAGTACCCTCAAAGGACATGTTTCAGCTCTGGCAATTTTCTTCCAAACATCCTTTGCCAACCACCGTTTGGTTAAGACTTTTTTCCAGGGGGTTACTCACGTGCGCCCTCCACGTAAGCCTATGTTACCGGTCTGGGATTTGAATTTGGTTTTATCTGCCATGCAGGGTCCTCCTTTTGAGCCTCTATGTGAGGCTGCCTTGACTCTGAAGGTAGCCTTTTTGGTGGCTATCACTTCTGTTAGGCGTGTTTCTGAGTTGGCGGTGCTTTCCATTAAACCTCCTTACTTTGAGCGACATCAGGACAAGGTGGTCTTTCGGTTTAAGCCAGATTTCCTGCCTAAGGTTGTGTCTGCCTTTCATCTCAACCAGGACATTAGGATTGATTCAGAGAGACAAAAAAAAACTTCAGTTTTAGTGCCGATCTGTTTTTTTTGTGAAATGTTTCCGCTCTTGTATGAGTGTACGAGCGATTCTATGCATGCATTGCAATCCTTCTGTAAACTTTCCGTCCGTTCGTACGGCAGATTACGAATACGAGTATGTCATTTTCCAGCGTGACTTTTCCGTTTCATTTTCACATGTTACAACGTAGGCTTTCGTTTTTGCCCTCCCACGTATCCTCCCACGAATCCTTTATGTTTCCAGTTAGATTCTGTTTCCCTTTTTCAATAAATATTCGTCCAGACGGAAAACCTTACAATCTTGCGCCTACGCACTACTAACTTAACTCATTAAAGTGCTTGCCTACATATTTTCCACCCTCACTTCTACTACAATGTTTAGCTAAATCACTTAGCACTATCCTCCATCTTCCCTTTTGGACCCTTAAAGCTCACCCAAACCACTTAGCACTATCCTTCATCTTCCCTTTTGGACCCTTAAAGCTCACCCAAACCACTTCGCGGTTAGGTTCTTCTTCCATTTTAGCCCCCTAAAACTTACCCAAATCACTTCTCGGTCATGTGAATATTCATCTTTAAATATTTCTGGGCCCATTAGTTTTGTGTTAATGTATTTTGTAAATGAAATGACACTGTAACATTTTTTTTTATTCCATCATAAAATATTAAAATGTAAAAAATTTTGAATATTTCACATTTTTACAACTATAAAAAACAAATTACATAGCAATGGCAGGCCACAGAACATTATTCTTCATCTGTGGTCCCCAACGAGTTGCACAGCTCCTGCATCTCGCCCACCAACTGAAGGACCCTGTCCCTGTTAAAAAACTTAAAAATATTGGTATAACCTTGTTGGGGTCATACTGCAGTGCCCCCCCCCCCCCCCCGTATGGTCCAAACACCTAAATCTGGACTTCAAAAGCCAGAGGGCCCTCGCCACCACGGCCCGGTTTTTGCATAGTGCCCGATTAGAGAACCCCTGGGCCGCATTCTGCAGGCAAAGAACGGGCATCAGGAGCAAGCGCAGGAGTGGATATCCAGAATCTTCTGAAAGAATTTAAAAATACTAGCATAAAATACACATTCTAAGCTACAATATTGTTTAACATGTCATCAAGGGCTAAAAACAGCCATAGGTTAAGACATGAGTCATCAACTATATTCATTGCCATACAGTGAAAATGGATTGATGGAATGTGAGCAAACTTACCCAGGAGCCATCTACCAGATAATTCTCCTGACTCAAACTGACGAAATAAGCCGGAGCTCTGCAATATATAAGCATCATGGGACGACCCTGGATGCCCTGCAAGAACACTGAGGAATCACATAGCTGGACCAAACACTGTTTTTATGTTGTGTGAGTGGCACATCTTGTGGTTCCTGCAACCAAATATAAAATAATTACTCAAAGAAAAGGTAACCGACTAAAACAATAACTCCTACAACAAATTAAGATTCAAGTTCAACAATCCAAATATAATTCACAAAGGACATAAGTCTAAAAAAATATAGCAATTATATGGATGTGTGTGAAAATAATGGTTTACATGCTAAGGACTAATTAAGGTCAGCATTAATAAGGCATACATGAAATGTATTGATTTAGGTATGCATTGCTATACAATTTATGGCCTCGGCCATGCTGATACATGCAATGCCTTGGTGCTAAAGGCGTGCAGACTCCCCCATATAGCCACAAAACATGTTCAACAATAGCAATCCGAGCCCTCAAAGGTCCCCTAAGTGGATCGGAAATTAAATGGATTTATAGGGTGTTGATCCGTCGGAAATCAGCTCTCTGAATCAGACGTAAGCCCATCCCAACAACGTAAGTTATCTGAACAAACGAAAAATATCAGATTTTGTTTGGAAAATGATCCGAACTAACGGAAAGCAAAAAAATGACAAACACCCAGACAAACTTTCACAGACAGCTACGGAAGTCCGGATGACTGTGTCTTTGAATCGAGGCTATTGTTTTCCCTTCTCTGTGTCCTAATCCTAGTAACCCTAAGGAGCGGGTCTTACATATTCTTGGTGTGCCACACACCCCGCTTCACTTCTTAAATATTCATCCATTATTGGGTTAATCCACCGCAGGTGACGTAGTGCAGAGAGGAAGTCTTGTAACGAGCCCCCTTCCGGCCTATATATACCTGGTACCTCCCTTCAATCACCAGTATTTTTTCTCTCTGCTTGCTGACAAGTCAGAAGTTGGAAGTCTCCTGCTTACAGGTAGGCCGGGGTATTCTTACCCCGCCACCCCCCTTTTGGTCTATTTCTGCCCGGTTTGAGTTTGTATACCTTTATGGTGAAATAGGAAGCCTCCCAGCCTTGGCTGCTCACCGGGCAAATGGTAGATGGCACTTTAAGTGCCTAGGAGCTTATCTCCTACCGCTCGACCTCATGCGTGGGGCAATGCGGCGAACCGGCATGGTGATCCGGAAATGGGATGCCCCTGTCCCGAGGGTCCCCGTAGCCCCTTTCTCTCCCGTTGGGGGGGTGGTGAGGGTGTGCTTTAGTATGTGTGTTTCACTGTATCACTGCATGTTAACATATATGTCATGTTTATACATTCACTGTAGCATGTGTATATTTTGGGTCTGCTTTAGGGCAGCTTGCGCTGGGTATGGGCTGGCCACCTCTCTGGCAGTTGGTTGCTTGTGGCCCCCTACCCCCTCCCCCCTCTCCTCGCCTGGCATTCATTGAGCTTTGTCAGCACATGCGGTTTTTACCCTCCCCCCTCCGCTGCCTGGACGCGCGTGCTGTAAAGTGTTCCAGCTGATCAGCGGGGGGTGGGGGGTGGGCCTGCTGACGCGGCGCCGGGGGCGCGGCGCCGACGTCATGCGGCGTCAGCATCCCAGCTTCCTTCAAAACAGGAAGGCACGTGGGCGCACGGCCGCACTTTGTCTTCTGCCGGATCATGGCTGCTGGCTGCAGGCTTACCGGCTGATTGCGGTACAGGTAAGCGGCCCCTCCCGTTGGGGCCGTTAAATGGGAGATATTGTTTAATAATACAGTGAGAAATCACTATTATCAAGGGGGCGTCATTTAAGGGCACTTGGTGCCATACTTATATGTTATACACATGTGAAGGATCTGATGGTTGTTTTCTTGCCTTGCAGATCCTGGGATCCCTGCTTATGCTAGCCCTCCGGCTTTATGTGCCTGGCTAATTATTAGGATTGATTTGAATGTTTATATACATAGACTATATATAAGTATAAAGTATATATATATATATATATATATATATATATAGTTTCTATTAAAGGGGACCTAAACTTAAAAAAAAAAAAAATTTTTTATATAAATCCTCCCTTCCGGGACATTACTAAAACAAAGGGGGCATCCCGGGTCGGCTTATGCCTTAAAAGTCCCATTATTGCGAATACCATAAATCACCATATGGAGGCTTCCGTAGATTCCGGAAACGGTTCTGCTGTTCTGTTTGGGGGGTGCGTAGGTTGTGGGGTTCCACTCCCAGCTGATGATATCTTTATTTGCATCCCTATTGCGCGCCAGTCCGTTGCTTCGGCTGCGGTGCCATCGCATCCTTCATCATCTCCTACCTCTCCATCCCTATTCCGGACCCCGCATGACACTGTCAAAAGTGGGGATTCGCATTCCGAGGCAGCAGCACAGCCCTGCCCCCGGAAAATGATGCCCGTTAAAGCAGCGTTTAAAACCGCTACAAAACGAAGGCACCTGACTCCGGTACCTTCGGCTCCACAGGGCCAGTTTTGTGAACCTGTGGAATGGTCCGATGGATCCCCTGACGAGGATGAACTCCTGTCGGAGTCAGATGAGCTCGGCGATTGGTCAGAGGGGGTTGTTTTTGACACCCCCTCCATTCTGGCTCAAATGTTTAATATTTTGAGTTTAGATACGCCTGAGGCGGCCGCCCCGCCAAAGGGTCAGTTATTTAAAGAGCCTCAGCCGAGTTTGGTCTTTCCCAGACAGCACCACTTTGAGAGGGTGGTTCTTAAGGAATGGGAACATCCCACACGGTTATCTGGAATTCCTTCCAGTTGGGAAAAGCGTTATCCTTTTCCACCAGAATTGGTGAGGCTGTGGTCTGTCCCTCCGGACGTCGATACCCCTGTACTAGGACTCTCCAGCTCGGCTATGGTACAATCTGCTGAGACCACTGTCCCCAAAGATGGGGAAGATCGCAGGATTGACCAATACGCTCGACATGGTTTTATCTATTCTGGGTCAGCATTGCGCCCGGTATGTGCTTCAGCCCTTCTTCTATTGGCAATTAAGTCCCTAATTCAGGGGCTATATGAGGATCTTGATCCCGCTTGCAAACAGTTCACTGCACTTAAGCAGTGTGAATCTTTTGTGGCTTATGTCCTGGCCGCTCAGGACGATGCGCTGACTATGAGTAGCAAGGCGGCAGCTATGCTGGTGGCTATTCGCAGGTCAGTATGGCTGCGTCAGTGGTCAGCAGACACGGCTTCCAAAAAGGTACTCACAGCCCTCCCCTTTTTGGGGTTGCGTCTGTTTGGGGAGAAAATTGATTCAGTCGCAAAAGATGGTAAGATGCCACAACGCAAAAGGCCTCGTGGTCCCTTCAGGGGGACAAGTTCCGGTAGGCCTTCCTTTCAAAGGTTCGGAGCGGGAAAAGGTACATCCTTTCCCGCTACCAGTGGCGCAGGTTGGACTCGGGGGAGGGGCCGTGGCCGGCCCACTCAGTCCTGGGGCACCAAGCCCAAGCCTGCTGATAAGCCCACTCAGCAATGAGGGGCTGCCCTCACCCGTGCGGGTGGGGGGACTATTGCGACACTTCTACCATTGGAACCATGTGGTTCTAGGCAGATGGATCCAGGGGGTAGTGTCGACAGGTCACAACCTGGAATTCGAGTCTCACCCTCCCTCGCGGTCCATTCAGGGGTCGGTTCATCCCGGCCTGAACTCTCATCAAGACGCTGTGTGTCTTTCTTTTGCCCAAATTCGCACAAGAACACTTCAGCTATTTCTGCTAGCGTGTTGGGTCCAGCAACCTCTGTTGTTGGATCAGTCCTTCCAATTGTCCTCCCGTGTACGGCAGTTCCTCCTGTGGTGATTGGTCTCAACCAATCTTGTATAGGGCAGGTCTTTCCTGACCCTCCCTTGGAGAGGTGTCACCACGGACACCGGTCTGTCGGGATGGGACAGATTCTGGAAGGAGCTGCGGCTTCAGGGGCAGTGGAGGCCCCACTTACCCATCAGAGAAATGTCCCTGATCCAGACATGGGCAGTGTTCCATGTTCCCTGTCTCTCGGCGGTTTACATTCCAGAGGTGATGGAACAGGTAGCGGACCGGTTGAGCAAGTGCTCTCCCCGTCTGGAAGAATAAGCTCTCCATCCTCGGGTGGTTCTCTTATTGTGTCTCCAATGGGAGACTCCGGAGGTGGACCTGTGGGCCCCTCATCTCTATCTCAGGCTCCCGAGCTTCGTGTCTCTCTCCCGGGATCCTCTGGCTCTGACAGTGGACGTCAGGTCCCTGAACTGAGGAGCTCTGGGATTTCTATACCTGTTTCCTCCGTGGCCCTTGCTGGGCAGAGTTCTTAAGAAGTTGGCTCTGGAAAGGGTCTACGCCGTTCTCATGGCCCCAAAGTGGCCAAAACGAATAAGGTTCGCAGACATCGTTTGGCTGGCAGTGGACCAGTTCATTCTGCCTCTTCGGCCCGATCTGCTCACTCAGGGTCAATTGTGTTACCTCAATTTACCAGCGCTGGGTTTGATAACCTGTCGGCTGAAACCTCCATCCTGAAGGAGGAGGGTCTTTCTGATTCAGTCATTAAGACTCTGATCAGTGCCCGGAAGAAGTCTTCTTCCGTCACCTACTATAGGACTTGGAAAGCCTATATCACTTGGTGTGAGATAAGATCTTTTCCTTGTAGGGTCCTTTCGGTCCCCAGGATTCTGGAGTTTTTACAATCAGGGCTGGACTCTGGTCTCCAGCTAAGTACATTGAAAGGGCAGGTCTCTGCCTTATCTGTCTTTTTTCAGAAGCGTGTTGCGCTTAAACCTTTAGTTAAAACTTTTTTCCAGGGGGTTACGCATGTGCGGCCTCCCAGGAAACCATTACTCCCTGTTTGGGATTTGAATTTGGTTCTTTCGGCTCTTCAGGCTCCTCCTTTTGAGCCTTTGCAAGATATTGCTTTGTCTACCCTGACTCAGAAGATTGTCTTCTTGGTAGCGATCACTTCTGTCCGGCGTGTCTCAGAATTGGCGGCCTTAACTATCCAGGCGCCCTACTTCGAGAGGCATCGGGATAAAGTGGTCTTTCGGTTCAAGCCAGACTTTCTTCCTAAGGTTGTTTCTGCTTTTCATTTGAACCAAGATATTGTTCTTCCCTCCTTGTGTCCTAATCCTAAGAATGACAAAGAGAGGGTTTTGCATTGTTTGGATGTAGTACGCTGTGTTAAGTACTACTTGATTATCACGTCTCCTTTCCGTAGGACGGATTCCTTTTTTGTTGTGCCCCATGGGCCTAAGAAGGGTTTGGCACCAGCCAAATCTGCCATTAGCAAGTGGATACGTCAGGCCGTTACTGCGGCCTATTCTGCTAAGGGAAAAGTTCCCCCTTTTCGTATTACTGCTCATTCCACTCGCGCGGTTGGGGCGTCTTGGGCTTTTCAGCACCAAGCTTCTGTTGAGCAGGTTTGTAAGGCCGCCACCTGGTCTTCTGTTCACACTTTTTCTAAGTTTTACAAAGTTGATGTGCGGGCCTCAGCAGATGCTGTTTTTGGCCGCAAAGTTCTGCAGACTGCAGTCATTTAAGTTATGCTTCACCTGGCCTTGAGATGCCCTTCCCTTGTGGACACTGCTTTTGGATGTCCCATGAAGTGATGAATATTTAAGAAGTGAAGCGGGGTGTGTGGCACACCAAGAATAATACTATTTAGTACTCACCTGAAAAATGGATATTGTTGGTGTGCCACACACCCCGCTTCACACCCGCCCTTTTCGGTATTACCGAAGCATTTATATGGTGAAGCCCTTTTTTATTTATATCAAAATTAATTTTGGAGGTTACTGGTGGAATACTGGTACCTTGTTTTACTGCTTTTTGAATATACAGGTGATTGAAGGGAGGTACCAGGTATATATAGGCCGGAAGGGGGCTCGTTACAAGACTTCCTCTCTGCACTACGTCACCTGCGGTGGATTAACCCCATGAAGTGATGAATATTTAAGAAGTGAAGCGGGGTGTGTGGCACACCAACAATATCCATTTTTCAGGTGAGTACTCACAAAATGGTATTTTTCTTGATGTGGTCAGGACCTTGAAGTTCTATTTGGTAGCTGCTGAGTCTTTCAGGAAGACTGATGCTCTTTTTGTTCTCCCTTCTGGACCTAGGAAGGGTTTGCCTCCGGCTAAATTCACCATCAGTAAGTGGATCAGTCAGGCGGTGGTTCAAGCCTATTCTGCTAAGGGAAAGAATCCTCCCTTTAGAATTACTGCTCATTCCACTTGTGCTATTGGTGCTTCTTGGGCTTTTCAGCACCAAGCTTCTGTTGAACAAGTTTGAAAGGCCGCTGCTTGGTCTTCTGTTCATACTTTTTCCAAGTTTTACAAGGTTGAAGTTAGGGCCTCAGCTGACGCTGCTTTTGGCCGCAAAGTCCTGCTGGCGGCAGTGGTTTAGACTGCCTGCTGTTGCTTTTTGGGGATCCCACCCTACCTTACGGACACTGCTTTTGGATGTCCCAAGTGTAAGGAATAAAGTGGAACAGGACGTGCTGTATACTTGGAAAAATACAATTCTGTGAGTACTCACCTGTAGAATTGATTTTATAATATACAGCACGTCCTGTTCCATCCCTCCCTTGTTATCATTGCTCTTGGTTATCTCTGTATGGTGATTGTTCAAATGTTTTTTTTGGGATCTTATCCATTATTGATTCTCCCGGCTTCTTGTATAACTGCTTTTCAAAACTGGGAATTTGTGGGAGGTTCCTGGCTTTTTATGGGGCCGGGAGTGGCCACAAGTCTTTCTGCAGTCCACTGCACCACCTTGTGGCGGAATAACCCAGGAGTGAGGAATAAAGTGGAACAGGACGTGCTGTATACTATAAAATCAATTCTACAGGTGAGTACTCACAGAATTGTATAATTTCATAGTCAGATGCTAAGAGGGCAATCAAAAAAATAAATAATATTCCCAATAATGAATCCTTATAAATATCACAAATACTCCATATACAAATAAATGTGCAAAATAGCAATGATCCTAATAATGTAAGTGCAACCCTATAAAGTAATATGTGCTAATTGTGCAAGGACAAATCGGATAAAGGATACAAGCAAAATACAGTGCAAAACACGGCCCAATAATGCATCTCACATTTCACAGGTAGGTAGGTAAGCAGACATCCCCCACTCCAACGCTGATGCGTTCCGTGACGTCACGCGTCACTTCCTCGGGGCGATTGTGATTTTAGCATTATTTTACTTTTATACGTTTCACAATGCATCCAGTCACCTTTCCCATTAGGCAATGTTGAATTCACACATACATTTAATGGGATTAATAACAAAACGTGCAGCAAAAGAAAACGGCAAGTCTGGTTGCCTTGATCTATTACTAAAGCCGGACCTTCAGCATGATTTAATGAAAAGCCCAAACCCTTAAAAAACTATTCCCCAGCATCTAAAATTAATACATTTTAGGTTTTTAGTCACTTACTTATCTTTCCCTCACTGGGCTGCAACCCTGTTCAGGACTTTAGGATACGGACGTCGCCATCTTGCCTCAGAGACAACACACATACTGAGGAGAGGAGGGTGGGGTAAAGGGCAGGGGGCGGGGTTATAGCTGTGCTTTGCACAGACAGAGCAGAGCTGGGGTCAGGGAAAGGACAGCAATCCCAGAATGCAAAGCGACACAGTCATGAGACACTTCCTGTTTACAGGCTGCCTGATGCTCCGTGAGCCGCCATCTTGGATGTTTAAAGGCTCATAACATGCAGTAGATGCAGGTAGGATGATTTTTAATCTGGGCAATCTGTATGTACAGGGTGCGGGAAACATATAAGATAGGCTCTTATTCAGGGTGAAGGTCTGCTTTAATACATCTCTTTATTAGTTAATTTTATATATTTTAATTACTGTTTTAATAAAATATTAAAGCCGACACTCCCGGAAAAGTGCTAAACCTTAGCCAAAGGCCATGGGGCTGGAAAGATGCCAGGGGCAGGCTCTTTGGCTTTTACCCTGGGCTTACTATGCCTGGTGCACCAGTCTGGAAATCTAGAGGAAGGTTCATGATTCTTTTTTTCATTTTATTTGAAACAGTTACTAAATAAATAAACTCCAGCATATCTGTAGGAATAAATCTAAGCAACTGCAATAGCGTTGTCTTTTTACTTCAACCCATTTCACAAGAAAATTTGAGCAAAATTTTCGCTTACTAAAGCCAATTTTGTATGGAAACGTAAATGTTTCACCCGCATTTCGATTGGATGAATTTAATTAGTCTGCTTTGTTAAATCACTTGGAGTTACTTACGTTTTTCGCATGTGATTATAGTTTTCCAACCAAAACAAATTAGTTCTATGGCCTTGATTCACTAAAGGTAGAAAAAAAAAATCAACGCTTGGAAAATAAATTCGCATGGATTGGTTCACAGTGATTCACAAAGGCAGCTGAATTAAATTCGTGTGTGCGAATTTGCGGCCAATTTTTTTTCGTGCGCAGTTGAAAATCACTTTACAACTGGAAAACTCAGTGAAAAAGTGCACATCCATACCCAAATGCTGTGTGTGAGAATTTTTTCTACAGCTTCCTAATTTGTAGCAGAGCAGTATGATCCCTTGTTGCTCTTTGTTCTGTTTTTTTTTTTGCTTTGTGTTTCTGGACTTTCTAATTGATGTGGACTAGTACATGTCATTGTTAATGTTTAATTATGTTTAATTTTGCACTTTGCATTGGTTCGGTGCATAATTATTGGTGATGGTGGTTTAGGTGCCCTTTTGGCAGTGTTTCTTTGCATTGCTTTACATCTATTGTTATTGTACCGATTTATTTGGGTGGTTTGTAGATTAACAGTTCTTAGTTTTGACTTTGCTCTGTGGATCCATTAATATACGAATGTGAGTGCTGCCACGAGTGTCATCATTAGCATAGATATTGGTTTAGTCGCCCCATATAGTCCTGATGTACTTACATTTCCAAACCACATTAAAGGTTTCTGTTGCATCCAAGGCCAGCTCCTGAGTCCCAGCGCGCCCCTTGTGTCACATCACTTGTGCGGCTCTGTGAATCCCACTGGGGTTCTCCGGTATACTCACCACACATATTAAAGTGCACCAAAACTCAGGATTTTGACTATCTTGGGTTCTGGTCCTTGCCCCCAGGTCGCTGAAACCAACTCACTTATTCCCGGTCCTACAGCGCATGCGCAGCCACTCATCCAATCAGCAAGCTCGGATCCGCTGACGTCACACCATCTAAGGCAAGCGGCTCCGAGCGTACTGACACGCGCATCTCCTGCTACCCTCTAACAGGGTAGCACGGGCACGCCCCCTCTGCTAGAGGGATAGCGGAAATGCAGCTCACGCATGCGTCGTTGGACCGAGAAAGAAGGTAAGTGCATGGGCACCTGGAGGGTTTCACACAGTGGGGCATCCCGATTTTGGATGCCCAGTGGGGAGGGAATCGATCGACTTTAAAGTGCACCAAAACCCAGGATTTTAAATATCCTGGGTTTTGGTACTCAAATTGGGTTGACCCACTATGTGAACCCCCCCGGTTTGCCTGTAAAACATACTTGACTGCCAACCCAACGGCACATGCCAAGTGTGCAGGCAGTCAGTGCACTTGGCTCCATTCTGCTTTGCCCAGTTGTCGAGAAGTCTCATCGGCTAAGGCCCCGACGAAGGCGAGTGCACTGATAACTGCATCCCTGTTAGCTTCCAGCTGGGGGCATGCCTGTGCCAGATATTCACAAATCATTAATTGGAGGCCCCAAGGAGAGGGAATCAGGTGGGCCTGGAGTCTTATAGACTTCATGGCTGCTTCTGGTCCACTTTAATGCAGGGCATAGAATTCTGTTTGTCCACAGAGCACGGCATAGAGAGCAGGGAATGAACAGCATCCCCGGTTTCCCTCCGACTGATGTGTTGTCTGTCTGAGCTCCCGCCCGAACATAAACTGTGGTAAACTGGGGATGAGCTGTGGGATCACAGGCAAGATGAGTATACAGGTGATCCCTACGGGTTTTACACAGCGGGATGGCCCATGGATAGGGATTTGGCCGCATTAGGAGTTTGTTAGACTGCAGAGCCAGCTGGGTTTGGGTCCACTTTAACAACAATCTGAAATATTCCGCTGTACACTGGCTTTCTCCCATGGCATCCTGAGTTAGGATATCATGCTGTGTGAACCCCCCAGAATTTCACTATTCACTCACCTCTGCCTCGTTCCTATTGAGCATGCGCAGGCTCTCCTCCAATGCGAGGCATCTGCCGTGGCTCTCATTGACTTCAATGGAGAGCGCATGCTGGCGTATCCCCCCTGTGGCATGTGCTTGCTCCTGCCCTAGCCAATCATATAGGCTGAGACAGGAGCGGGTGCCACTGGGGATGCATCAGCGCGCACTCCCCATTAAAGTCAATGAGAGCCATTTGTTGAATGACATAGTCATGGCAGACAGCTGTCATTGGACGAAAGCCCGGGCATGCGCCGCTGGAACGAGGAAGAGGTGAGTGAATAGCGACATTCTGAGGGGGTTTCACCCATGGGGCAGTGCGGGTTTTGTTCCACTTTAAAGTGGACCAATCACCAGGATTTTCACTATCCTTGGCCTACGGGCATCCTGATGTCCTGCTGTTACAAACCCCCTGATCTCCCACTCCAGTCATCTTTCTGCTGTCCCCACAGTGCATGAGCTTATCCAATCAGTGATTTATGCCGTGCATACTAATGTAGGGCATAAAGCCGTTGTTTTGGATTCAGCGTCGGCATAGGGAGCAGGTTTCCCTGTGGAGTGCACGTTACCATGCATTTGGACTGTCTGAATGGATGGGTGTGGGAGCGCACACATCAGCAGGAATACTGGGGAGCCTTTTAGACTCCAGGGCCTTCCATGGTGGCGACTGGTCCAGTTTAAAGAGGAAGATTCGTCTGGGCAGCCATGGTGTCTAAAAGATCACTTAAAATACACGCGGGCAACATAAAACCCCCGGGGCATCCCTATTAGGGATGTTCTACTGTGTGAAACACCCTAGGAACCCCCACAAATACCTTTCCGTGAATCCACCCAGATTTATGGGTCTCGGCATATCCTTGGCCTCTCTGCAGTCTGTGGTGCGCTCCCACGCTCAGGCACGGCCGAAATCACAAGTTTGCAGTACAACGCAAAAGTACAAAAAAATACTTCCAAAAACAATTCCAAGCAGCCCAGGAATCCCGCGGCACATGCATCAGCCAAAAAAAAAAATTAACAAAAGTGGCCAAAATAATTATAACAATCCCAGCCCATTGAAATGTATGGGATAAGACCACACAGTGCAGGGTAAGCACCTGGTCTGACACTGTAGGGAACTCAGCAATGGCACTGATGATAGATGGGACACTACCTGGCACTATCACAGGAGCTCTGGATTTTTGATTTGATAAATACATCTTTTGCACTGGGACCTGACATTCACCTGGCACTAAGTGGCCTTAGCGTTTCTTAAAGTGATTCCCTCCCCCAGGGGCATCCAAAATCGGAATGCCCCACTGTGTGAAACCCCCCAGGTCGCCCCATACACTTACCTTGTTTCCCGGTCCAACGGCGCATGCACGAGCCGCGAACACATCCCCACTATCCCTCTAGCATGGGCGCGTGCCCGCACCAGGCATTTGTGAATGGCCAGCGCGGGCACGCTCCCTGTTAGAGGGAAATGGGGGATGCGGCCGCCAGCGCGCACAGAGCCTCTGGCATTAGACAAAGACTTAGACAAGGTGGCGTCAGCGGCTCCGAGCACGCTGATTGGACGAGCGGCTGTGCACGTGCCGTAGGACCGGGAAGAAGTGAGTTGGCATCGGCGATCTGGAGGGGGTTTTACACAGCGGGGCACACCCGATCGGGGTGCCCCAGGGGAAAGGAAAGTATAGTAAAAATCCTGGGTTTTGGGCCACTTTAACCCCTAAATGTTTTTTAATATTTTGGGATGGTCATTTTTCTGTCTGCTATATTTATGTTGTCATGGCGTTAGGTATTGTTTACATCACTTACATTTATCAAGTTGTGCAGCGGCATGCAATGTGGTAAATAAAACATTGCACATGTTACTGCACATGATTTGTTTTATATAAATGTTTTTGCTAATATGTGTATATTAAATATATATTAATTAAAAATAATAAATATAATAATATTATTATATTAAATATAATAATACATTTTACACAATTTCATGTTTATAGGCCTCCTTATGGTGTACTATGGGCTTTTTTTTGCAGGTATAGTGGATAGAAGGACTCCATGGTGGAAGTCAGAAAACAGACTTTTCTCCTCCTGAAAGCTGCTGTAAAAAATTTGTGTGAAACACTTGAATTTAACTCATGTGTGGAGCCAATCCATGGCACCTGAATCACTAGAATTGTTTTTCGCTTGTAAATTCCACATCAATTATTTTCGCAAATCAAATTATTTTCGAGTGCTTTTTCTCTCACTCGAATTGAATTAGCAAAAACGAAAGTTAAACTTTGTTGAATCGCGCACAAAATCGCACCTTTTTCTCAAAAAAACATGCGAAAATTTGAATTCGACCTTTAATGAATCAAGATGTTCAATAAAGCCGATTTATTTATGCTCACCTTGTATCTGCTTTGTCTGAACTACCACAGTGACATCCAGTGCTAGTAACTGGGTATTACATCTTCTACATGGCACTTTTGCTAACACAAGTCTATCTATCGCTGTATAGAATATCTATACACCTCTTATAATGGAATATGGGTCTAATGCATGTCTGTAATATTCATTCATCTGAGAATGCACCTACTGACTTGTATATCTAAACATACAGACTAACTAAGGTGTATTGTACAGTTGTGGCCAAAACCAGAGCTATGGAGTCGGAGCTAGTTTTTAATGTAGTTGGAAATAATGGCCCTTGTGTCTAACTATCTGTAATAAGCAGCAGCTGGAAGTTCTAGTGAAGTTCTCCTATCTCCCATGTTCCTTACATTGCCAGAAACTTACAGGAATTTAAAGGGACTGTCCAGGCAGAAATAAAAAAAAAAACTATACTCACCTGGCGCTCCTCTGTGTTCCCCGCAATTTCTCCACGCAATGCCCTCAGTGGCTTCTCCATGCAATTGCCCTCAGTTTATGGCCTTGTGGCACCTAGTATTTTGCCATAGGCAAAAGCTTCTGCTTTCCTACACCACATGTGGCTCAAAACAGACAAATACATAACCTCAGTTATATTCCAAGTATGTCTCACACCCTGCTTCGGAAATATTAATTACACGTGGGTTATGGTCCAGTAGAGGGCGAACGTCTGCAGAGATGACTAGAAAAAAGAAGCCCCTGCCGGTCCATAAATACCTGGGACCTCCCACACATTCCCCAGTCTTCGTCTCTGCAGTCGGCGAGCAAGTCAGAAGATGGGTGTCTCTTCCCTTGCAGGTAAGCCGGGTTGACACCCGGCCAATTTTGTCCCTATTTCTGCCCAGGCCTGGTTTAAACTATGTCTCCCAGCCTTGGCTGTAGGTCCGGGTGAGGGTAGGGTTCACCTTAGCAGGTGCTCTGCTAGGAGCCATGCTCCTCTGTGAGACCACATAAAAGGGGGTAGGCGGCTACCAGGTTGGTGATCCCGGTTTGGGATGCCCTGTCCGTTTTTCCCCTTCACTACTCTGGTGGTTTGGGACCCCCTTTCCATTACTCCCTGTTCCCGCAATTGAGGGGGGCATTTTTTCCCTTCTCCTGGTTTTAAACTTTTAATTGTTTTCATGCGTGTGCATGTGTAGTAGGATGTGTGTGTGTGCCTGGAGTGCTTTTACACATGACGGGCGGGCCGGCCACCAGGGCTGGCTCCGCAGTATGGAGGGGAGCTTCGTTCCATTCCATTCCTGTCAGGGAAGGGGGCGGGGCCGGGCGCGCTGGCGAGGGCCCGCCCCCGTTACTGGCGCCTTTTCTTGTGCAGTTTCCAGCCATTGGCTGGGAGCTGCTGTCTCTGGGTAGGTTGGGAGGGGGCGGGGCCACGCGCGGATTGCGCTGGCCCTTCTTCTTCCTCCTTGTCTCTTAGGCTGCGTGCTCGGCGCCATTGCGGTATTTGTGAGTACCCTGCGGGGCTTTAACTATTATATCTTTGGCCTGGCAAATGAGCGCTGCGGCGGCCATTAACCCCTTATGCCGGCGTTGGCTTCATTGGGGCCTTATAGATGTATCTATTTATATTTGTATAGGTATATAGATATATATATATTTATATGTATATGCTTGCTGTGTATTGTGTGTGGTGTGTTTGCCTTACTTATGGGTCCCTCCTTTTCGTTTTTTTCAGGGGGACTACCTGACCTTGATTAAAAGGGGGTTCTCCCGGTCCTAGGGTCCCTTGGCAAATTTAGAGTATAAATCCTCCCACTGACTTTTAAGGGGCATCCCGGGTAGCTTAGTAGCGTAATTCCCACCGGTCATTGCGATATATATATATATATATATATATATATATATATATATATATATATATATAAAATCACTATATGGAGGCTTCCCAAGATACTGGGCTCGGGATCCCTTCGGGGCAACCCCGGCAGTGTGTGGTTTGTGGGGTATCCTTTGCGGGGGATGAGGTGCTTATTTGCATAGCATGTGCACAGCAGGCCATTACGCGGCAGTCCGGGTCCCAGGCGTCTGGGTCAGCGCCGCCGGCCTCATCACCTACACCCCTGGCCTTGACCCCAAGTGATTTCATTAGCGGGGGAGTCGCAATCTGATGTCTGTGCTAGACTGGCCAACACTGAGAAATTGATTGCTAGCTCTGCGGTCAGGAAGGCCCCAGCTAAAAGAAGGCATTTGGCACCGGCTGTGCCGGGTTTTGATTATGAGGAATATGACTCCTTTGACTGGTCTGATTATTCCCCGCTGGAAGAAGGGGAATTGTTTCTGATTCTGAAGGCTCTGATGATCAACAGTTCTTGGATGCTGATGCTGGGCAGGAGTGTGGGGATACGTTTGTTCCCCCCAGACTTCTGGCCCATATTTTTGAGGTGCTTGCTATTTCCCCTCCTACAGAGGCCCCTCCGTAAAAGGGGGAATTTTTTGGGGCCACTAAGCCTCGCTTGGAGTTTCCGGATCAGAAACATTTTGACAAGTTGATTCTTAAGGAATGGGAAAAGCCCAGCCGGCTTCCTGGTATCCCTCAGGGGTGGGATAGGAAGTATCCCTTTCCTGTGGACACGGTGAAGCGTTAGTCGTCACCCCCAGAGGTCGACGCTCTGGTTCTGGGTTTGTCCAACACATCGGTTGTACACTCACCAGACTCCACTACTCTGAAGGATAGTGAGGACCGACGTCTTGATCAAATGGCGTCACATGCCTTTGCCAATGTGGGTTCAGCCTTGCGCCCTGTTTGTGCTTCAGCTCTCATGGCTGTGGCTACCAGATCTGTTATTAGGGGCCTGTTGAATGGTCCCCATCTTAACCCTGCTAGTGAAGAATTTGCAGCGCTTACGCGGTGTGATTTGTTCATTACATTTGTCTTATCTGCTTTGGATGATACAATATGCATGTGTAGTAGAACCTCGGCCTTGCTTGTGGCTATACGCCGATCGGTTTGGTTGCGCCAATGGGCGGCTGATATTGCTGGGAAGAAGGCGCTTACAGGGCTACCCTTCTTGGGTATGCGTCTGTTTGGAGATAAGTTGGACTCGGTGGCGAAAGGAGGTAAACTGCCGCAACGCAGAAAGCAGCGCTTTTCGGGGTGCAGGCTCCTTTAATCCTTCCTTTGGTGGCTCTCGAGCAAGCAGGGGAGTTGCTTACTCTGCGTTCAGAGGTGATTCCTGGGGTAGGGGCAGAGGACGTGCCCGTCCCGGGACTGCCTGGGGTACTAAACCCAAGGCTGCTGCCAAACCCTCTCAGCAGTGAGGGGGCGCCCTCACCCTCGCGGGTGGGGGGAAGGTTATGGCTCTTCGCCCAGGTCTGGATCCAGGAGGTCACGGACAACTGGATCCTGGAAGTGGTCTCTTCTGGGTACAAGCTGGAGTTCGAGTTCCGGCCTCCTCCCAGATTTCTCGGATTCCTTCGGACCCCCGGGGCACCAACGGTTTCTCAGATTTGTGGTGGGAGATCAGCACTATCAGTTTGTGGCTCTTCCTTTTGGGCTGACCTCTGCACCAAGGGTGTTCACCAAGGTGTTGGCGGGCATAATGGCCCTTCTCAGAGCCCAGGGCATTCGCATTCTGCCGTATCTGGACGACCTTCTCATCACGGCATACTCTCTCGGTCAAGCGGAGCTGGACACCAGGTTGGTGGTGTCAATGCTGGAGAGGTTCGGTTGGGTGATCGACTATCCCAAGTCTTCTCTCTCTCCGTCAAGGGAAGTTTCCTTTCTGGGCATGAATCTGGATCCCATTCAGACCAGGGTGTTCCTACCTTCATCGAAGGTGGAGACGGTTCAAGATCTGATACGTCTTCTTCTGTCCATCCCTCGCCCGTCCTTCCGGCAAGGGATATGGCTGGTGGGATTGATGGTGGCCTGTTTCGAGGCGGTTCCTTTTGCTCAGTTTCACATGAGGCCTTTTCAACTCCATCTGTCGGCTTGGGACAGATGCCCTCTGTCCTTGGATGAGTCATTTGTGATGTCTCCCCTGGTCCGGCAGTCTCTTCAGTGGTGGCTGGAACCGAGGAATTTGCTGAGGGGCAGATCTTTTCTGGCCCCTTGTTGGGAGACGGTCACCACGGACGCCAGCCTGTCGGGCTGGGGGGGTTTCTGGAAGGAACATCAGTTCCAGGGGCTGTGGGGTCCTCAGGAGGTGCACATCCCCATCAACATCCTGGAGCTGAGGGCAATTCGGTTGGTGCTGTCGCATCTGACGCATCATCTCCAAGGCTTACCGGTTCAGGTTCGATCAGACAATCGGACTGCGGTTGCTTACATCAATCACCAAGGAGGGACTCGCAGCAGGAGTGCCCTCAGGGAAGTTTCTCTGATTCTTGCATGGGCCGAGAGCAATGTTCCATGCATCTCGGCGGTGTACATTCCAGGGGTTGAGAACCTGGAAGCGGACTCTCTGAGCAGGGGGTCCTCTCGCCGAGGGGAATGGTCCCTCAACTACGAGGTATTTCTATCCATTTGTCACAAGTGGGGGTTCCCGGAGGTGGATCTCTGCCTCCCATCACAACCACAAGCTCCCTGCTTTTGTGTCTCTGTCCCAGGATCCTCTGGCTCTGGCAGTGGATGCCATGTCCCTTGCCTGGCGGGATCTGGGTCTCCTGTATCTGTTTCCCCCCTTTTCCATGGTAGGCAGGGTGGTGCGCAGGCTGGTTCAAGAGGGGGTGCCAGCAATCTTGGTGGCCCCAAGGTGGCCAAGACAGGTGTGGTTTGCGGCCGTAGTTCGGCTGGCGGTCGATCAATTCAGGCTGCCTCTGGTTCTGGATCTGATCACGGATTTTGGAGTTTCTTCAGCATGGTCTGGACATGGGTTTTCAGCTTAGTACTCTTAAGGGGCATGTGTCCGCTCTGGCGGTTTTCTTTCAGAGATGTTTTGCTCTTCATCCTTTGGTAAAGACCTTTTTTTCATGGGGTCCCTCATGTGCGCCCTCCTCGCAAACCCATGTTGCCTGTTTGGGATTTAAATTTGGTGTTGTCTGCCTTTCAGGGTCCTCCTTTTGAACCAGTGCCGGATTCTGCACTCTCCATTTTTACCTTAAAAGTTGCCTTTTTGGTGGCTATCACCTCTGTTTCTGAGTTGGCGGCTCTGTCCATTCAGGCCCCCTACTTTGAGAGACATCAGGACAAGGTGGTTTTCCGATTTAAACCAGACTTCTTGCCAAAGGCTGTCTCTGCCTTTCACCTCAATCAGGACATTGTGCTTCCTTCATTGTGTTCTAAACCTAGCAATGACAAGGAGAGGGCCTTGCACTCTCTGGACGTCGTTAGATGTGTAAAGTACTATCTGGTGGCTACTTCACCATTCCGGAAGACGGACGCATTTTTTGTGGTGCCCTCTGGGCCCAAGAAGGGTTTGGCGCCCGTCAAGTCTACCATTAGTAAATGGATTCGTCAGGCCATTGTTGGGGCCTATACGGCCAAGGGGAGGGTTCCCCCGTCTCAGAGCACTGCTCATTCTACTCATGCTGTTGGGGCTTCCTGGGCTTTTCAGCACCAAGCCTCTGTTGAACAAGTTTGTAAGGCTGCTAATTGGTCTTCTGTTCATACTTTTTCCAAGTTTTATAAGGTTGATGTGCGGGCCTCAGCGGATGCTGTTTTTGGCCGCAAAGTTCTGCAAGCTGCAGTGGTTTAATTTGTGCATTATTGCCTGTTGGGATCCCCACCCTTTTTGGACACTGCTATTGGATGTCCCACGTGTTATTAATACTTCCGAAGCAGGGTGTGAGACATACTTGGAATAATACCATTTTGTGATTACTCACCTGTAAAATGGGTATTATAAGTATGTCTCACACCCTGCTTCGTCCCACCCTGAGTTGTATCTTGGATATGGTGAAGCTTTTTTCTCATAGATTTTATTGGCTCTTCCTGGTCCCCTTACTGCTTTCTTATACTGGGGAATGTGTGGGAGGTCCCAGGTATTTATGGATCGGGAGGGGCTTATTTTTTTTAGTCATCTCTGCAGAAGTTCGCCCTCTACTCGACCATAACCCACGTGTAATTAATACTTCCGAAGCAGGGTGTGAGACATACTTATAATACCCATTTTACAGGTGAGTAATCACAAAATGGTATTTTCAGTCTCGGTGTCCACTATGTATTTTTTAAGCGGAACAGAACCCCAGTCTGCTATGGGATGGTGGGGGCTCTGTCACAGTCTGCTATGGGATACTAGGGGGGCTCTGTCACAGTCTGCTGTGGGATAATAGGGGGGCTCTGTCACAGTCTGCTATGGGATAATAGGGGGGCTCTGTCACAGTCTGCTATGGGATGATAGGGGGGCTCTGTCACAGTCTGCTATGGGATGATAGGGGGGTTCTGTCACAGTCTGCTATGGGATAATAGGGGGGCTCTGTCACAGTCTGCTATGGGATGATAGGGGGGCTCTGTCACAGTCTGCTATGGGATGATAGGGGGGTTCTGTCGCAGTCTGCTATGGGATAATAGGTGGGCTCTGTCACAGTCTGCTATTGGGTGATGGGGGGCTCTGTCACTGTCTGCTATGGGATGATAGGGGGGCTCTGTCACAGTCTGCTATGGGGATGATGGGGTGATTCCTTCACGCACTGTGCTATGGAGATGATGGGGGGCTCTGTCACACAGTGTGCTATTGGAACATGGAGGGCTCCGTCACAGTCTGCTATGGGATGACGGGGGCTCTGTCACAGTATGCTATGGGATAATAGGGGGGCTCTGTCACAGTCTGCTATGGGGTGATGGGGGCTCTGATACAATCTGCTATGAGATGATAGGGGGGCTCTGTTACGATCTACTATGGGATGATGAGGGCTCTGTCACAGTCTGCTATGGGGATGATGGGGTGATTCCATCACGCACTGTGCTATGGAGATGATGGGGGCTCTGTCACAGTATGCTATGGGGATGATGGGGTGATTCCATCACGCACTGTGCTATGGAGATGATGGGGGGGCTCTGTCACACAGTGTGCTATTGGAACATGGAGGGCTCCGTCACAGTCTGCTATGGGATGATAGGGGGGCTCTGTCACAGTCTGCTATGGGATGATGGGGGGGGTTCTGTCACAGTCTGCTATGGGATAATAGGTGGGCTCTGTCACAGTCTGCTATTGGGTGATGGGGGGCTCTGTCACTGTCTGCTATGGGATGATAGGGGGGCTCTGTCACAGTCTGCTATGGGGATGATGGGGTGATTCCATCACGCACTGTGCTATGGAGATGATGGGGGGCTCTGTCACACAGTGTGCTATTGGAACATGGAGGGCTCCGTCACAGTCTGCTATGGGATGACGGGGGCTCTGTCACAGTATGCTATGGGATGATGGGGGGGGGGTCTGTCACAGTCTGCTATGGAGATGATGGGGGTGATTTAGTGACACACGGTGCTATGGAGATGATGGGGGGGCTCTGTCACAGTCTGCTATAGAGATGATGGGGGTGAATCTGTCACACACTGTGCTATGGAGATGATGGGGGCTCTGTCACAGTCTGCTATGGAATTATGGGGGTTGTTATTCAACACAGTCTGCTATAGGTAAAGATGGGGCTTTGTCACGCAGTCTGGTATGGGGTGATGGGGGGGTTTGTCACACAACCTGCAATGGGGTAATAGGGATAAAAAGGATACATAATATTAATACTGTCTCTACCCCATTTTGTGCAGGCCAAACTACCTGGTGTTGCCCTCTGACACCTGTTAAAAATGTATATTTTAATTATTATTTTTTATTGATGTATTTATTTAATGTTTTTGTATAGTGTGATTATTTGAAGTACTTTCCCTACCCCATATTGTGCAGGGCAGTCTCCCTGGTGTTACCCTCCGACACCCGTAAAAAATCATATTTTATTATTTTTATTTATTTGGTGCCCCCTCCCTGCGATTTGCAGCCCTCTAGCCCTTGCTACCCTCATTTTATAGCTGTTTTTGGGCTCCCATGTTCAGGTTCCCATTGATTTTAATGGGGTTCTGGTCAAGTCCAGGCACCAGAACCAAACTTTAGCTGCAAGTTAGGCCAACTACTTCTTCGTAGTTAGGACTCAGTGCAGCTCTGTACAGATACATTTATTTAATAAGCTTCTTTATATTGGACCACCCACACCATGCTGAGGACACCCAAGTTTGGCATACTAAGCTGATCCAGAGCATGATCTCCATGTGACGAGGGATCGAAGGCTACCAGACGCTGACAGTGTGTACTGGTGCTGGACCAGGTGAGTATGCGTAACAAGAGGATGGTGGGGGTCAGGTTGTGAATGCAAGCAAAGCTTTATTGTCCCAGACCAAGTGAGAAAAATGCTGATACTCACCTGTCTCCCCTGCAGCTGCTTCCTTGTACTCTGCAAGCACCTACTGGGTGCTGAGATCCCATCAGGTTCTTGTCGTGCCCCTCTATTACCTGCTACAGAGGGACCACCCATGCCGCATTGAACCATGATGGCATGGGGGGGGGGGTTCTAAGCTTCAACCACCAATTTGGTTGTAGAATCCCCTAATCAGAGTAACAGGAGGAAGCTGCTGCAGGGGACAACAGATGAGTATCTATGTTTTTCTTATTTAGCATGGACAATCTCTTTATATAATGCTCAAAGGAACACTCCAGGCAACTTCAATAACAAGGCAGTGAGCACCTGATGCCTGTCTGGTGTACCTTGTCTTCATTTCTTTAAGTGCAGGGTACAAGCTGTAGTGGGGCTCCAAAGTTTTCCATCCTTACAATGTCATTCCTCGGGGCCAAACAAAAAGTGGCCCAACACCCCCTCTGTACCTTCATGCTCTCAGCACAAGTGAGAACGCCAAGCTATGTGGTCCCGTGGCTGTCTCTGATCACTTCAGAGCATGCTCATGACATGACACACCCTTCCCAGCTCAGCCACACCCAGAATTAAAACCAAAGCCATTGGCTTTGTTTAGAATACATAAGGTATTTACATATAATCTAAGATGCTTTGAAATGGCTTGTTTAATACTGCTAAACGAGGAATATAGGGGGATAAGGTTAGCATGTGTCTGGATAGGGACTTAGGAACGTGCCAGAGGGCATAAGACTCATGACTTTGGGCTGGTGTGGCCTGTCCACCCTGGCACTACCATCTTGGAGCACCCAAGAGTCCTTTATTGCCCAGCCTCCTCTTGGTCGCTCTTGCAGGTCTTAATACAGGTTCAATGGGGGCCTGTAAAAAGCTGTATGGGCAGCGCACAGTGCTGAAAGCCAGTGAGTGCCAGGTCCTTCCATGGAGGCTTTCCAGAGAGTACACAGTACAGGGAATGGGCCCTTCAATTAAACTGTACACAGCTAGGGTACCTGCAGAACCAACAGGGATGACTGTAGGGCCTCCAACACTTCTGGTATTCCGGATGCCCTGGGGGGTGTACACGGGGAACTGCTGAGAAACAAGATTAGGCACTGCCATGAGGTAAGAGGAAAGCTCAATTACTAATTGCTGGGAACTAGGGGCATACATTGGTGCTTAAAGTGCACCAAAACTCACCCTTGAGTCTATGAGAATCCAAAGCAGGCTTAATCCTCCCCCCGGGGCATCCAGATTCGGATGCCATAGGTTGCCCAGTAAACTCACCTTCTCCAAATCGATCCAATGATACATGCACGAGCAGCAGGCGCTGCCTGCTACCTTTAGCATGGTGTGTGCCCGGGCCAGGCATTTCTGGATGGCCGGTGCGGGCATGCTTCCGGTTAGCGGGGATGTGGCCGCCAGCACGCTCGCCTAGACTTGGCAGCAGTATGGCTGAGATGCTGGGAGTGGAAGCTCCAAAATGGCCGCTACCTTTCTTTTCTAACTGTCCCAGGCTGTTGGTCCGGTTTAAGTTAAGTGGTAAACCACTTCAGGAAGATGTCATATTTTTTTTTTTTCGTTTTCCTTGTATAAACCTTTGGCTTTGTTTTGTTCATGATCATGTGTAACACCATTACAGATGGCTCAGCAGTGGGGAGGGTGAGTTCATTACCATCAGCATATGAGTCAATGTATGCACTGCGAAAACAGAAAAACGTCTGGCCCAGTGCCTGTATATATTACAAACAGCAGGGCATCCCAAATCAAGAAGCCCCACCAGAGAGAAACAAAACCCAAGAAAGTTCATTTCTTGGGTGGTGTTCCTCTTTATTCGGTATAGTTAGTTTGTAGGAACCCTGTACTACAGAAAATAGAAGCTCTCTAATCATACGGAAGCAAACCACTCCTTTTCTCAAAGTCGACACGTGCAAATAAATAAAGAGCTTTTTGCTCCCTGAGAGTAGAGGAGTGGTGCATCCCAACATGGTCATAGAAGACGGTACAGTCTAAGACAGGATTTACGAAGTTACAGAGGGGAGGTAAAGGACTGGAGATTCCCAATGAAGACTCCCAAACAGATTGGGGCTCACAACCCCAAAGGAAGAGAGGTCATGATTTCCTCTCAAGATGGTTTTAAAGCAGCCAGTTCTGTGTTTGAGCTGCTTGCTGTGGCCAGGGCCAGCACAGGGCAAACATGGGCAGTTGCCAGGGCCCCTGGCATCTTCAGGGGCCCACTCTTGGCCATTTTACAGTGGACCCAAACCACCCAATTCCCAGGTGTTGTGTACAGACCTGCCTCAGCAACAGGGGATGATCAGCAACACTGGGAAATGTAGCTTGGTATGGAGGGCAGTTGATAGACGCTCAGAAGGTGGGGAGAAGCAGTTGACAACTGACTGCAATGATAAAGTCAGTAAGGACTGAAGGATGTTTGGTGGCAATAGAGAATTCAACAAGGACTAGAGGATGATTGGTGGCTATAGGGAAGGCAATAAGGATTGGGGGGTGATTAGCAGCAGAAGATGACCTATTTGAGGAAGCAGAGCTGAAAAGTAGTGTGACACATTACTTAGGGGCCCACCAAGACTCTCTTGCCCGGGGGCCCCCACAAACCTAGAGCCAGCTCTGGCTGTGGATATCCCAGGCAGCAAAGGTGAGTTATTTTAATAACTGGCATACACATGTTGGCATTTTATAGGTGCAAATCGTTGAGAGCCTCATCTCAAAGCAAGTGAAGTGGATTTTATCTTGTACAATTGAAGAGCCATCTATTGACTGCAGTACAGGGTTACTACAAGCCACATTCACCAAATAACAAGAGATGATGGACTAGGGATAAACTGTAGATCCACTTGAACTCCTTTGTACATTGTGCTGCTTTTCAGCTTTTGCTCTTTATACTTTTTTTTTTTTACCGGTGCAGAATTATTTTCCGTCTGACCATAAGGTGGGAATAAGACGTTGAACAGTGATTCTGCCCCTGTCTGACTCCTTATGTCTGGCTTCTGAACGTCACTCGCTGAGGATAGGATAACACAGCCAGAATAACCACACAGTGTACACATTAGTATGAGCAGTGCAGGCGCACTGCAGCCCAGCTAAAACACGAATAAGAACAGAATGATTTTAGGAGCTGATGTAGTTCTGACATTTCGCTGGGTTATTTTTCCTTTCTTTTATAACTATAAATTACATTGCAATTTAAAGTATTAGAATACTTTAACAACCAATACAATGCCCATTACACACATAAAAGCAATAGGACTGCTTATTAAATCTTGTGACGTACACTTTTTCACAGTGCTGTATCGTTTTACTATAAAATGAAAGATTTTCAAAGACATCTTAACAGATCAGAGTAGGCATGAAACAAATGTACAGAAGAAATAGGTGAACACAGACGACAGCAACTTGTTCTCACAGGAACATCAGCCAAGGGGTGGGCTGGGTTATTGGTACAGTTTCTGAAGGCACTGGTGTCTGGAAGCATTCTACCTCCATGTGTCTCTATGGCACAGCTTTCCCCACAGATTCAGCTTGATCACACACACACACACCTCATACAAAAATGCTATTGGATTATAGAGTAGGATTGTGCATTGAGCAGAGAGAGTTGGACGATAGACAAGTACTGCCGCAAGTTTCTCCTCTTAACCAAACGTGGCACCACAGTTAGGGCATCTTCGTTGTCTCAATGCAAGACAGAACAGGATCCCGATTGGGAATAAGAAGATGGCACAGAAAATTCCCAGGCACGTAAAAGAGTCTTCCAACACACCAACTCTGTAAAGCAAATGGCAACGGTTAGGTAGCTGAAGGGATTGCAAGCAGATCACATTAAACACGTTTATTGATCATGGATACATACAGCCATACATAACAAAGTGTCCCAAACAGACAGGTCAGTAAAAAAACGGTTTATTTGGGGACATCAAAATAGCATTAGGACAGCCGCACCCACAAAACAAAATGTGCAAAACACAGGGACCCCAAGTGTGACCCCCAATTCATCCATTATATACTACCCAACCCCATTTTGGGCATTAAACAACTTACCTGATCACTGAAATCCTCCCCTGATGCCGGCAGGAGATGGGGCTCTGCATGGAAGAGTGACACTTGGACTTGAGTGACAGACCAGAAGAGTCACACAGGATTGGATGACTGACCCGTCATTCAAGATCCAAGCTTCAGCTTTCGGGAAGATTGCCCTCTACCCCAGTGAGATTTTTTTTAGGTCATTGCCCAAACTGGGCTTAACATTCCAAAATGTGTGGCCCCACACTTATAAGTTCTCCATCACTGTGCCAGAAGCACACATGCAAACCTTTGGCAGTAGAAGACACACAGGTGCCAATGTCCTGAAATATTTTCGCTCACATCCTATGAAGATAATTGTAGTTATTTAAAAGTAGTCCCACACCATATTCAGCTCGATTCAAAAACCCATCCCCTTCCTCTGACATGTAAGTCACATGGGGCAGAACCCAGAGAAGCTCCACCTCTCAGTATAAAAGGTGGAGAACCCATGTCATTTACACACACACACACCCCAAGGCTACCAGCTGGCACCCCAGGCATAGGGGCTGGGGTCAAAATGTCTCAGAGGCCATGCCAGAACATCAGCCCCTGTGCCCTTTGTTCACCTCTGGAGTACAGAACCTGCACCAAAGGGTAAAAAGGGGGCACTCTCTGCCATGCCAATAGGTACTTTGCTACCCCTACCTTGGAACTAGCATAGGCGTCATAGTAGAAAAAGTAAAGACACAACACAAGCCATTTAAAATTGTAAAATTAAACTCTACTCACCTCTGCCAGCTTCGCATTGGGAGGCGTCCTCCATAGGCTCCTCTTCTGTTGGTGTTTGGATGGAAGGAGGCCAAGGGATCCATTTTGCCAGACTCTTAGCTACCCCCCCCCCCCCCCCCCAACAGGGGCATCTTTCTCTGGCAATCTCATCTAGCACAATAGCTGTATAATTACACTAGGGGGAATCCCAGGAAAGCCACACCGTGAAAAATAAAGTCTGTGGCTTCTTTCCCTGAGGTCCCCTGCCGCAATGCCACAGCATTTTTTTTTTTTTTTTTTTTTTTTAAGACTTTCAGCTTTAAGTAGGGGCTTAATCAACTGCCATTTTCCAGACTACTGAAAGACTAATGAATGGAAAAGGACATCTACATAGACACAAGCCAAAGTCCGAAAGCCATCTGAGACAGTCTTGACTAAGGTCAGAAGAAAGCATGGATCTTCCAACGTGAGCCCTGAAAAAGCAACTGACCATCCCAAACGGCATAGGGGCTGGCTTCTGAATTGCCGATGCTTTTGTTTTTAGAAGCATGTTTATGTAATGGAGATACTTAGCTGGCTCCCATGGGCCCTTCTCTACAAAAGGAGTACCTTACATAAATGGCACTCCCAGCCCCTGAAGCCACCGGACAATGGAGGAGCAACGAACAAGAAGAGAGGGGGGATGCCACACTGCCTATGATGAGGGAATGGGGGGGGGGGGGGGGTGTCAAGGATGAAGGCCAACAATGCTTATTGAAAAAGTAATGAGTGGGGGGGGTGAATGCCACACTGCCTATAATGGAGGGAATGGGTGGGGGGGGGATACTGACTGTATAAGGAGGGGGAGGAATTCTACGCCCGTTATAGGGGGATGGGGGGCTGCAGCTTGCCGATTATCCGGTTTTTGAGGGGGGGGGGGGGGAATTTAAGAACGCCATTTGGTTCCGAATATTTTTTCCCTCTAAGGGTGCGAAAATACGCAATGCGAGTCCAGTACACACGGAACACAACCCCTGGCCATGTGCAAGATGTGTAAGAAGGTCAGGGGGTCCTCTTATTGCTGCTCCTCCATCTTATTTATCAAATTTTTACTTATTTGGCCTCATTTAGAGAACAAAGTCACCATTGTCTCTGCTGCTTCAGTGTTTAGTTGTCGAGTTTAGTTGTCAGCTACACCTTATTTAATGTTTGCACCAGGGCCCAGTCACTGTGTACAGGGCCCACTTTTTCCTTCGTGTACAGAAAAAAATACCAGATCAGTGCCTTGGAGACATCCTTTTGGCAACAACAACAAAAAAAAACCCACAAAACATTATAAAATTGCCATCATAAGTGGACTTTCCATTTAAGCTCCCCGGCACATAATGGATGTAACTAAAAAAAAAAGGCCTTTTAAAGTGGACCCCCAAAACCCACCAAAACCCACCCTGGAGCCTACAAGACACCAGGGCAGGCTAACACCCTTCCCCAGGAGCATATCGAACTTATATGTCCTGCCATGTGAAACCCCCCAGGGTGCGCAGTAAACTCCCCTGTCCCCCCCCCCCCCCCCCGGAGCCCAGCGCCTGCGTCACTCGCTTCCCACCTCGGTTGTACGCAGCCCCGCCCACTGCAACTGAATGGCCAATTGCCGCACACACGGAGTGATGCCGGCACCACTCGCATGTTTGGCTAGAATTTGAGGGGTCCACTTCAAGAGAAATGTACACTGCCCTAGCTAATGGCAACACCAGAAAAGTTTATAATGCCTAAGAAATTAATACACAGGACCGCAGTGAAATAACTTCCCACATGACATTGAGATATGTAGTGCTCCCATCTACAGGAGCACTCACATAAATACTACAACAAACAGATGTAAACATATCACACTACTGGGAACTTAATTAACTAAGCCAGCGGGAGAGCAGCTGTCACCTAGGGGATGGCACCGCAGGATGGTGGCCTATGGTTATTTGGCTGGGGGTGCTCATACCACCGACGACAATCCTGTAGACAGAAGAGGTAAATATGGAGGTGCTGGGCAATGATTTTTATATTATTACCTGCATGCCGGACACCCTCCAACCACTACCACAGAGGTTGTTGCTGCGGGCTGCTGAATTATAGTGTAAGTGCTGGGGTAGGTGGGTTGTGGTGGTGCAATGTACCCTGAAATAAAAGACATAAAAAAATAAAGACAATTATAAATGTAAATAATATTTAGATTATTTCAGTAACGGACACCAATAAAATATTACCCATCAATGTCATCTATACAGATAAATACACTAGTATTTGAACTCTGCACTTAAGGGATTTATCACCCACCTAAAAGAAACAATAGGATACTCACCTTTTGTCCCCCGCAGCTGATTGGTTCTACTTCAACCATCAACACCTCATCTCGTTGACATTCACTACAATGGAGGGGACGTACCAGGCTTCAGCACACCCCCTCAATTGCAGTGAATAGAGATGGAGTGGCCCTGCTCCTGTGACTGATGGCAGAAGGGAATAATCCCAACACAGAAGTGCAGGTGACTGAGGTTTCCGACGCAGTCAGCAATCCAGCATTGGGCGAGTTGCGAGTTGAGTTTTGGAGATTTTTGTTTCCCCAACTGTGCAAGGCTCTTGTTCAACTCATAACTGGACCCCATCTTTTCCACTTGAGCATCCCAAATAAACATCTCCACGTTAACACAAAACCCCCAAATGCAAATATATATTATAGGACAGGGGTACTCAAGCACTTTTTGTAAAGGTCCGTTTAAAAGCATCCAGTGAGAGGTAGAGGTCCGGGCGGAGGGCTGTCGCGGGAGGTGGACAGTTAAAAAATCACACCAACCCAAAAATCCTATTTTTTTTTGCCCCACAGAACCTACAGCAGATTGGACTTCATACTGCAATGCTACGGTAGGTGCCAGGGAGCCATGACACTGTCAGGGAGACTAAGCACTACATTGCCGATCAATGGGGCAGTTCTGAGCATGGCAACACAGGAGCAACTGAGTGCAGACCTGTCAGGGCAAGGGTCCGGAAATCTGGTGCCGAGGTCGGCATTCGGGCCCTGGTCCGCCAGTTGAGTATCGCTGTTATAGGAGGATCCAACTGAGGAAATGTCCTGACATTCTGGAAAAGGCTGGACCACTTATTTCTAAAGAGGTCTAACAGGTGACAAATTCTTTGGCCTATAAAGCTGGTACATAGCTGTAGAAATACATTGCTGTAACCCCCCCTCCCCCAAGGACGCCAAATTCTTTGGCTCATTAGGCTGGTACATTGCTGAACACCCTTCCCCATTCATGACATTAATGTCCTCAGACTTCCCTTATTTCTGGAGGAAATGTTACTTTATAAAGAATCTATAATGTTTTAGGAGAGATCTACTGGGGGAACAATGGGCAGATTCTTCTCCATGTTGCTCATAGATGCTGAGTTAAGGGCCAACACTTGCAAATTAGAAGACATAATGGTGACACTGCAATGAATATTATCTTGATGCCCTGAATATGAGTACTATGTAGCATTCTGTATTCCTGTATAAAATAGAATCAAATTTGGGAGAAAGTTTAAGTCCCAGAGGTAGGGAAAAAAACATTTAAAAAGCATTCCAATGTTAATACATATCCAGTGTAGGTTTTGAACTCTAGGCAAGATGACCATTTCCCTGGCTTTTTCTGGTAACCTCACCCTAACAACAATGCCTGGCTGTACTGCACGTGACTCCATTTACAAAAAAAAAAGTAAAGCCTAAACTGAGCCTAGCCCAATGAAAAAGTAGTTATGTTACAGGCTGTAAAAGCTACTGGAATTTATACAACTTCCCAATAGAATTTAACCGGACCTTCACCCTAAATAAGAGCCTATCTTACATGTTTCCCACACTCTGTACATACAGATTGCTCACATTAAAAATCATCCTACCTGCATCTACTGCATGAGCCTTTAAAGTGGACCAACACCCACCCCTGATCGGGAATCTTATAGATCAGCTCCCTCCTCGCAGAGAATCCGAAATCAGGATCCCCGCTGTGTGAAACCCCCCAGAAAGCCCCTAAAAACGTACCTTATCAGCGACAAACAAGCGACGGATAAGCCGGCGCCGCCTCCCGCGCGTCCCTCTAGCAGGGCGCACACCCGCGCCGGCCGTTCGTGAATGCGGCATATCAGTCGCCTATTAAGTAACATTTTAGGGGCTTTCTGGGGGGTTTCACACAGCGATCGGGGTGCCCCGCGGAAGTGGACCGACACCCAGAATAGTGAAAATCCTGGGTGTTGGTCCACTTTAAACATCCAAGATGGGGGCCCATAGAGCATCAGGCTGCCTGCAAACAGGAAGTGTCTTCCGACTGTGCCGCTCTGCATTCTGGGATTGCTGTCTTTTTCCTGACCCCAGCTCTGCTCTGTCTGTACAAAGCACAGCTATAACCCCACCCCCCTGTACTTTATCCCGCTCTCCTCTCCTCAGTATGTGATGCTGAGTCAAGAGAGCGGCGCCCGTATCCTAAAGTCCTGAACAGAGTTGCAGCCTGGTGGGGGAAAGAATAATAAGGGTCTAAAAACTTAAAATATATTAATTTTAGATGCTGAGGAATAGTTTAAGGGTTTGGGCTTTTCATTAAATCAGGCTGAAGGCCCAGTTTATGATGGAACCCTTTGACTATTCAATAACTTAGACAAGAGCAGAGCTTTAATATCCACCTAAAAAGATAAAGTCTGCCAAGAGGGCAAAGAGACGTAGATCTGGTAGAACCATATCAGAACCCTGTAGAAAGAGACGCACCCTGTAGATCTGGTAGAACCATATCAGAACCCTGTAGAAAGAGACGCACCCTGTAGATCTGGTAGAACCATATCAGAACCCTGTAGAAAGAGACGCACCCTGTAGATCTGGTAGAACCACATCAGCACCCTGTAGAAAGAGACGCACCCTGTAGATCTGGTAGAACCACATCAGCACCCTGTAGAAAGAGACGCACCCTGTAGATCTGGTAGAACCATATCAGAACCCTGTAGAAAGAGACGCACCCTGTAGATCTGGTAGAACCACATCAGCACCCTGTAGAAAGAGACGCACCCTGTAGATCTGGTAGAACCACATCAGCACCCTGTAGAAAGAGACGCACCCTGTAGATCTGGTAGAACCATATCAGAACCCTGTAGAAAGAGACGCACCCTGTAGATCTGGTAGAACCACATCAGCACCCTGTAGAAAGAGACGCACCCTGTAGATCTGGTAGAACCATATCAGCACCCTGTAGAAAGAGACGCACCCTGTAGATCTGGTAGAACCATATCAGAACCCTGTAGAAAGAGACGCACCCTGTAGATCTGGTAGAACCACATCAGCACCCTGTAGAAAGAGACGCACCCTGTAGATCTGGTAGAACCACATCAGCACCCTGTAGAAAGAGACGCACCCTGTAGATCTGGTAGAACCATATCAGCACCCTGTAGAAAGAGACGCACCCTGTAGATCTGGTAGAACCATATCAGAACCCTGTAGAAAGAGACGCACCCTGTAGATCTGGTAGAACCACATCAGCACCCTGTAGAAAGGTGCCAGTTGCAACTAAGGCTACCACCTGGCTGGTATTTTTATTTGATATTACTTTACTGGCCTGGCACTGCTGGTATTTTTTTTACTGGTAACTGTAATTGCAGTTATACTTATCCCTTCCTCAATTACCAGCAAAATAAAAAAAATTATATATATATATATATATATATATATATATATATATATATATATATATATATATATATATATATATATTTTTTTTTTTTTTAAGCAACTGTACTTGCAATCTAGAGTAAAGTGACTAGAAAGGTTTCCAATAAAGCTGCACCAACAGTTCTGAGACCGGAGCCTTGGGAAAGATCATGGTCTAGCCTTGCCCAGATAAATCAGGGAGTTCTAGACAGAAAGCCAAAGTAGGCCCTCCAAGTTCTGCTATGCCCCTTTTGTGGGCTTTAAGCTTATGTGTCCTGAGAAGAACATGCTCTGCTTTAGAGCTTCAGTCACAATGGGCCAGCAACCATACCGGAACCTTCCGGACTCTGGCTTGCAAATCATCCGATTGGCTGAGGCAGAGATGACGCGTCACACTCCTGAGCTTACAGGTTTAACCCCACCTGCTCCAATTCAGCCTCTTCAGATGAGTAGATCAAAATCTTGTGTTCCAGTAGCTAAAGGGATACAGATCGCACCCTCACCTGGGGGGGGTCATCATTGCTGCTTGATTTTGTTACAGCGTTACATATTACTAGGACCCACAATGTTGATTAATCCCCCTCTAATTGTTTTACCTTTTGAGAAAAGAAGCTCAGTTTTGCTTGAGCAGATTGCCGCCCCTTACTGTCCCGTCACACTGTGTGCCAGGACCCCACACCTTGCAATGTGTGTCTGGGGAGGTTCCTGCTATTGAAGGCACATGTGTTCTTTCCCTCCCCCACAAGTTTTTTTTTTCCCATGTCACTTGAACAGTTAGGTGGTTAAAGCCAAGTTTCAGGCTTCCTAGGGGATGTGGAGGGTTATTTAACCTATTTTGACTTTAGGTCCACTTTAAATTTTTAATGAAACCGAATGTAGGCAAAAAAAAATAAAAATAAAGAGAAAGAATTTAGTGTTTGAAGACAGAAGATATAATGTTAGCTTTTCAGATACTTAACCAGACCAACACCCCTTTTACAAAACATGGGTGTTGGTCCGCTGGGGGGCATCCCGATTGCTGGGTCTCCCCCCCCTCTTGATCGAGCGCTGGCACTGTAAAGCCTACAAACCTTACAACTCGCTCCCTCTGGGAAATGCAGCCCTGCGATTGGCCGGCAGCCTGCAAAGCGGAATCCAGAGCACAGGAGATGCTACAACCTCCGGCCAATCGTGGGGCTGCATTTCCCCAAGGAAGTGAGTTATCAGGTAAAGTTTGTGGGCTTTAAAGAGCTTGATCGAGGGGGGGGGGGGATCCCAGCAATCAGGGCACCCCCCAGCAGACCAACACCCATGTTTTGTGAAATGGATTTGGACCGGTTTAAAGAGGAAAATTACAGGTCATGGGGAGTAAATATAAGCTCCCCAAACCTGGCTGGCTCCCCTTCCCCTCCGGTTAACGATTTGTTAGTTTAAACTTGCCTCTCTGGCCACATTGAGCTTGGCATCCCTCCACTCCCCCATCAGTTTCCCAACACTGCGCTGTCCCTCGGATCTCGCACATGTGCGGTGTCATTGCATAGGCTGCATTAACACTCAGCACAGAAGCGCGCAAGCTTCGAAGAGCGGATGGCTAGAGGAGAGTACGGCTAGATCTGCTGCTAAGGGGGGGGGGGTGGAAAGGGGTCAGGATTGCAGCAAGATGTTGGAGTTTTAGAGAATGCAAACATCCAAAAGGCAGTCGGGGGGGGGGGGGGGGGGGGGGGAGGGTGTTCCCAGAAAAAAATAAAATATAGAAAAGGTCTGTTGTTCCTCTTTAAAGCTTTGCAACAAGCACATGACAAGAGGCAAAGTTCATAAGACATGTGAGATAATAAAATGTGGAAACCAGACTTTGGATACTAAACACTCGTGATTTCATGTGATTAAAGAACGTCAGCTATCGTGGAAGTTGCATCTAACTGAGACAGTTCATTGTAGCCCCGACAGGGCCCCATTTAAAGTGGAACAAAACCCACCAGTGGCTGCTCTGGAATCTAAAACACTACATCAGCTTCAATTACATATTTTTGGTGCAAATACTTTATCTTGAAATCTGACAGTTTGGGCCTATAGTATACAATGAATATTTTAAAAAAAAAAAAAGGGGGGGGGGGGGGGAAATAGTGACAGGACAACCCAGAGGGCTTTAAAGTGGACCAACACCCAGGATTTTCATTATCCTGGGTTTTGGTCCACTTCCGCGGGGCACCCCGATCGGGGGTGCCCTGCTGCGTGAAACCCCCCCGATCGCAAAAAAAAAAAAAAAAAAAAAAAAAAAAAAAAAAATAAACTCACCTCACCCCGCTCCTACGCGAGCGCTCGTCCAATCAGAGCGCTCAGAGCCGCTGTGGTATGTACGGACAAGCGACGGACAACCACAGCGGCTCTGAGCACGCTGGAGGCCGCATCTCGCGCTTCCCTCTAACAGGGAGTGCGCCCGCACCGGTGCGCGCCCTGCTAGGGAGAAGCGCGAGATGCGGCCGCGGCTCGCGCATGCGCCGTTGGAACGGGGATAAGGTAAGGTTTCTGGGCATCCTGCGGGGTTTCACACAGCAGAGCATCCCGATTTCAGATGCCTCCCCCTGACAATGCACAGTAACAGGAAGTCCAGCAGCACTTCCTTGGTCTGGTTTGAGTCATTTTTTGACTGTTGGTCCGCTTTAAAAAACTTACATTAGATAGTGGACTCCTTTTAAAGAGGAACAACAGAACCCCCTTGTCCATTGTGAAAGCTGGTAGCTGTGGCTGGGTATATACCTGGGCTAGAAGCTGTAGCTGTGACCAAAGGCAATTGTGAGGACAGGTTTAGTGTACCTAGTCACTTCCTCTTGGCTGCTGGGACAGCCTGGATATCTCCTGGCACTAACTGCCTTTTCTTTTATTATGACTTTTAACACCCGTCATGCCTTTGACAACTTCCCTCTATAGCCATTTCCCTGCTTGACAGTATTTTAAAACTACTTTCCCCATAGGGACAAGCAAGGAGGATGATTAGGGAACTTTGTCCCTAGACAAAAACTTTTAGGGGTGACCATCATCCAGCTCCTATGCAGTTCCTCACACAGGTTCAGGTTTTACTCTGTAGCTTAACATGGAGAGGGGAAGTGAGCAAGAAAAGTGTGCCATCACATTCCCCACAGCCTGGCCTGTAATCTGGTCATCTCCAGGTTGTGTCTCACCAAATGTGTATGACAGGAAATGATAGAGGTGCCCATAAAAAATAACGAGCATCTTGGGGTGGTCTCGCACCTCACACATCTCCTTGAGGCAGGACCTCAGGTAAGTGGGGGAGCGGCACGTGAGCGACATGCAGCAATGGCTTCTGGCCCGAGGTCTGTTCTAAAGTCCAAGAACGTGTACTTTCCATTCAGCTCACATCACTATCCTGCCAAGAAAGTGTGCCAAGCTGCAGAGCTCCTTATATGCTAACCTGGTTGCAGTCAGTGGCTGCCAGGACTGGAAATGACAGGCATCCTGTACACAACCCCTCTAGGTCAGGTTATGTCTGACACTATTATGTGGCTCTCAACAGCGCCAAAATGTCACCACCGGGAGCGGTGATTACACAGACACAACGAGTGTCAATATACACACACCGAGTACACTAATAGACACAGAGGGCGTCAGTATAAACACATAAATTAGTCTACAAACACCAAACAACAGAGAAGAGGTCTTTAAACTTACATATACACAGATATAAATACACTTGTATACAAGTAACATTTTACACATAAAATTAAAGTGGACCAAAAATCAGGATTTTGGCTATCATGGGTTTTGGGGGTGCCCCGCTGTGTGAACCCCCCAACAAACAACTCTTTTCGGTCCTATGATGCATGCGCGTCCGCTTATCCAATAAGCGTGCTCAGATCCGCTCTAGTCCCTGCATCCAGGAGCTTGTCTAAGGCGAGCAGATCTGAGCGCACTGGTGCCCGCATCCCCCGCTACCCTCTAACAGGGAGCATGCCTGCGTCGGTCATTCACAAATGCATGGTGCGGGCACGCGCCCAGCTAGAGGGATAGCAGGGACGCGCCCACTGCTTGCACATGCACCTTTGGACCAGGAAGGAGAAGTTTATAGGCGACCTGGAAGGTTGCACACAGCGGAGCATCCCGATTCTGGTTGCCCCAGGGGGGGGGGGGGGGATCAATTGGCCCAGGAATCATATAGATTTCTGGGCTGATCTCCATGGGTTTTGCTCCACTTTAGGATACATCAACATACAGTACAAATGTATACAAGTACCATCACACACACACAATACAAAATGTATACATGTAACATTATACACACATAACATTAAATATACAGACATACAGCACAAATGTATACATGTGCCATTATGCACAGCATTATATACAGACATACATACAGTACAAATGTATACATGTAACATTACACGCACCATTATTTACACATACATAACAAATAAACACATCCAACATTACACACACCATTATATACACATACATACAGTACAAATGTACACATGTTACATTACCCACACACCATTATATACACATACATGTAACATCACGTAGATACATATAGTCCAAATGTATACATGTAACATTACACAATTATATACAGACATACATACAGTATGACTGTATACATGTAACATCACACACACCCCATTTATACACATACATGTAACATAACCTACATACATACATATATAAATTTACAGACATTAGATACACGTAACAATAATATACAGACAGGTTCCTCATATAAACGGTTTATACAAACACACACACAAGTACACCAATGTCCAGCCATACACATATGATATACACACACCTGTACAGTACATAAGGGGGGGGGGGGGCGCCCATTCACTCACCGGAGCCGGTGGGGTAGGGGGGCGGCTGGTAGACGTTGGGGGCCCCGGTCATAGGGGCCCCAGGTATGGTGCCGTAGTCGACGGGGCTGTAGGCGGGCGGCCGCTCGTGCAGGAGGGGTTTGGCGTCCATGGCTCAGGTAGCGGCTCCGCGTTCTAGTCTCTGCTGCTGCTGCTGCTGCTGCTGCTGCCCCCGGTAATGTGCTCAGTGCGGCCAGTCACAAGACTCGCGTCACGTGACCGCTCCCCTCCGCCCTGCCGCGCAGGAAGCTCCTCTTAAAGGCGCAGCGCAAATCGCCAGCTCGCTTCTGCTAATTCCGAAGTGACGTGGGCAGGGCGGAAGGGGTTACAGCTCGCCACCCAGCGACCAGAGTGACAGTAACGCGTCACCTGTGGGCACCAGAGAGACTCGGGTGGTAGTGGGGTCACTGTAATGTCTAAATGAGAAATGTCCGGTGACAGCTCCCTGGGCTGTGGTCAGGTTCATTGCTAGTGGGCAGGCACAGACTGGTTCACTGGGCAACAGGTGAATGCCCTGGTGGGCTTCTGAGCTCCGGAGTCATTCAGGCATACTTCCCAAGTGACCCTGATTTGGAGGGACTGTCCCACTTTTGAGTCCATGTCCCCCTGTCCTTCATTGTTCTCCTTTGCCCTCCTTTGAGATTTAACATGCAGAGCTGCAGCAATAATTGATTAATTTGCCTATTTATTTGCCTATTTAAAACAATATAAACACTTTTAAAGTGGGCCAAAACCCACACCAATTGGCCCAGGAATCTATAAGATTCCCAGGCTGATCGATTCCCTACCCCTGGGGCATCCAAAATCGGGATGCCCCTCTGTGTGAAACCCCCCAGGTCGCCCCATTCACTTATTTTGTTTCCCAGTCCAATGGCCCATACGCGAGCCGCGGCCCCATCCCCGCTATACCTCTAGCAGGGTGCGTCTCTGTTAGAGGGTAGCGGGGGATGCAGAGCTGCTGGCGGCGGCTCTGAGGGCGCTGATTGGATGAGTGGCCATACATGCGCCGTAGGACAGGGAAGAGGCGATCTGGGGGGTTTCACAAAGCGGGGTCACACAACCCTGCGGGCAAGGTCCAAAACCCAGGATAGTCAAAATCCTGGGATTTGGTCCACTTTAAATGTTATAAGCTATCTCCTATCTATCCCTCAGTGAGGGGCGTGGCCTAATTTACCAAAACTTTCTCACCCTGAAAAGTTGGTAGGTATGATTGAGGGGTTGGTAAAATGCAAACAGGCTGGTCATGTGATCTGTTTACAGCGTGCCAGGGAGCAACATGGGCAGCCATGGCTGGGCACAGCCCCAGTGCTCTCCTGATATTACACAGATAGAGCATTAGGTGATAGCGATGGTGACCCTGCCCCTATATTCCATGTTGGACATGACCAGCCCATGAGCTGCAACGTCCTCCAGTCACAATCTCTGCCTAACCCTGACTGAGCTGCTCTTACCAAGCCAGTATTCTAATGAGGCACAGGATGGGCTCATGGCAGCATCCCCTCTCCCCCTCACCCCACATTCAAAGCAATCTACTATTTTATGACTCAGTCCCCAGCAGGACCACATTATAATTGGTTCAATCAGAGGTGGACTGGGGCTTGGGATGTGGACCAAACATGTCCAATGGAAGGTTAGATAAAAAAAAACACATATCAACTCCCCTTAGTGTCCTGGTAATGAACTCGATACAAATACTCACAAAGGATTTTGGCTTCACATGAAAAAATGGGGGGAAATTGAGGAAAAAGTTAAATCTACTTTTGGCTCTTATCTTCCCTTCTACGCTTCTGATGTAATGCTGGGGTGGGAGTGCCATAAAGGAGTCGGACCCTGATAAAATTGAGTCAGAGTGCAGCTTTGGCTTACTGACTCCACCCTGGAGGAAGGTGCTTAAAGCGGATTAAAATGCATGCGGGCATGCCCTGGAATCTAAATCCCCACTGTATGAACCCCCGAGGTAGCCAGTAAACTCCTGTGACGCTGTGATTGCCAGCGCTGCACCCCTGGTTCCCTGTAGCGGTGCATGTCCCGCACCCAATGGCTGGGCACAGGAGCATGCATGCGCCCAGAGTGCTGGGGATGCGGCCAGCCGGCTGCACCTCATCATGAGATCAGCCAATCAGCAATCTCAAAAGTGCCGCAGGGCGTCGCTTTGGCATTGGAAAAACCCAGTTTAACTTGAAATCTGGGCCACCGCCAAGACAACAGCAGCACCCAAAATACTGTGGCGGGGGGGGTACGTCCGAAGGGGGGGGGGGAGCCTGGGGGCAACAAGTATGTTTTAAATCCACTTTAAACAGCTATTTTAGAACCATGGTATCCTGTCAGAAACCGACGGCATACAATAGCATGCCCAGGGAAAATGAAAATCATTATAACAGGACAGGAAACAGCATCAAGGGCAGAAAACATCCAAACAGTAATGTACCTGGGGAGGGGGAGCAAAATCAATTTTAACCAGCCCATTTTCAGGGGACTATAGTATTGTAGGGACAGATCATGGACAAGGGGGGATATTGCCACGGTTAAATCAGTGGTATCACAGCTTCAATATTGTAGAGGCAGATACACAGCTATGATGCTGAGCTGAGACCAAAAGCAGTCTCCCCGGGTCTCCCTATGGCCAGTCCGCCACTGGATGCAATGGAGAATCTGCCCCAGACCCCCAGAGGAGACCCATACACCATTGGCACTAGGGGCACTAATGTGGATCACATTGCAGGGAGGGCACCCCAGGTGTAGGCTCAGGGGGATTAACCACATAGTGAGCCTCCACCACTAGTTCTCCATGGCCCCCCTGCACTTCCTCATTGCACTTCAGTGGCTGTTCTTGATGTGGGGGCAGGCGAGTATGTGAGTGTGATGGTGGGATGGACAGCGAGCAGTGCTCGAACAATGTCATTGTATTAAAGTGGACCAAAACCCAGGATTTTGACTATCCTGGGTTTTGGTTCACTCCCCCCGATCGGGGTGCCCCGCTGTGTGAAACCCCCCAGATCTCCCGCATCAACTCACCACCGCGGTCCTACGGCACATGCACGGCCACTCGTCCCAGCTGCACGCTTTGAGCCGCTGAGCTATGCACGTCTGAGCGAAGTTTTACCTCAGTGGCTCGGAGCACGCTGGCGACCGCATCTCGCGCTTTCCTCTAACAAGGAGCGGGCCAGGGACACGCCCTGCTAGAGGGATAGCGGGGATGCGGCCGCAGCATGCGCCGTTGGACCGGGATGAAGGTAAGTGTAGCGGGCGACCTGGGGGGTTTTGGATGCCCCGCAGGGAGGGAATGGATCGGCCTGGGAAGCTATAAGATTCCTTGGGTTTTGGTCCACTTTAAAGCTTAAAGAGGACCAACACCCCCCCAAAAAAGACTTGGTTTTGTTGCTCCCTAGCGAAGCTTCCTGATTTTGGATGCCCCACTGTGTGCACCTTCAGGGACTGCCCGAAAACTCACATTTTACACAGCTTGGCTTGGACTGTCCCTCTTAAGAGTCTATGCCTCCTTGTCCCTTGTTGTTCTCATTTGTCCCTCTTTGAGGTGTAGCATGCAGATCTGCAGCAATAAATATTTAATTTGCCTATTCAAAGTGTTTCTATTGTTGTAACTGTTACATCCTATCTCTTACCATCCCTCAATGAGGGTGTGTGGCTTAATTCATCCCTAAATAAAAGTCTTAAAGGAGCCACAGCACTCAAACCAGTTAGCTTGCTGACCAACCTACAATCTGTCTCTAAACTTGGTTAAAAACAGAGGGCTCGGGCACACACATCTGCAGAAGTATGCTTAAGCTGCACCACCAGCGCCAAGATGCCCCTGTGAGGTGCAGTCCTAACTCTAATCTCTGAGAGCCCCATTTGGGACAATGCAATGCAATAGATAAATTGGGAGCAGGCTTACCTGAGGTTGCCCTAAACCTCAAGTGCAAACCATGGGGTGGGAAGGGTCAAAGACCTTGCAATACAGCCTAGACCCCACACCCCATGTGCTTGCACATATTCAAAAGGGGTCTGGGGTGGCAGCTGCTCAGACCAATTTATAACTAACCTGGGAGGTGTACGTTAGCAGGGCAATTAGGATACAAAAGTCTTAAAGGAGTCACAGCACTCAAACCAGTTAGCTTGCTGACCAACCTAAAATCTGTCTCTAAACTTGGTTAAAAACAGAGGGCTCGGTCACACACATCTGCAGAAGTATGCTTAAGCTGCACCACCAGCGCCAATGTGCCCCTGTGAGGTGCAGTCCTAACTCTTTGTTTCTTTTGAATATGTGCAAGCACATGGGGTGTGGGGTCTAGGCTGTATTGCAAGGTATTTGACCCTTCCACCCCATGGCTTGCACTTGAGGTTTAGGGCAACCTCAGGTAAGCCTGGTCTGAGTGGCTGCCACCCCTCCTTTGTTTCATCCCTAAATAAGGGTGTGTGGCTAAATTGACCATTTTTGTTGGCGCCTCCAAGTTGGACACTTTATGCTCCTCCTTTGTATGTTAGTAGCTGTAGCCCCACCTCAAGCATATGCTTAAAGTGGACTGTCACCCACCCCTGATCGGCCCGGGAATCTATAAGATTCCCGGGCCGATCACCTCCCTCACCGCGGGACATCCGAGATCGGGATGTCCCGCGGTGAGAGACCCCCCCCAAAACCCCCAAAAAACTCACCTCATCGGCGGCAGCCGCTGCCGCCTCCCGCGCGCTCCTCTAGACGTGCGCGCGCCCGCGCCGACCGTTTGTGAATGGCCGGCGCGGGCACGCGCCCTGTCAGAGCGACGTGCGGGAGGCGGCGGCGGGCGCACTGTCTTGTCCGCCGCTTGTCCGTGGCTACGTGGGAGCGTGGTGAGGTGAGTTTTGGGGGCTTTCTGGGGGGTTTTACACAGCGGGACACCCCTAATCGGGGTGCCCCCCTGAAGTGGACCAAAACCCAGGATAGTCAAAATCCTGGGTGTTGGTCCACTTTAAAGTGGACCGAAACCCAGGATTTTGACTATCCTGGGTTTTGGTCCACTTCGGTGGGGCACCCCGATCGGGGGTGCCCCGCTGTCTGAAACCCAGAAACACTCACCTCACCACGCTCCCACGTGACCGCTCCAGCCAATCACAGCGCTCAGAGCCGCTGTGGTATGCGCGTCCAAGGCCGCTTGGACGCGCATAGCAGCTCAGCGGCTCTGAGCGCTGGAGGCCGCGTCTCGCGCTTCCCTCTAACAGGGAGCGCGCCTGCGCCAGCCATTCACAAACGGCCGGCGCGGGTGCACGCCCTGCTAGAGGGAAGCGCGAGACACGGCCGCGGCTGGCGCATGCGCCGATGGAACGGGGCTGAGGTAAGGTTTGTGGGCCTCCTGGGGGGTTCCTCCCCGCGGGACATCCCGATTTCGGATGCCCCGCGGGGATCTGATCGGTCCGGTAATCTTATAGATTCCCGGCCGATCCCCCCTGGGTTTCAAGCCACTTTAAAGTGAACCAATCACCAGGATTTCTGATAATTGGCTCTTGCCCCAAGGCATCCCGATGTAGAATGCCCCCTGTGTGAAGCCCCCCAGATCACCCACATTCACTCACCTTTCCCTACCCCCACGATGCATGCGGCGGAGCAAGTCCAATCAGCACTTTATGCTGCACATATAAAGCCGCTGATTTGAAGTTTGCGTCGGCATAGGCGTATCCATGGCTCCCCTGTGGAGTGTGTGTCCCTGCATGCCCGGGCTTTCTGAATGGCGAGCCACAAGAAGTGCGCACAGCTGCAGAGATGTGGCCGCCTGCGAAGACGGCGCTGCTGGAGCGACCGAATCGGGTAACTGGGCTAATTTAAAGCACAGCTTGAATATCTATGATCTATAAAGGATTTTGGTGATTGATCTAATGCTCAGCCAATCCGTACATTCCACTACCACCATTCGACCAATAAGCCGGAGCAGGGACCTTCGTTTTAAATTAACCGGATGTTCTGTATTCAGTAGGATATTCTTCCCAATAATGTCAGTTTGTGGAACATTTAAAGGGAAGTCCCACTTTCAATTCAGTTTTAAATGTTTCTATTATTGTGTTCCAAAATGATGTAATCAATATGCTAAGATTATCTATTCTTTTTTTTATTTGTTTGCAACTTTGTGATACAAGAGAAAAGTTTTCCCTCGCAACAATGTGTTTACCTTAGCAATGTAAGTGTTGGAAGTACATGTCAGAGACTTCCTGACTCTAGCTTGCTAATCATCTGATTGGTTGAGGCAAAGACAAGATTAGTAACCCATTCTGCTCTAATTCAACCTCTTCAGATGGGAGGGAAACTGTCTTGTGTTCCAGTAGCTAAAGGATTACTGACAGCATTCTCAGCTGGGGAGATAAATTACTACTGTTTTGTTTAGCCAAAGCTAAAGAAAGGATACTAACAGCTTTACTAAAGGGTATGAAAGTCACTTCTACTTTATCAAGACAGAGGAATATAGGAAATTTCGAAGCATGCTGATTAGTAAATCACAGGTCTGGGGGCACAATGCCAACACAAATGTTTATTTTATATCCCAGAATCAGTGTTGCGCTCCACTTCCGGCTCAGGCAGCACTAGCAGCAGCCAGATCAGGTTTGTGGCTTGATTGGCAAGCAGATCAGCGCACATCAGGTCACATGACAGGAGAGGAACTGCGAGCTCTGCTCCTATCAGTACACTGAGGTTAAAAGGGATCTCTGGAACGAGGTAAGTATAGGGCCAACTGGGGGGTTACACAGAGAGCAAGCTTTCACCTGATCTTAAAGCGGAATATGTATTTTGGGATTGCTGACCTTTTCCTGACCTCAGCTCTGCTCTGTTTGGGATGCCCTGGGGGGGGGGGGGATGCATCTGCTTTAAAAAAAAGCAGTTGGGAATAATACTTCAGTATGTAGTGGACTCCCTCTGCCCCACAACCCTCCTCTACCTTTCTACCCCCCTGTGCCTCCCTCTGCCCCACAACCCTCCTCTACCTTTCTGCCCCCCTGTGCCTCCCTCTGCCCCACAACCCTCCTCTACCTTTCTGCCCCCCTGTGCCTCCCTCTGCCCCACAACCCTCCTCTACCTTTCTGCCCCCCTGTGCCTCCCTCTGCCCCACAACCCTCCTCTACCTTTCTGCCCCCCTGTGCCTCCCTCTGCCCCACAACCCTCCTCTACCTTTCTGCCCCCCTGTGCCTCCCTCTGCCCCACAACCCTCCTCTACCTTTCTGCCCCCTTGCACCTCCCTCTGCCCCACAACCCTCCTCTACCTTTCTGCCCACCTGTGCCTCCCTCTGCCCCACAACCCTCCTCTACCTTTCTGCCCCCTTGTGCCTCCCTCTGCCCCACAACCCTCCTCTACCTTTCTGCCCCCCTGTGCCTCCCTCTGCCCCACAACCCTCCTCTACCTTTCTGCCCCCCTGTGCCTCCCTCTGCCCCACAACCCTTCTCTACATTTATGCCCCCCTGTGCCTCCCTCTGCCCCACAACCCTCCCCTACCTTTCTGCCCCCCTGCGCCTCCCTCTGCCCCACAACCCTCCTCTACCTTTCTGCCCCCCTGTGCCTCCCTCTGCCTCACAACCCTCCTCTACATTTCTGCCCCCCTGCGCCTCCCTCTGCCCCACAACCCTCCTCTACCTTTCTGCCCCCCTGCGCCTCCCTCTGCCCCAAAACCCTCCTCTACCTTTCTGCCCCCCTGTGCCTCCCTCTGCCCCACAACCCTCCTCTACCTTTCTGCCCCCCTGCGCCTCCCTCTGCCCCAAAACCCTCCTCTACCTTTCTGCCCCCCTGTGCCTCCCTCTGCCCGACAACCCTCCTCTACCTTTCTGCCCCCCTGCGCCTCCCTCTGCCCCACAACCCTCCTCTACCTTTCTGCCCCCCTGTGCCTCCCTCTGCCCCACAACCCTCCTCTACCTTTCTGCCCCCCTGCGCCTCCCTCTGCCCCAAAACCCTCCTCTACCTTTCTGCCCCCCTGTGCCTCCCTCTGCCCCACAACCCTCCTCTACCTTTCTGCCCCCCTGCGCCTCCCTCTGCCCCAAAACCCTCCTCTACCTTTCTGCCCCCCTGTGCCTCCCTCTGCCCCACAACCCTCCTCTACCTTTCTGCCCCCCTGCGCCTCCCTCTGCCCCAAAACCCTCCTCTACCTTTCTGCCCCCCTGTGCCTCCCTCTGCCCGACAACCCTCTTCTACCTTTCTGCCCCCCTGTGCCTCCCTCTGCCCCACAACCCTCCTCTACCTTTCTGCCCCCCTGTGCCTCCCTCTGCCCCACAACCCTCCTCTACCTTTCTGTCCCCCTGTGCCTCCCTCTGCCCCACAACCCTCCTCTACCTTTCTGCCCCCCTGTGCCTCCCTCTGCCCCACAACCCTCCTCTACCTTTCTGCCCCCCTGCGCCTCCCTCTGCCCCAAAACCCTCCTCTACCTTTCTGCCCCCCTGTGCCTCCCTCTGCCCCACAACCCTCCTCTACCTTTCTGCTCCCCTGCGCCTCCCTCTGCCCCACAACCCTCCTCCACCTTTCTGCCCCCCTGTGCCTCCCTCTGCCCCACAACCCTCCTCTACATTTATGCCCCCCTGTGCCTCCCTCTGCCCCACAACCCTCCCCTACCTTTCTGCCCCCCTGCGCCTCCCTCTGCCCCACAACCCTCTTCTACCTTTCTGCCCCCCTGTGCCTCCCTCTGCCCCACAACCCTCCTCTACATTTATGCCCCCCTGTGCCTCCCTCTGCCCCACAACCCTCCCCTACCTTTCTGCCCCCCTGCGCCTCCCTCTGCCCCACAACCCTCCTCTACCTTTCTGCCCCCCTGTGCCTCCCTCTGCCCCACAACCCTCCTCTACCTTTCTGCTCCCCTGCGCCTCCCTCTGCCCCACAACCCTCTTCTACCTTTCTGCCCCCCTGTGCCTCCCTCTGCCCCAAAACCCTCCTCTACCTTTCTGCCCCCCTGTGCCTCCCTCTGCCCCACAACCCTCCTCTACATTTATGCCCCCCTGTGCCTCCCTCTGCCCCACAACCCTCCCCTACCTTTCTGCCCCCCTGCGCCTCCCTCTGCCCCACAACCCTCCTCTACCTTTCTCTGACCCACAGTCCTCCTCTGCCCCACAACCCTCCTCTACCTTTCTCTGACCCACAGTCCTCCTCTGCCCCGCGGGGAGGCACAAAACCTTTGGAAAGTGAAAATCCTGGATTTTATTCCTCCTTTAAAGTGGACCAAAACCCAGGATTTTGGTCCTTTTCCCCGCTGTGTGAAACCCCCCGGTCGCCGAAACCAACTCAACTCTTTCCGGTCCTATGATGATTGCTGCTTGTCCAATCAGCTGCTGACATCAGGTTTCTTTAAGCCTTTGTCCAAGGCAAACGGCTCCGAGCGTGCTGCCGGCTGCATCCCCTGCTACCCTCTAACAGGGCGCGTGCCCGCGTCGGCCATTCACAAATGCCTGGCGTGGGCATGCGCACTGCTAGAGGGATAGTGGGGATGCGGCTGCGGTTCGCGCATGTGCCGTTGGACCGGGTAAGAAGGTAAGTGTATGGGGCGACCTGGGGGGTTTCACACAGCGGGACATCACGATTTTGGATGCCCCGGAGGAGGGAATCAATGAGATTCCCGGGACGATCACCATGTGTTTTGGTCCACTTTAAGTGTAGCAACATCATGATTAAAGCGGACCTTCACTCTGAATAAGAGTCTATCTTATATGTTTCCCACACCCTGTACATACAGATTGTCCACATTAAAAATCATCCTACCTGCATCTACTGCATGTTATAAGCCTTTAAACATCCAAGATGGCGGCTTATGGAAGCCGCCATCTTATCAGGCAGCCTGCAAACAGGAAGTGCCTCCTGACTGTGCTGCTCTGCATTCTGGGAGTGCTGACCTTTACCTGACCCCAGCTCTGCTCTGTCTGAGCAAAGCACAGCTATAACCCCACCCCTGTACTTTATCCCGCTCTCCTCTCCTCAGTAAGTGTGATGCTTCTGAGTCAAGATGGCGGCGCCCGTATCCTAAATTCCTGAACAGAGTTGCAGCCCAGTGGGGGAAAGAATTATAAGTTAGTGACTAAAAACGTAAAATATATAAATTTTAGATGCTGGGGAACTGTTTTTTAAGAGTTTGGGCTTTTCATTAAATCACACTGAAGGTCCGCTTTAAGGACCACAGGCTGTCCGAAACGCGTTAGAGATTGCTGTTGGGACTTGATTTTTTGTACTAGCATTTTTAATGAGGATACCATTACAAGTTACATTTCAAGGAATGCTGACCGCTAAGCCTTTTTTCTTCAGCAACATCTGAAGCCAGGCAACAACAGCTTTACACTAGTAGCGAATGTGAAGGAATGCTGGACAGAGGGATCCACAGAAGATTATATGGCACTTAGAGGTTATGTGTATGGGAGGGAGGGTCACACCATGACATCACGATAATGTCGGCACGGGGAATCCCGGGTGAGGGGGTGAATAGGAGAAGGCGCTGGAGGCCAGGAACAGGATTATTGCACGTCCCCACCGCCACCTCCAGCACTGTCACTATAAACTGACGTGAAGATCCTCTCCACCAATGACGGCTCACCTCTGCCTCCGCCTCCAGCCACAGCGGCCAATGGGTGCTCTGGGCATTTGACACGGTCCCGCCCCTTTCGTGTCCAGGTTGTGCAGTCGCAGAGCCATGGCTGCCCGCTGTCAGTATTGCCAATGAGAACTGTGCTGGAGGGGGAGGATCTGCGCTGCCGGGTGACGGCCAGGTAAGGCGCCGGGCCCTTCTGCTTCCAGGGCCTGTCCGGGGCCCTCCGGTGTCTGGAGAGGAAAGGGTTACAGGGGGCAGGCTGGGTGCTGACAGCCCCCACCCCTGTGCATGGCAGCGGGTGAGAGCTCTGATTGCTGGGCGATAGGATTGTAATCACCCATACACAACAATCGGGCGACCCCCCCTCCCTCGTATCGCGGGGCAGTGGGATGACAGCATGGCTCGGGGTAAATGCAAGCTAGTCTTTCCATATGTTAGAAAACAATGACATTACTTACCTGACAGCACACAGGCTCAATCCCACATCTTGCGGGCTGAGCCAATCTGGTTGTGGCTCCAAAGCTTAGAGCGCGTTCTCGAATAGCTCTCACCAAACCGCATAGGAACGTCCACCTCTGAAAACACGTATCGGTGGACACTCGTGTCATCAGACCTGAGACTGGGAGCCATGTGGCAGTGGGATCAGGCCTGCATGCTGGTGGGGAAGTGGTGTTTATTATTAAATGTTGCCTGGGTAAGGAATTTAAAAGCTCTATCATTATTTAGAACGAGTTGCAAATTTCCCTGTTACTGCTTTAAAATGGACCAAAACCCACAGCGATCAGCCTGGGAATCTATAAGATTCCCGGGCTGATCGATTCCCACCCCCCGGGGCATCCAAAATTGGGATGCCCCACTGCTTGAAACCCCCCAGGTCGCCCCATTCATTCCCGGTCCAACATCGCATGCACAAGCCGCATCCCTGCTATCCCTCTTGCAGGGCCAGGCATTTGTTCATGGCTGGTATGGGCATGCTCCCTGTTAGAGGGTAGCTGGGGATGCGGCTGTCAGCACGCTCGGAGCTGCTGTCCTTAGATGAAGGCTTAGAAGATGTGATGTCAGCAGCTGCTGGCCGAGTGGCTGAGCATGCGCCGTAGGACTGGGAAGAGGTCAGTTGATTGCGGTGACCTGGGGGGTTTCACACAGCGGGGCACGGACCAAAACCCAGGATAGTCAGAATCCCAGAAAGCCCCGAAAACTCACCTCACCCCGCTCCCACGTGACCGCTGCAGCCAATCCCCGCCGGCGGACAAGCGAGAGGCAGCGCCGGACAAGCAGAGCAGATCCCTCCCCGCGGGGCATCCGAAATCGGGATGTCCAGCGGGGTGAAACCCCCCAGGAAGCCCACAATCCTACCTTTTCCACGTTCCAGCGGCGCATGCGCGTCCGCCGCCGCTGCTTCCCGCGCGTCCCTCTTACAGGGAGCGCACCTGCGCCGGCCATTCGCAAACGGCCGGCAAGGGAGCGCGCCCTGCTAGAGGGACGCGCAGGAGGCGGTGGCGGCGGACGCGCATGCGCCGCTGGAACGTGGAAAAGGTAGGATTGTGGGCTTCCTGGGGGGTTTCACCCCGCGGGACATCCGATCCCCCTGGGTGTTGGTCCACTTTAAAGCAGAAAAAAACAGGGTTTTGACTATCCCAGGTTTTGTTCCAGGGGCCCCTGGGACCCCACAGATAACCCTGTAAATTGCACCTCTTCCTGTTCCTACGCTGTATGTGTGGGCTCTTGTCCAATCAGAGCTGTTTGCTGTGCATATTTATGTAGGGTAATACAGCTCTTGTTCACTGCAATTGGAACAAGAGCGCCCGCATCCCCAGCAGCTGGTGTGCCTATCTGAATGGCTGGGACGGGAGCGCGCACACAGCCTGAAGATGCAGGGATGCGCCCATCTGAAATTTACATAGCTGGGGGTACCAAGAAGCAGGTGAGTTTTGCGGCACCCCTGGGAGGGTTTTACACAATCTTGATCTAGAAGTGATTGAAAATGTTAAATATATTAATGTTAGATGCTGGGGAATAATTTTTTAAGGGTTTGGGCTTTTCATTATATGATGCTGACGGTTCGCTTTAAAGCAGGACAAAACCAAACTAAAATATTCCAGGACGTCTGCTGGCCTTCTCCTGGAGCATCCTGGGTGCTGGTAAACTCAACTTCTTCCTGGCTGCCTCACTGATGTAAATATCTTGCGGCCACATCCCCAGCAGCTTCGGGCTGTACGCTCCCGCCACTAGTCATTCAAGGCTGGGGCAGGGGAGCGCCCACTGCTGGGTATGCACCTGCTTTCGCTACCGTTTGCTGAACATTACATATGGACAGCAAACAGCTGGGGGCCTGCACATCTGCCATAGGATCGGGAAATGGTGAGTTTTTCTAGGCGATTCCTGGGTTTTACACAGCAGGGCAATTTGGGATGCCCCGGGGCAAGGAACAGAACCAGGACTGTCCCTTTTAAATGGAAATTGTCCAGGCTAAAATAAAAATCTTCACTACTACACTGCACTACTTTGTTCCCTATGACTGGTTGGTTCTATTCAAGCTTCTAAAATATAAATAAGCATCAAAATCACGTAGCAGCATGTGTCTGTGGATTGCGAGTGCCATGCTCTATTCACTGCAACAGCGAAGGCGCGCCAGGCTCTGTAAAAGGCTGCAGGGTCGTGTCTGAATGCCATGGACCTGGCTTTTAGCTAGACAAAACAGCTGTGGGGGACAATGGGTGAGTATTAAAGTGGCTGTAAAGCTGCACATCGCAGTCTAAAATACTCTAGGTCCAGCCACTAGCCTTCCCCCTGGGGCATCCGAATTTGGGATGCCCTGCTGTGTGTAGCTGGTAAACATCTCCGGCTGCCCAGTAGCTGAGACATATTGCTGCACCCAGCCATCCAGATAGGCTGGGGGAAAGAGCACTTTCCAATCTAGTAGAAAACCGGGGATGCGGCCAGCGGGCTGGGTCATGTCAAATGGCATTCTTTAGATAAGCCAATCAGCAATCTCAAAAATGCCAGGTGGGTTTGGTGGTGGAAAAACACCTTTTTTTAAATAGACCACCACCGAGCTGGGTGCAACAGGCAGGGAGGGCAGGTGGGTTTTGTGCCACCTTAAAGTGAACCAAAACCCAGGATTTTGACTATCTTGTGCCCTGCTGTGTGAAACCCCCCAGGTCGCCCCAACAAACTCGCCTCTTCCCGGTCCTAGGACGCATGCGCGTGCGCTCGTCCAATCACCGCGCTCGGATCTGCTCGATTCGAGCACACTGGCGGACGCATCCCCCGCTACCCTCTAACAGGGAGCGTGCCCGTGCTGGCCATTCACAAATGCCTGGTGCAGGCACTCGCCCTACTAGAGGCATAGCGGGGATGCGTCTTGCGCATGCGCCGTTGGACCAGAAAAGAAGGTGAGTTCATAGGCAAACTGGGGGGGTCACACAGCAGGGTATCCTGATTTTGGATGTCCCAGGGGGAGAGAATCAATCAGCCCTGGAATCTTATAGATTTCTGGGGAGATCTCCGTGGGTTCTGGTCCACTTTAAAGGTATTGTTTTACATTAGCGTCTGAATAGGGAATTTAAACATTCAATACTTACTTTGTATCTGGATCAGCCGAACTAGAGCTAAGCTGATAGCAAAAGTACCGTATTTTTCGCCCTATAAGGCGCACTTATTTTTCCCCAAAAGTGGGGGGAAAATGTCCGTGCACCTTATTGGGCGAATGTAAAAAAAAAAAAAAAAAACGTTCCCGGCGCTCCAAGCAACAGTTGGGTGTGGCCTGCACAGACAGGCCACACCCACCCACTGCCCTGACCTGGTTGTTCGTCCGTGCCCAGAAAGAGGCAGCAGATGGAGGAGCGGCGGGCGCTGTCTCTGGCCCTGCCGCTGCTATTGCTGCCTGAAAAGACCCCGCTGCTTCTTACGGCCAGCTCCGTGAATTGGGTGGGCGTGGCCACGGCCACCCGACTCACGGTGCCGGACGCTCATCGAAGCGGTGTCAGCGGACAGCTGAGTTTTACTTTTTTTTTTTTTACTGAAGCCGACTGCCTATGGAAATGGGGGGAGGGGGATGCCACACAGCCTATGAAAATGGGGGAAGGAGGATGCCACACAGCCTATGAAAATGGGGGAAGGAGGATGCCACACAGCCTAGGATAATGGGGGGAGGGGGATGCCACACTGCCTATGGGAATGGGGGGGCACACTGCCTATTTGGGGAATAGGAGGGGGGGAATGCCACACTGCTTATGATAATGGGGTGCACACTGCCTATATGGGGAATGGGAGGGGGGATGCCACACTTCCTATATGGGGAATGGGAGGGGGGAAATGCCACGCTGCCTATATGGGGAATGGGAGGGGGGATGCCACACTGCCTATATGGGGAATGGGAGGGGGGATGCCACACTGCCTATATGGGGAATGGGAGGGGGGATGACACACTGCCTATAAGGGCAATGGGAGGGGGGATGACACACTGCCTTGTATGGGGAATGGGAGGAGGGAATGCCACACTGGGTATACGGGGAATGGGAGGGGGGAATGCTACACTGTCTATAGAATGGGGGCATCCCACATGGCCTATGGGAATGGGATAGGTGGAATGCCACACTGTCTGTAATGGTGCGTTTTTGGTTTAAAATATATTTTTTTCTTATTTTCCTCCCCCAGATCCTAGGTGCGTCTTATGGGCAGGTGCGTCCTATAGGGCGACCTATACGGTAATATCCACTTCTCACGAATGAGGGCAGGAGCATGTGCTGGTCATGTGTCCAGGGCACAGGTCTATTATGTACCTCAGAGGAGGGAGACCTCTGTGTGAGTTTACTGGTGCAGGAACTGGAGCCCCTGCATGTGACACATCTCTGCCCAATGGTGAGTAGGGTCATTCCCTCTACTTGGGCTGCCCTTATGTAGGGCTGTGTGGACATGGTCAGCCAGGGGCAGACTGGCCATCGGGAGGAGATCTTCTTTTTTTTTTCTTCTCGCTCATTCTTTCTATTCTTGGATTCCCTCTATTTTTTTGTTTTTTCCTTATTTTATTCTTTCTGCCATTTCTTCTATATTTCTCTATTCTATATTTCTTTCTTTCTTAAATCATTTTCTTTCTTTTAATTTATTACATTTTATTCCTTTTTTTCCATTCTTTCTTTGCTTGTCAGGAGTGGCAGCTATGGCTGACTAAAACCTTGAGCAGCTCCGGCAGTAACTAGAAGTTTTGCTTACCTTACTGCTGCTCAGGCACCACCAATCGTCCTCCCACAGCCATGGTTTGTGAAGCCAGAAGCTGCTCTTTCGGGTGGTGGGTGGGAGTGACCTGTGTATGCCATTGAAAACAATAGCCACCTCCGTACACTGAAGTTACTGGAGTACGGAGGCACCCATTGTTATCAATGGGAGCCAGCCATAACTAGGCCACGCCCACCCACCATCCGGAAGTGCAGCTCCCAGCCTCATAAACAGTCTACAGTGGGGCACTGGTGGTTAGGTAACTGGATTTTCTAATTACTGCTAGAGCATCCTGGGCCCTGGAGTCAGAGAAACATTCCACAGAAGTGGACTTTTCCTTTTACCTTAAATGGAAAGTCAACTTTTCTGGACTTTCCCTTTAAGTGGACCAAAACCCAGGATTTTGACTATCCTGGGTTTTGGTCCTTCTCCCCCGACCGCGTTGCCCCGCTGTGTGAAACCCCTCAGATTGCTGATGCCAACTAACCTGTTCCCGGTCCTACGGCGCATGCGCGGCCACTCGTCTAATCAGCACGATTCGGGCACGCTGACGGCTGCATCCCCTGCTTCCCTCTAACAGGTAGCGTGCCTGTGCCGGCCATTCACAAATGCCGGGTGCGGTCCTGTGCCCTGCTACAGGGATAGCAGGGTCACACAGCGAGGCATCCCGATTTTGGATGCCCCGGGGGGAGGGAATCGTTTGGCCCCGGAATCTTTTCGATTCCCAGGCTGATCGCCGTGGGTTTTGGTCCTCTTTAAAAGGGAGCTGCAACAAGGCACAATATACATCAAACCTGCAGCATTACTGCCATATGTGTCATGACACAACACTAAGGGGCCCATTGAGACACTGTCGCCCAAGGGCCCACAAAACGTGGAACAGGCCCTGTATGTCATTTCAGAATTGGCCTAACTGATGCAGTGGGTAAGGTGAGTATAAACTGTACATGAGATCCCATACTGTGTCCTGTAGTGTTGCACATGGGAGGTGTCACCCTGTCATTGTATGAGTAAGGCTTGGCCTACAGATAAAATGCTGGGTGCGGATCCAGAGAATCTAAAGCATGACTTACTGTTCAGCATCAGAGGCAGGCAGTTCATGATAACACCTTAGTCCCCATTGGAGCTAAACTGTGAGCAGCACAATAGGGCCCTTGACTTGTTGGTCATTGCAGACAAAAGTTAGGTTAGAAAGTTTGTAGTGTTTGGTTGCCATCGGGCAATACATATGGGCAATGTAAGAGTAGTGCCGTTCTGCCAGTCTGCTCCATTCACCAGTGAGATCTAGGCCTTAGCAGCAGAGAAGCCAGCAGACCTGGAGGGTGGTAAGTATATAAATGGACACCTAGCAGTTCCTATACTTTAACATATCAGATGAAATGAGTGGTTGGAAACCCCTGTGTCCGTCCATGTTATACCACCACTAGGTCACCATCTTTCCAAACATTTTCCTAATTTAAAGTACTGTATTTCTGTCATTAGTGTTGAGCTTTGAAGTTAAATTCTGCCTGAATTTGCAAATTTGGTTTGGTTCAAAGTGAATTTTGGTTAATTTCTGCTCAAATCCAGCCATGTTTAAAGCCTTCTCACAACCTTTATTGCCAATAATTAGTAGATAAAACCGAGAAACCTCCCTAAAAGTGGACCAAAACCCACCGCAATCGGCCCTGGAATCTATAAGATTCCTCGGGCTGATCATTTTTTTCCACACAAGGCATCTAAAATCGTGATGCCTTGCTGTGTGAAACTCCCCAGGGAGCCCCATACCCCTACCTTGTTTCCTGGTCCAACCCCACTATCCCTCTAGCAGGACGCGTGCCCACGCCAGGCATTTGTGATGGTTGGTGCGGGCACACTCCCTATTAGAGGGAAGCGGAGGATGTGGCTGTCAGCACGCTTGGAGCCGCTGGCCCTAGACGAAGCTTAGATGACGTGACATCAGCGCGCTGATTGTATGAGCGACCGCTCATACACCGTAGGACCGGGAAGAGGTGAGTTACCTTCGGCGATCTGGGGGGTTTCACGCAGTGGGGTTTTGGTACACTTTAAAGTGGAAGTCCAGTTAAAATCAACCACCTCCCCGCCTGCTGTTTTTGACTGGAAATCCACTTTAACCATAGTAAACAACACTCCTATCTAGTCTATAAGACTCTTGGGGGGAATTGGTCTACCTCTAATTCAGGATGCTCTCGCTGTGTGAAACCCTCTGAATTAAATTTAAGAAGAAAGATAAGATATCAAGGTTTACAGTTTTACATAATGATTTCTCTTCTGAGGCATGTGGGCGTGCCCCTTGGATATGTGATGCTGCATAATTATCAGCATAATGGGTGGGGCAGTGCTGGATGTGAAAGCACTTGCTAGGAGGAGGCTGGGTGGGGAAGAAGGGAGGAAGGGGTTAGCTGAGCTTGAATGACAGCTTCAAACCATCAATACAGAAGGGAGGTGTGGTCTGGACTTGCTCCTTGTGCTAGTATTGGTGGCCCACATAGGCTGGGTGATGCTGGAGGGTCAGAAAAGGAAGTATATTTCCTCATTCAGGATGCTAAGCTATGAGGGGACACAGTGCTGGAAGAATGCTTGGCAAGGTAAGACACTGTTTATTTATTTTAACCTTTTGCTTGAAAAAACCCTTTTAACACTTGAGGTCTCCAGAATATTAGTTATTTTACAGGGAAAGAACAATCCTTCTTTAACATTTGCATGTAAAGCTCTGTAAAGATCCCTTTACTAGCATAATATATTTTTACAATAATATCCCTTCAAAGTGAACCAAAAAACTGTTCGTTGTGTGAAATCCCCCGTGATCGCTGCAGATCTTTCCTTTTTGGAGATCCTATGGCGCACGCTTGAGGCGCATTTAGATTAGACTGCAGGGAAACTGGGGATGCGGTCGCTGCCTGCTGCCTTTGCTGGAGCTCTGTTTCCAAGCAATTCTGTATGGTGCGCATTAAAGCTGGCCAACACACATGCTCACCGAGACAGGATGGAGGGCATCTAGAATGCTGGATCATTCTGCACATAACCACTCAAAATGCCGGTTATTCTTACCTTAGCCTTGATGCTCGCTGGGATTTATTGGCACATGTGTAGTGATGTTCCGGCCACTTGAAAGCTCGGCCCACGACGCCCAATCATGGCGCTGTATTCCTGGCGAGGGTTTGGCGTTTTGGTGGGTTATGTGTGTGTGGGGGGGGGGATCCAGCCCCCCCTAGCCTGTCTTATTGCGGCGGGACCAGCATATACAGTGCTGATTGGACAAGAGCCTTTGCATGCACCATGGGAGCGGTGGAAAGGTGAGTTTTGAGGGCAATCTGGGGGTTTCACACAGCAAGACATCCGAAATCAGAGTTGCCCCCTAAGGCCGGGAACAAAACTTGGGGTAGTCAAAATCCCGGGATTTGTTCTGCTTTAATGCGATTAGGATTCAGGTGATGAAGAACCAAAATACTGCAAATAGTTTGGCAGAACTGCACCATGACTGATAGCGGATGCTCCTGACTAAAAGTGGTGGCAGGCAAAGCTGGAGGAAATAAGAACTACTAACCTCTTCTCCCCTGTCTGGTTCTCACCCGATGCTGGGAACAGGTCCCATGGCATTCACACACCTGGAGATTCTTGGGGTGACTATCCACCATTCAGAAGTAAACTGGTGGACCTTCCCCCATGTACATCACATCATTCTTTGAACTAGAGGGGGCACGCCAGGCGCTGCCTCAGAATACCCCATCCCTTCTGTACAAGGCAGCTTTGCCTTGACAGGGCTTTAAAGTGGACCAAAACCCACAGCAATCGGCCCAGTAATCTATAAGAGTTTCTGTTACAACGGCGCAAGCGTGGGCCGCAGCCACGTCCCCACGTGGGCACGCTGCCTGTTAGAGGGTAGCGGGGGATGCGGCCGACAGCGCGCTCGGAGACGCTGGCCTTAGATGAAGGCTTAGACAACGTGACGTCAGCGGCTCTGAGCAAGCTGATTGGATGAGCGGCCACGCATGCGCTGTAGGACCGGGAAGAGGTGAGTTACCTATGGCATCTGGGGGTTTTGCGCAGGGGGGCACCCCGATCAGAGGAAAGTCCAAAATCCAGGATTTTTCCCATTGCATGGCACGGCCTGCTTCATAAATTCATTACATCTGGGTAATCCGCCACAAGGTGGGGCAATGTACTGCAGAAGAGTTGTGGCTCCTCCCGGTACCATATAAAAACAGAATCACCACAGACTTATCCAGTTTTTCCTCTGCAGTGATTCTGCGACGATAGAAGATGGCTCTCTCTATTGCGCAGCTGATCGAGGCAACCAAGCCTGCGGCCCTGCATGGCAATTTCCACCCGTTTCCGGACCCTCTGTGCCTCCCAGCCTCGGCTGTCGGATCGGGTGAGGGTAGAGGAGCACTAGGGTCAAGTGCTCAAGGAGCGCTGCTCCAAGCCGCAGATCCTGTACCACAAAGGGTAGCCGGCCATAGGCTTTATGGTGAGCCTACTAGGGATGCGGAGTTCCTGTCCTAGCTTCTGAGGGGGTGAGTGTTTTTTGGGACTGTTTACTTGTTCTGGCGTTTTGGGGTCCCCCCCCCCATCCCTGGCCTGGGCTCTCGCCGGTGCTCACTCGCCTTCCTCTCTCCCTCCCCGTCGTGTGCTCGGGGGAGGGGGGGCGGGTGTTAGGGGCGAGGGTGTTTTTTGCTATTTTCAATCTGTTTTTTACTGTGTGTTTAACTGTCTTTCGCAACCTCGCCGCTTTGTACTACGCTTCGCGATGGGCGGCGCTATATCTGTGAGGCGTTTTTTTTCTACTGTGTGATGACGCCGGCGAGGTCACGTGAGCGCCGTTTTCGCGCTCTTCGGGGGGGCGGGGCCGGAGGATGACGCGTATCGCGTCGTCCTCCTGTGGCCCGCCCCTCAAGGTTCCTCTGCCTGCGCCATTTCGATTCTGCTGCGTGTCTGGGGCCTTTCTTCTTCCTGGAGCTGCGGCGGTGATCCCTGTCTGTTATCGCTTCCTCCTGTGGTCTGGCGGCTGGTGCCCTTGCCCTGCTTGGTCCGTGAGTCCCCTTCTGGGTTTTTCTGGTTCCTTGGGGCATGTGCTGCTGGATGCTTATGTGTCTTTACTTATGTCTTTCAGGTGGGACAACTGTGGGTTGTGGTTTCTCCCGGTCCTACCCCTGCCTTCCCTCATCTTCCCTCACTGGCTTCTGGGGGCATCCCTTGGGGGGGCATCCCGGGTGGCTCTTTTTAGCCTTTACCCTGTGCTGGCCTGTTGCGCATGTGTTAATCACCATATGGAGGCTTCTGGGGATAGCGTGCTTAGCATTTAACCGGACCTTCACCCTGAATAACAGTCTATCTTTTATGTTTCCCCCAACTTGTATATACAGATTGCCCACATTAAAAATCATCCTACCTGCTTCTACTGCATGTTATGAGGCTTTAAACATCCAAGAACAGGAAGTGTCTTCCGACTGTGTCGCTCTGCATTCTGGGATTGCTGTCCTCTTCCTGACCCCAGCTCTGCTCTGTATGTGCAAAGCACAGCTATAACCCCGCCTCCCTGCACTTTTGCCCCCTATCCTCATCATGTGATGCTTCTGAGGCAAGATGGCGGCGCCCGTATCCTAGCATCCTAGGGTCCTTCGGGGCAATCCAGGCTGTGTTCCATGTGTGGGGTATCCCCTGTGAGTAACAGTGTCACGGTGTGCATGCCGTGCGCCCAAGGTATCATTGCACTCCAGGCTGGGCTGCCCCCTTCGCTTCCCAGCTCTGCGCCCCCTTCGGTATCGCCTACCCCCCCACACCTGCATTTAGCCCCCAGTGAGGGGGATACTAGTGGGGGGTCACAGTCTGATCTGGCACTGCGTGTGGCCAGTATTGAAAGGCAGCTTGTTCCACGTAAGGCCTCTGGCAAGAAGCGGCACCTAGCTCCCGTGGCATCCCTCTTTCCTGAGGAGGATGAGGAACCTGATACTTTTGTTGGCCTGTACCCCCTAGAGGAGGGGGAACTCTTTCAGGACTCTGACTCCTCTGGGGACCAGCAGGAGGGTTACGGCAGTGACCCTGGGTCTGCGTCTGGGGAGGACTCATGGTTCCCTGAGAACACTGATAGCCTGTTAGCTCACATTTTTGAAATCTTGCACATTGTCCCCCCTGAGGTGGCTAAGAGGAAGCAGGGTGAGCTCTTTCGTCCTGATAAACAGCGCCTTCCCTGAGCAGAGCTATTTCACTAATATGGTGCTCAAGGAGTGGGAACGTCCTAGTAGATTGCCCGCGGTGCCCAAAGGGTGGGATAGGAGATAGCCTTTTCCTGCCGACCTGGTCAAGCGATGGTCGTGTCCCCCTGAGGTGGATGCTCCCGTTCTAGGGCTGTCCAACACCTCGGTCATGCCTTCCCCTGACACTACTACTCTGCGGGACAGCGAGGACCGGCGTATGGATCAGCTGGCCTGCCATGCTTTTACGTGTGTGGGGGCTGGGCTGCGTCCGGTCTGCTCTGCTGCCATTACAGCTATTGCCCTTAAGAAACAGCTCAAGCGTCTCCTTGAGGGCGCTATGGCTGGTAACAGGGGGGAGGATTATAGATGCCTTTTGCTTTGCTCTGATTTTGTTGCCTTTGTCCTTACTGCCATAGATGATGCGGTACGGATGTGTGGTAGTGCCTCTGCCCTTTTGGTGGCTATGCACCATTCTGTTTGGCTGCGTCAGTGGGCGGCTGATGCTGCCGCTAAGAAGCAGCCTCTGCCTTTTTGGGGGCCCTCCTCTTCCCTCCCCTCCTTTTGTGCTCCCAGAGGAGGTCGTGGCCCCCTCTTCTCGGGTACCTTCTCGGGATTCTTGGGGCCGTGGCAGATCACATGGTCGTCCCAGTCTCTCATGGGGTCCCAAGTCCAAACCGTCCCCCAAGCCCCCTCAGGCATGAGGAGGCGCCCTCACCCATCCGGGTGGGGGGAGTGCTTCGGCTCTTTGCTCACGTCTGGAGGCTACGCGTCTCAGACCGGTGGATTCAGGAGGTGGTGTCCTCCGGTTACAAGATAGAGTTTGCAGCCTGGCCGCCCCCAAGATTCATCAGATCCCGGATGTCTCAAAACCCTCTGTCAGCTCAGGGTTTGCGTCTTGCGGTTCACTGTCTGTTGGAGTCAGGAGTCACGAGGGTTCTACTCCAACCTGTTCACAGCCCCCAAAAAGGACAGGTCCCTGAGGCCCATCCTGGACTTGAAGGGTCTCAACAAGTTTGTCAGGTTCAAGCATTTTCGCTTGGAGACTCTACGCTTGGCGGTCAGTACCCTGCGCCGGGCGACTTCATGACCACCTTGGACAGCAAGGATGCCTACCTTCACGTGCCAATCTTTCCAGGTCATCAGAGATTTCTCAGGTTCGCTCTAGAGGATCAGCATTTTGTGGCCTTACCGTTCAGCATCAGCATCTTTTAGTGTTTTTGTATCTTGAGTGTTTTTATTTAAAAGGGGGGCATTGCTGACCTTACTAGAGACATGCCAGTTTCTAGTCAGCCAGTCTCACTTAACTGTAAGCCACCTACCTGGAACAAACCTCAAGCTGGGACAATTGATCTGCACTCCTGTTTCAGATCAGTGACTAGAGCCTTGTATGTGGAGGAGCTACATGGTGGTCAGTAACTAACATTTTTATAAGAGACCTGCAATGGCTGTTGCTGTATTTCATCCAGTAACTGTCTAAACTGACTGCAGGTTTTCTTTAGCTCTTTTCTGAATAAATATTTGCAGTACTTGTGAGCATTGGGCAGGCCACGTCTTACATGAAGATGTCGTCACCCTGTTTGGCCTTCAGAGCTCACAGACAGCATGACACGGCAGGCCAATGATAGATGTGTATATATATATGGATGTTATGTGAGGTGCCCATTAATTCCACTGTTATTGCCACAATTGTTTTATTCTTCAGACGATTGCAATATGAAGGATATTTTAGCTTCTGTGAACCATGACCCTAGCTTCTTCTTTCATGAGAGAAAGTGGGGGCAGTCTTATTATTTTGCTTACTCAATTGTCCACCATCAAGTCTTTCCTGTTTAGGTCACAGTTCACCTGATTCCTCCCACATGTGAATCGTCTTCCCTATGGGAAATTCCAATGATGGAGCAACCTATATCAAGGTCCTCCAAATGTGTGACCCACATATATGTATGGAAAGTGTCGATTGGTACATGGTCAAGCGTTATAAACACACTGCTGAGTCTGGGTTCAGGCAATTCCCAGGAATTCTGAATACGCTTTTGACCAGGACCACACCATTTAATATTCAAAATTGATTTATTAATATATTATTCATTAAAATACATAAATTTACAAAATACATACTCTCTGAGCTCTCAATTGATTATTTACATGATATTCAAAACACATTAGTACATTAGATTGAATAAATCACATTTTTCAGATGTCTATACAATACATTTCTCCCTGCTGTCTTAGTAATCAGTTGGATTCATAATCCCTTCCTGATTGGGCAGACATGTTTCGCCTCTTACATTGGCGTCCTCCGTGCCCTTATTTGAGAAAAGGGGAATTATCATTATATGAGAGCATTTATGTTGTCAAACACCATTTTTTTTGCAATCTCATAACAATATCATTCTTTGTGCATATATACCTAGTTAAGGAAATTTTGGGTGCTCTTTATGATTTCCTCATCATCTTACATCATGTGATTGTTCAGTCTATATATCATGTTGGTGTTCCTTGTACCTCAGAGAAGTCTGGTTTATTCGCCCTTATATTGCAGGTTTAGAGCTTTCTGATCCTTTAGGGTTAAAAATACTTCCCTATGGGAACCATATTTAGAGCATATTTACGACTGCTCCAGGTGAACCTGGCTCTGCTCCTCACCTCCAAGCAAAAACTAAATCCAGTATGTTCTATTTAGTGAGATTTAGGTCTTCCTTAGATCCCCCTTTCAATACTATGAGGGCAAGATTCAAATATTCCTCGCAGGGAGACCTAAATTAGGCTAAATCTTTTCTCAAGAAAGGGATGTTTCTTACTTACCTTACCTAGGTGTACCCCAAATATTTTTGTTGTTGTTGGGGGCATATATGGCCATTGTATTCTTGTGCACACATAAGATTTTTCCCTCCACATATAACTCATCCATGCAGTGCAACAAATATGAGCAGTGAGTGTTTACATACTTGGGTGGGCTGTCCTGATTACGGTGTCCGGGGTGCAATTGGGGGGGGGGGGGGTTAGGTGCCTTGCCTAAGCACTTCACTCATGTCCGGCCTAGGAGCATTTCAGTCATGTCCTGGCCGGGAATCGAATCTATAAGATTCCTGGGCTGATTGATTCCCTCCTCCCGGCTGTGTGAAACCCCCCAGGTTGCCTTCTTTCCCGGTCCAATGGGGCAAGCTGCAGCCGCATCCCCATTATCCCTCTAGAAGGGCACGTAGCTGCGCCAGGCATTTGTGAATGGCCGGTGCGGGCACGCTCCCTGTTAGAGGGTAGCGGGGGATGCGGCCGTCAGCGTGATCGGAGCCGCTCACCTTAGACAACGTAATGTCAGTGGATCTGAGCGCACTGATTGGACGAGCGGACGAGCATGCGCCCTAGGACTGGGAAGAGGTGAGTCGGTTTTGGCGACCTGGGGGGTTTCATACAATGGGACATGGACCAAAACCCAGGATAGTCAAAATCTTGAGTTTTGGTCCACTCCCTTTTTGTCAGGTCTTCGGTTTTCTGCCGTATTGTTTTCCTTTTTTCTGGGATGTAAAATAAACATTTGTGTTAGGATTGGGCCCCCAGACAGTGATCAGCACGCTGTTTCCAAGTTTCTCATATTCCTGGGGCTCTGTTTTGCTACAGCGAGGGCGGTGTTTCTGGCCTTAAGTAAAAATTACAATTCCCAGAATCCTTCCACTGTAACAGGTGAGCCAAGCAGCAGCTTTGGCTAAGTCAAGTCCCACCCCAAGACTGGACCAGTACCCTTTATATGAAAAATTAATGTTGGCCTGGTGTAAGGCTATGAAACAAGTACTATGCTTGTCCCAATACAGTCGAAACTAAATAGGGATTTAAAATGGTCCTTAATTCAGTAAACCCTTAATTCAGTAAACTTATATATATATTAAAATATATTATAATGAAAATAAGAGACTTTGGCTAAGTTGAGTAGCAGAAATGTACCCCCCCCCCCCCCCTCCCGGTGTTACTGGAACACAAAATTGTGATCCCCCAGCTGAAGAAGTTGAATTACAGAATAAGGTGTTAAACCTGTTGTCTCAGATGATTAGCAGGCCAGAGCGAGGAAGTCTTAGAGCTGTACATAAAACACACCAGTTCATGGAAAAGTAAAACAGGATCTAGGCTTTTGTTGAGAGGTCGTCTCCAAATTCTCTTCAAAGTATAACCCATCTGTGCCTTTATCCTCCTTCCAGAAGGACCAAAGCTTAGCTAATGGAACCTAGACCTGTCCTATATAATCCTAGAAGCCTTCAAATTGTGAATTCTAAGCATCATGTAGACCTGCTGTCTAATGTCACCCTGTGCTGCTATTTAACATTACCTAAAACAGTCCTAGTTCCTACCTTATGAGAGATAGACCTATCCTAGATACTCCCACCTGTCCTGTATCATACAGTCCTTCTAAGAGAACTTGGACCTGCCCCGGAACCCCTAGCAGCTGGGCCATCTCAGAGCTTATTGTTGGTACTTGAGGATATGTAGGACATGTACTGTACGTCAATCATTGATGATTATTTCTAAATTCAACACTGTGCACCTTCCATAATGGTTCCATGGTTTCTGTTTCAGGTGGCACCATGCCGAATACTGTGCTCTGGGCAGCAGATATTTGGGGAAAAGTCTACACATTGTCTACAGATGGACATCACTGGGAACAGTGTAAGGATGGCCAGCAGGAGTTTAAACGCCTGTCTGCTGTACAAGCTTGCTGCTGGGGAATTGCCTCCAATCATCAGATCTACGTCTATGTTCACGCCAGTGACCTTCCCATCAGATTTCAGGAGGAGGCTTATGAGAATCAGGTATGGAAGTCATGACGGGAATCTTTCTCAATGGCCTCTTGTGGGACACTTTAGTAATTCTCCTGCAGCACACTTTACACTTTAAGCACTGATCCCTCTTAACTATACAGACTCCTGATTACACTGATGCAGTGTAATCCTCTTTATTAGTTAATATTATTAATATTATTGTTTGTTTATGGTTTACAGATGGGCTAAAACAAGTAATAGTACATCTTTATATGAAATTGTGAAATCCGCGCTGATTAAAATGTCTATTTAAGATATATTCTTATTGGTGTCCTATGCGCTGGAGACAAATAACTCCCTCACAAAAGCTAATATAGGTATTCAGGTCAGTTAATATATAACAAGTTGTATATATAAAATCTCCGCGGGACTTCAAAGTATCAATCTTCCTCGTTCACCACGTGCTCATTCAAACTTTTTGTGGTTATACCTCCACCTAGTATATTAAACCAGGTACCAGATTGATTCCCTGACACACGTTTGATATACTTTCACTTTCCAAAGGAGCACTTGAAAATTCTCAATAAAAATTACTTGATTTCAACTTATTAGAATGTAACTCCCATTTAATTTATAGTTTCATGTAAGACAAAACAATAAAACCTCACATAGCGTAAAACCATCAAGTGAATTCACGATCATGCGCAAATCCTTAAATTCTGCTTACCAAAATAAAGACTTGCAATAGCATATAAAAAGTGCATAAGTGTCTTGGGGAAGGAAAAACTACGCTCCTATCCTTGACCTCACCCCTTGTGCTGCTTAGGGCACCAGCCGAATGGCGGTCACTGTGCTCCGTTACCGTGGCCTTTGGTCTCGGCAATTCCTGGCTAATTTCAGGGGGGGGGGATTGGTCACATGGTTAAAGAAACCGCCCAACGTGTTTCGGCAGTTCGACTTAATCATAGGCATTGCATCTCACTACCTTCATGGTGCCCTAGGCATTTTTTGGTCATGCCCCCCCCGCCCATATGCTATGATGTATTTGCCAGACCCCCCCCCCCCCCCCCCATACACACACTTTGTGATTAATATATTTTGTGGAATATGTAGTTATTGCTAATTCAATTATCAGGACCAAGAAAAATAACATTGATGTATGGCCAAATATGTCCCCGTATGTCACATACCATGCATAGATGTCATTCTTTGCATAGTAGGTGATATCAGGGGCCATATTTGGTAGGAAAAATGTGCTTGGTGGGCAGCACAAATTGTCAACGGCAAAAGTAGGCAGAGTTACTGCAGAAAACAAAATGCTATTGTGCTGAACAGGTGACTGTAAATGGGAATCTGGAAGATAGGGCACCAAGGGCAGCAAGACAGGGGCAGAAAGGAGGAATGTCAGGTAGCAAGAAGAGAGCACCAATAAGGTTGGAGAAAGGAGGAATAGCAGGCAAATGAAAGACGTCCCAGGGGCTCAGTGTGCAGCATAAACAAGGCAATAGGAGGAATAGCAGGCAGCAAGAAGAGGGCAGCATGGTTAACTGAATAAGGGCTCAGTGCAGAAGAAAAGGTGGCAGAAAAAAGGACTAGCAGGCAGCAAGAAGACAGCAAATAGGGCAAAAAGAAGGGGGGGGGGATGGGCAACAAGAAAGGGGCAAAAAGAAGTAATAGCATGGAGCAAAGAGATGATATAATGGGCAGCAAGAAGGTCGAACTGTGGGCAACAAGGGGCAGAAAGGAGTAAAACAGGGAACAAGAAGAGGGCACAGTGGGCAGCAAGAATGGGAGAAGAAAGGGCAAAAAATCTAATGCAAACCACTGATGGCTGGCTGTGAGGCCTTTGCATGTGACATGGGATCACAGGAAATGTGAGATTACATAGGTCGGGGGTTTCACACAGAGGGGCATCCCAAATTGGTCACCACCCCACCTGCAAGGACCTAACCTGTCCTCTCCCATCATCAATGAATCCCACAATAAGATTGTGCGGGGTCTATAAAGGTCTACCAGAAATATGGAGAAAGGTCCGCACTCCATAGTTTTATTAGAATCCGATTAAAAACATCTCCAAACAACCATAATGCAGCCATAAAAACAATCATATCAGACCCAGGCAGAAAAATAAGCAGATTCCTCTGACACGCTTTGGATCCTTAGTTCAAGGAAAAGTCTGCGCAATCAGACAGACGGTGACCTCCACTGACCACCAACGATTAAAAAAGAAAAAAAAAACGCCATTCAGCTGCAGTTAGGCCGCCCCCACATCTGGGCAACGCCTCTAGGCGCGTGCCTAGGATTGCCTTAGGGGAAATACGGCCCTGCTTACCAGACAGATGACTAAAATGCACAAATACCCATTGATACTGGAGTACATTAGATGTAACAAGTAGTATGTACTAAACATGGCAGTAAATGCCCTGAAGGTGTCGGGACTGTGAAGTGGATTGGTTAGGCCAGATTTTAGGCTTGTCTTAATAGGTGAGTTTTGAGGGTACTCGTGAAGACTTGTGGGCTGGCAAAGAGAAGGGAATTCCAGAAAAATGGAGCAGCATGTGTGAAGTCCTGAAAGTCTTGGACAGAACAGTGGTTGCACCTGGGTTGGTATTTCTTTGTAAAGGAAGAAATGTAGTGGCCTGATTGCAGAGAGCATTACTGGGGTGCTAGTTTGTTTTCTGGTAAGCCACAGACAGAAGAGAGTATTGCGGTAGTCTAGTCCGTATATGATTAGGACACACACTACTACCATTTTATTGGTGTCAGGCTCGAGGAAGAGCTGGATGTGGGAGATGTTTTTGAGGTAAATTTGAGGTGTGGATGTGAGAGAAGAGTCCAGCGTAACACCCAGACTTGCTTGAGGAGCTGCATTCATAGTCATTGACATATATTGGTATATTTGAGACAATTTAGATAGTGGTTCAGCACTCAAAGACAATAATCTTCATTGTTACTAGATAATAAGGTCTGGTGCTGCATCCTTATTAAAGTGTGTCCATAGAAAAACCCTTTCTAGACATATTTTAATATTCCAATTTAAGGTTAGCACACAATTATAGAAAGATAAAAAAGATTCTTCACACAAAATAATCCATCTACATATAGTTACAAAGAGTGAAACAAATCATATAAACAAGAGACCAATTTATAGGGATGATTCTGTTCAGATCACATTGTGCTTTAATATTAAAAGATTAACTAACTACAATTTATAAAGCCAATAATCTTAATGTGTCCCCAAATAATCTCTAAATTCTTCAGTTATTCAATAAAGTGCCCGGTGCAATATACCGGTATGTGTAGCAGCAAAAATATGAACAAATATGCAGCAATTAATCTAGCTCAGACAGTAGCATAATGCACCAGCAACACAGTAGCATATTGCACTATCCCCACAAGGAAATATTGCAGTGTTCATCTCCCAACTCACATAAAGTAACAACATTGTAATAGTCCAAATGATTTATACAAACAAACAAACATATAATAGAAGCATATCATTAATCAAAAAGCTTATATGTATACCCAGTTAGTCCTGCTGGTGTGTATAACATCCTAACCTTACGGCCGTTTCGGGCCCTTACGGCCCTACCTCAGAGGTATATTTGAGATAGCCACCTGTGGCCATTTGCAGTTCAGTTTCTTGGGGTTGGCGGGGTTTGACGGGAAAGGTATGTACATTTTGGCTAGCAATGGGTTCATGTGTGTGTATGGGGGGGGGCAGTAATTAGGATGTCCCCCACCCCAAGTATGGACTGGATCAGTACCTATTATATGAAAAATTTACGTTGTCCTGGTGTAAGACTGTCAAACAAGTACTAGGCTTGTCCCAATATAGCCAACACTAAATAGGGATTTAACGAGAACCTTAATTCAGTAAACTTTCCTTAAAAAATCTTTTGTAGCAAGATCCACTGCCTGTAAAGCATACTATTTGCTTTTCGACATTATTTCTATGTCTCTATAAAAGTATTGGTCTTGTGTCCTTGGGGCTTCCTGACCACAGTGTAAAACCCCCAGATGCCCAGATCCACTCACCTTCACCCTGAGCCCTCGCCGTGCCTCTGTGCTGCGGCCACATCTCCGCTCACCTCTAGCCGTGCACACTCCCGAGCTCGGCCTTTCTGAATGAATGGCATGGGCACACCGCGACTGAAGGTGAGAAGGGGATGTGGCAGGCTTCGCACTAGGCTCTCTTTGGCGCCACTCGGGTGCTTAGCCATCCAGGCGGACTAGCCGTCAGCGGTGCTGAAGGTAGCCGAGTGAAAGCGGGTGCGCTGATTGGCCCGTGTCTGTCCCATGGGAACTGAAGGAAGGTGAGTGTGTTGGGAGACCTGGGAGGAACAACACACGGAAAAATGAAATTCCTATGTGTTGTTCCTCTTTAAAGACTTTAGAAGCCTGTCTGGGATGACAAAGGTTCGCCAAATATCCTTTAAGCCGAGCAGAAGTTGAGTTAGAAGGCCCTTATAGTGAATGCATCCTTCAAAAGGGCAGAGACCTGCCAACAATGCAGAGTTTAGGTAGATTATGGTCAGATGATCAGCAAGAGCTCCTCGGGCACCAACCTTTCTTTTTATGTGTGGCTAACCTAGAGGTGTGGTGCCTGTATAACTCCTTTGGCACACCCAGTGGGCAGGCAGAATTTTCATCCACTGCCTACAGTTCGGAACTTGTCAAGGGAACAATCATTTTGGTTGGTTGTCCCTGTATGCATTTGGGATTCCGGTAACCTTCCGGTCCCTGATTTCAGGGCTGTCTCTAGGGCAGGGCAAGCAGGACGGTCGCCCACTGGAGCCATGGGAACGTCTTTATCCCAGTAATCCTGTTTTCTGCAGATGATTCAGGGCCACTATTAGTGGTGCAGGCCATAAGACAGGCCCCTAATGCCCCCATATTGGGCTGTCATGGGGAGGGGGCACTACCTGCCTCTAAGAAACAGGTACAGCAAAATATATTTGTAATGGACAGCATTTGTAATGGACAGCAGCAGCACCATAGGACGAGTAAGGAGGGGGCAGATTTTTAGATTATATTATTATTTTAAAGCCACTAAACTTGGAGTGCCCTGTCCTTTGGGATGCCTTGCGGGCAAGGCCCACGCTAAGCTGTTTTTTCAGCTTGGCACGGACCTGCAGACCACAAAAACCTATGGGCACTATCGTCAGGGTATAGGTGGATGGAGGAAGCCTCCTGAAAACTTTCTAGCGAATGGGAAAATGTTTCTCTTTGAAGGGCCTCTGGCTCCTGCCCCTCTCTGCTTTGTGTATGCGCCTATCTGGGCTAAGGGTAACTAAACTAATCTCTACAGGGGGGTGGCAATCACATTGGGGAATGGATTTGTCCAATACACTTTTAAGAGAGGAGTTGAGAAGTGTCAGAATATGGATTACAGGAGATTTTGTAACAAGAGGGGCCATGAAACTAAGCTTTTGCAATAGCCGTATCCAAAATGTGCCTGTAAGCCTACACATACATATATCTTTATATGTAAATTTAAATCTATACCTTCATGTGCAGTCTAGAGTTGTAAGTTGCAGTTATAGGCTGAATGTGTTGCTTTGTGTTTGCAGCGCTGGAATCCAGTGGACGGCTTCTGTGAAAAGCTGCTTCCCAGCGATCGCTGGCAATGGAGTGATGTCACTGGTCTGAAACACCAGCAACTGGACAGCTTCCAGCTCCCGTCACCACACTGGGAATGGGAGTCTGACTGGTATGTGGATGAGAACATCGGAGGTGAACCAACTGAGAAAGGGGTGAGTATTTCACACCTTAAAGAAGGTTGAGTGTAAAATTAAGCCAGACCTCACAGACAGCAGATTTCTGCTAAGCCGCATCTTTAGAAAAGTTTTGTTCATGGATTATTAGAACAAAACTCGGAAATTTGACTTTCCTGGGTTTTGTTTCGTGCCCCCAGGGCATCCCGAATTCGGATGCCCCGCAGTGTGAATCCCCCCTAGAAAGCCAACTAAAACTCGTTACCTTACTTGACTATATCTTTTGGCAATGGGCTCTGATTGAAATTAATGAATGCCTATCTAATGGCTGGGGCGGTAACACATGCACGATGCCTGGAATGCCCGGGATGCAGCAGCAGATACTCCCCATTGTTAACAGTCAGAGCTGTTTGCCAAAATGCTCAGATTGGACGAGAGGTGATGCATGCAACATTGGAGCAGGAAGAGGTGAGTTTTTACTGGTGGTTTCACACAGCGTGGCATCCCGATTCGGAATGTACCAAATTGTTCGTAGTGCTGGGCGCTCTTGTATAAGCTGCACTGGTTTAAAGTAGCGCTGTTGGTTAAGATCCCATAGAGCATAATATATTGAATTGTAAGTGTTTTATGCTTTTACACACTTTTTTTTGTACAGAACCTAATCGTAGTGCCAAAATAGAAATAAATGCTGGCGCTCAAAGATGGGCAGTATGCCAGCAAAATAACGCTAAATGGTCCACTCCTTAAATAAGGCCCAAAATATATAAAAGAAGGTGAAGAAAAATATACATACCATATTTTTCGCACTAAAAGATGCTTCTAGGGTTTAGAGGAGGAACATAAGAAAATAAATATTCTGAACTGAATGGTCGGTCTACTAAATTACCCCCCTCCTTATCACCCCATAACAGTCAGCGTGCTGAGTTCCCTCCCAATTACACTATAACAGGTGTGTAGAATCCCCCCCAAATCATCCCATAGCACCCCCCACAGTCACCCTATAAAGGCAATGTGCAAGCAGCATGCAGAATCCCCCCCTCCCCCCGATCCCCGTAACACAGGCAGAATCCCCTCCCAATCACCCCATAACACACAGCTTGCAGAATCCCCTCCCTATCATGCCATAACAGGCAGTGTGAAGAATCCCCTGCCCCAATCACCCCATAACAGGCAGCATATAGAATCCCCTCCCAGTCGCCCCATAACAGGCAGTGTGCAGAATCTGCTCCTAATCACCCCTATAACAGGCAGCATGCAGAATCCCCCCAAAATCACCCCATAACAGGCAATGTGCAGAATCCCCCCTCAATTCCAATATAACACGCAGTGTGCAGAGTCCCTTCAATCACCCCATAATAGGCAGTGTGCAGAACATCCCCCCATCACACCATAACAGGCAGTGTGCAGAATATCCCTCCCAATCCCACCATAACAGACAGTGTGCAGAATACCCCTCCCCCATCACGTCATAAGGGGCTGTGTGCAGAATTCCCTCAAAATCACCCCATAATCCCTTCCTTCCCAATCGCCCCATAACAGGCAGTGTACAGAATCCCCCCCCCCCAATAACTACATAACATGCAGTGTACAGCATCCCTTTAATCACCCCATAATAGGCAGTGTGTGCCGAGTATCCCTCCCAATCCCACCATAACAGGCAGTGTGCAGTGTCCCTCTCCAATCATTTATTAAGTACCGTCCTTGCTTGGATTGTGAGCCTAGCCTTAGAACATTAGTAAGGTTGTCTTCTCTCCCAAGCTATGTACCTATTAGGTAATTTGAGAGTAGCAGCACAACATACATGCGGAAGACTCTGTTTTCGCATGAAAAAAGTCCACACACTTGATGCCTTTTTAGAGAAATGCAGTCTTTCGCAAGAAAACAATGCAAAAGTTCACACAGTGCTAAATTGGCCCTTATGTGGTTAGTGGTGTACTAGTTCTGCGGCAGTTTGTTTAAAAGGATGTGGCTTCTGGCAGAGGATGGACTCCTTTCTCGGAGCAGGTAAGTATATTTGTTATATGTGAAATATGAACCCCCCTGTAGGGCTGCTTTTTTGGTAGGTTAAAGCCACTAAATAAAATATTGTTAAAATTCAAGAAATAATGCACAATGAAATAAAATACTTACCATGGAGGTCCAGCGCCACTCTCCCTGTTTCTGTGCAACCACCACATGGAAAGACTCACAGCATCATCCCCGGTCTCTGTGTGTGAGCCCACCGCCCATTTACTTGAAGCCAGGGGGATGCTGGCTCTGCATGTCCGCCACCCATTCAGGTGATCCACACAGAAACTTTGAGAGCGGTGCTGGGTCACGGCAAAGGTAAGGTTTTTTTTTCTTATGTGTTGGAATTCTGCTTTTGGCCACAGTGAGTTTGCTTTCTTGTTAAGAAAAGCGGGGGGGATGGGGGGCAGGGAAGGGTGCCAATGTTAGTTGGGCCTAGATGCTATTTGCGTCTGTTTTTGTGTATCTCCACCTTTCCTTCAGACTTGCCGCTACAGTTTTGCTTCCTAGACTTCCTCTGAAACAAAGCACAGGAAAAAAGTCTATATATAATAAAAAAAAAAAAGACTCTATATAAAAGTCTGAGGTATTTGACTGGATAAGTGTGCTATGGATACTGCATTGTGTGTGCTGTAATTTTTCTTTAAAGCACTTAAAGTATTTTAAAACATGTCTGAAATAACTCCTAATTTATGATAGCCTGGGCCCTTAAACATATTTACTAATATATCTTATTTACCCTGCTTTTTCCCCACATTCCCTCTGTCTGTCCCACATCGTGCCAATTGTCAATATTCACTTCTTTTAGTCCCCCAGTTTGTTTGCAGGTAAACATACATCTTAAAGTGGACCAAAACCCACAACGATTGGCCCGAGAATCTAAAAGATTCCAGGACCGATTATTCCCTCCCCCCGGGGCATCCAAAATAGGGATGTCCTGCTGTGTGAAACCCCCCCAGGTCGCCCCATACACTTACCTTCTATCCCGGTCCAACGGTGCATGTGCGAGCCGCGCCCGCATCCCCGCTATCCCTCTAGCAGGGCACGTGCCTGCGCCAGGCATTTGGGAATGGCTGGCGTGGGCACGCTAGAGGGTAGCAGGGGATGCGGCCTACAGCGCGCTGGTTGGACGAGCGGCCGTGCATGCGCCATAGGACCAGGAAGAGGTGAGTTGGGGGGTTTCACACAGCAGGGCACCCCTAGTCTGGTTGCCCCGAGGGCAAAGAACCAAAACCCAGGATAGTCAAAATCCTGGGTTTTGGTCCATTTTAATCACCAGTCTGGACCTCCATGGCTCTATATCCCTGTGCCACAGTGACTGCAGCTACTAATGGGGTTTACTGACAGGTACAGTAGGTGCATGGTGCTGTGTACACACTGACACCAATCTTCATTGGACATTGGTCATGTGTGCTACAGGAGTATCTAAAATGTAGACAGGCATTCTGATTCAGTAAGTCTGAGGCTGCAGTGGGTAAATTAGACTTGGGTCTACTATGAAGTAGAACAACCATTTTAGACTAAATGGACTCCCAGCACAGGAGAGTGATCCCCCCCCCCCCTACGTGTATGCACCACCGCCAACCCAAGATAATCTTACTTGCTCCTTGTTTTATCAGTATTGTGATTGGCTGCCAGTTGTCACTTGGTTCGCACTAATAGTCAGGACCACGTGACCACCACTGTTCAGTCACTGGGCCGCATATTACCGGTGAAACAAGGTGCAGTTAGGATTATTTTGGGCTGTCAGTTGGCACAGGGGCCAACAACAATAGGGATTCCCCTGCACCAATCAAGATGGTGATCAACACCCAGGTTGTAAAAAATTGGTGCTGAATTGCTATAAAGTGGACCAAAACTGGTGTCATTGAGTTGTCTCTCTTTAAGAGGCCCAGCAGTTTGGGAAACCCAATAGTGTGAAACCACCTGGTTCCTCATAAACTTATGATTCCAAGGCTGTGGCTAAGCTTAGCCGCATTCTGCAGACCCCCTCATCATGTCCATCCCATCTGCCATTGCATGCTCTATAGGATCGAGGCGACCATACAGTGACGCTAGGTGGTTTCACACTACAAGGCATCCCTAGGACAGCAGCCAATCGGATTCAAACCCAATCTGCTACCAGCGATTACTTGCAGAAGCTGTGCAAAAACATGGACCTGGTGAGTAAATTTGCCCTATTTTAGGCTTCCTTTGAATCTGTAATAGACAGGTCTTTTTAAGTCAGTATGTCCCTGGGTATAAGCACCAAGGAAGAATTGTGGCATAAACACCACTATAAACGACCAGAGGGTTACAGGTTCGAATCCCGGTCATGGGACAAGACTGAAGTGCTCTTGAGCAAGCCACCCAACCCCCCAGACGCCTTAATTAGGGCAGCCCACCTTTTCAGGCATGTGTATACTTGCATGCATGAATGGGTTAAATGTGGGGGAGAGCCCTATGTGTGTGCAAGCATGGCCATTAATACCCCCAAAAATTCAATATAAAAACTCCACTTTTCATTCACATTAAAAAGTAAGCAAGGGAGTATAAAAGTACAATTCTGCATCACTTCTATCCCCATTGTGCATGCTCACCAAAGCTGTCAATGTGACTTTTTCCTATCGTGATATGTAGCACCCTTTTTTTTGTTTTTGGATGTCTGGTTAAGATTTTAGATTTAGATTTTTTAAGACTTGGGATGAACCATTATATTTGGAACTCTGATCTTGTTTTGCTTTCATGCAGGGCTGGACCTATGCTATGGATTTTCCAGCAACATACACAAAGGACAAGAAGTGGAATTCTTGTGTGCGGCGCAGGCGCTGGATCCGATACAGAAAATACAAGTCTAGAAACTGCTGGGCCAAGGTAGGTTTTTTGGATGTGGGTGCAGTTTAAATTGCTGGTGGTCACAAGCTCTCAACTTTATCTACAGTAGCTACAAAGGAAACCCTCATGTTCTCATTGGAAACTGTATTTCTGGCCTTGCTCGCTACTGAAAAGGGCTGATTACTTCCTGTCAGTCAGCATATTCTTTATACCCTGCATTCCCCAGCATGTACACTGATTCCTTACACTCAGCCAAGAGGGCAGCAGGGTCCCAAGCTCTAATTACGAGTACCCTCATTTTTCTTGGCTCTAGGTTGGTTAAAATTATGCTGAACACCCAATAGTGTTTAATGCAAAAGTATTTTTCATTGGGGGAAGCCAGATTGCCAAAAAAAATACTGAAAGTCCACTTGTCTTGACCTGTAAATACGTTCTATTTAGAAGTCTGTGGGTAAAGAAAGACAGAATAGTTGCCTTTGATCCATGTCCCTTTTAGGTCTAAAACTTTTAATACTTACCTGTTGCTCCCACTCTCTGAACTCGTCACACAGTGAATAAAGTCCCGTTGTTCATTTATTGTGATGTTAGCAGCTTTGCTCTGACCATGCAAAATAAGGCTGGAATTCAGAACCCAATAGAGGGGAATTATTGCCTGAATTCCTGGACTAGATCCCCAGAACGGATAAGTGGCGAAGATCCGAACCCAGAGAGATGTGTTTTTTTTGTGTTTTTTCCCACAGTGGGCCTTTAAAGGAGCAGTATCGCGAATTTTTCTTGGTGACTTATATTTAAATGGTACTTTGAATGTAGGTAAGTGTTGGAGTAAAAAATACAAATGTAGAAAAAAATGATGACTGTGTTGAGCAGCTGGAGACTAATAGCTCATGTTTATGTCTTGTCAGTGTCGGGAGCCGACACTCTCACCTGTTCCATGCTGAGGAGAGGGAGATACAAATGTATCAGTTCCATGCTGAGGAGAGGGGGAGAAATGTATCAAAGTATCAGCTGTTCAGTGCTGGCAGCCGTCCAGCATCAGATAACAACATTGCAACATTGCCTGGCCAGAACTTATATATCTAAAACAGAGAGAAAAGCTCTAGAAGTCATTTAGCTGATTTTGACAGTTTTCCCTTCATGTTGGCTCTGCTGCAGAATCTTTCAGTTTACCATTTTCTCTCTTTTTTCCAGCTTTGTGTGTTTTGAGCAAAGCCCAACCCAGGATTTTCACTGGAGTTTTGTTTTGTGCCCCTAGGGGCATCCTGACTTGGGATGCCCTGATATGTGAAATCCCCAAGTTCGCCTGTAAAAACGTACCTTTCCCTGTCCCACAGCGCATGCGCGGGCTCTCATCCAATCAGCTCTGTTTGCACGCAGATGGGGAGCCTGAGCAGTAACCTTCCTGGCTGCCCGGCCTGTCTAAATGACTATCTGCGTGAGCGCGCCAGAAAAATGGGGGGGTCTGTGGTTACCCAGGGGTTGTTTCACACAGTGGGCATCCTGATTTAGAATGCCCAAGGGGGAAGGTCAATGGCCGGGTCTTATAGACTTCAGGGTCGGCCACTCAGGGTTTTGTTCCACTTTAATACCTTTAGATTTTCCTCCACAGTTATTCAAAGACGAATTTCAGTCATTTTCAGTCAGTTTAGTTTATTTTGTATAGATTTTACACATTTGAGTCACCTGGTCTCATAACAAAAGCAGCACCTCACACACACACACAGCCGTTACCACTGATTACAGTGTCAGCCTCTGAGGTAAAGTGTTGCTAGGAGACCAGTGGGCTAAATGAAGCAGCTCACTAAAAACAACCCAGCAGATCCCCCTATTCAGCAAATGGACTGAGCCATTGTAATTATACAATTTAAAAGAGAGGCATATATTTTTTTCTTTTTCTATCGCCAGATTATTTATACACATGTTATAAGCTATTGTGTGGCTATTTAATTATTTATCTTTTTTAATGCAAATTTCGCGATACTGCTCCTTTAATGTTAAGATCTTTCAAGGCCCACGCTGGCCAGAGGTGGAGTTCTAACTTTGCATGCCCATCAAGGCAACCCTTGCTGCTGTATCTCTGCTGTGGACAACAGCCATACACGTCTGACAGTAAGCTGAGCAGGGATGCTGGGCTGAGGAACGCGAGGTGCATATAGGTGAACCGGGTGGTGGATGCTTCTGGGACAGATTTCTGTCTGCTTTAATGTTTATTTCTTTGTATTTCTGTAAATTGTTATGTTAACCAGCATTGACTGAGTCTATAATCTCGTTTAGATTCCTGCTCACATAGCTAACAATCAACTGCCTGACCCATTCAATGATATATCGGTGGGAGGATGGGAGATCACAGATGAACCTGTTGGGCGTTTATCTATCTGGACTGTTTCTTTGCAGGGAAAGGTAAGATCTTAAACCATATATGAGTAAACACCTCTTAACCTTGTTAAAGGGGCCCTGCATCAAGAAATAGCCAGCCAGGCTTGTTTTTTATTTTTTTAATGGAAGGAAGAGAAAATCGGGTGACAGGTTCTGTCACCCCTGATACACTAAACCTGCCACCCTGGATTTTGTTCCTACCAGGAGAAGAAAACTCAAAGCTTAGCTGAGTTTTATTCAGTTCAGGTGTATACGTGACCCCCTCCTCTCATTAGCCAACGTGTTTATAAAGATTTTTAATATTACACAATTTCGTGATTGTGCTAAATTTGAGGATTTATCAAAATATCCGGAAAGTGCTGCAGCAGGCACCCTGATTATGAACCACGGAAGCCTTACTGTGAAAGGTAGAACATAGGAACTGGGTTCAGGCCTAACTAAAAATGTGCCTAACCCCACACATATCAAGAGACTGCAAACTGATTATGGAAGGACGAACAGAAGGACTAACTACATACTGATATATGCAAAAAAGATGGAATGTGCAAATTCATGACTAACCACTAGGTGGTGCTGCTTGTATTGTTGATCAGAGAAGACTATGGGGATCTTGTGCTTCAGCACAATCATATAGGTATAAGGAGGGAAGCTTCCCTCTTGAGAAAGGTGACAAACCGAAACGTCGAGGGTTATTAAGCTGTCCACCCTGCCTCAGTGTCTGTAAGCCTCTTTTTTGGATACTTTTTGCTTCACTTATCTCACATGATTTATGCTGAAATGTTTCTGGGTTACATGAGCTACCTTTTGCTGTGAGGTTGCATGGTTCTTGTCATCACTATGTAATTACCTCTTTATACCTCATCATTCTGCTGCAGCACAAGGTCCCCCTATTCATATTCTTCTCTGATCAACATTACAAACAGCGCCACCTAGTGGTTAATTATGAAATTGTGGGTTCCCTCTCTTTTTCTGTAAACCTTGAATTATAATTCTGTTGTGTATTACCTCTGAATTGTAATGTGCACTAGATTAAAGGTAATTGTTACACCATTGTGTCAGGCTACATTTGGCACTGTCCTAAACTGTTTTCCATTGTCCAAGATATTGGGGTTTATAGGTTCAGCCTATGACATTCCTCCTTACATTTCATCCCTCCAATCAGCTCAGCAGGATTGCTGGTCCCCTGCACTTTGGGGGTGCGCGCATGCACGTGGGGGGTGTTTGGGAGGGCTGGTCTAGAAAGCAGCTTGGCACCTGCCGTCCCACCACTCTCCCCCGGCCGATGCCATAAGAAAGCAGTGCTGCACCTGCTGCCCCTCCTCCATCGGCGCCTGCCGCCCCACCTCCTCCTCCCCCGGCACACCCGGGAGTGCGCATAAGCACATGGACACTTTGGGAGTGAGCACTTTGGGAGGGTCTGGGAGTGCTGGTCTAGGCTCCAATGTCGCCTAGCAACAGGGGGAGATGGGAGAAGCACAGCCAGGGTTCTGGGAATCTTACAGACCCCACCCATAATGCTGTTTATTATGCAGCATCACAGTATTTCAGGAACGAGATACAGCAGAAAGGACCTTTTATGAAGATATTCCGGAACTATGATTTCTATCTATTGCGCATTTACGCTGATCCACGCATTGCATAACCAATGTCTGGAATGGTATTAGTGGTTTGTTCCCCTATAAATAAAGACAACCCTGTCCCAGTCCTCGATGCCCCTCATAGCATTCAGTCAGTAAGGATACTCTCTAGAGAATCTGTCTGATCATCTTGATGACTTTCTGTCATCTGTCTTTTCAGTTTTAGAGGCCACAGCCTGTGTGTTGCCTGGACCGACCTGGCCTGTCTTTGACCTCAAGCCTGCTTTACCATTTTAGATACTGTGATGTGACCCTTTGCCAGACTTTGCTCTCTCTGTTTCTCTGCATAAAGGACTGACCACCTGTTGCAGACCACGCTTTCCCTGTTTTGCCTTGGTTGTACGTTGGCCTTCACACCCTCAGATGACACCCTTTGCATTTTAGGTTCTGCGGGGGGACCATGTCCGTGTAGGCGTGTTGTGTCTCCTGGGCGCCGTAATTAGGGCAGCCCACCGCTCCGGGCATGTGTACGCTCACTGCACTGATGGGTTAAATGCGGATGACGAATTTCTATGTGTGCGCAAGCATACAATGGCCATCTATGCATTAAAACGAATGTTTTAATCAGTGAATCATCTGAACAAAGGGTAGCAATTGGCCAGGTCCTTACAATGATTAGCAAAAATTCTCATCTCCTCCTGCAACCCCTCCCTCATTTTTTATAAGAACTGTGTGAACTCGTACTGAATGAAATGCTGAAAGTCAATGTTGTTTGCTGATAATATGTATGTTTTCCCTAGGTTTGGTACAGAGAAAACGTTTGTCATGATAATCCGGAGGGGTCATCTTGGTCAGAAATAGAAACACCCAGTGAGGTTATCCAGATAAGTTGCGGCCCCTACGATCTCTTGTGGGCTGCTCTCTGGGAAGGCCAGGCCATTGTGAGGGAAGGTATCAGTAGGAATAACCCGAAAGGTAAGTCAGTAAAGGTTATTGTGTAATCTCATTCAGGTCACAGGCTACACATTAAAGCCCAGATTGAAGAATTTTAATTAAAGTGTACCCACACCCATTTCCTCACCAATGGCTGTGGGGCCGGCCCGGACCACATTGTGACAAGCTTTGGGTTGGGGGGAGCCCCCTGCACATTGACCCTGGTATCACATTGACTTACTGGTATCCAGTACAATAAGTCCAGTTTCACATTACATTATTATTAACGGATATAATAAACTTGATGTTTTTATGTGAATACATAGGTTCACATAAATACATCAGAATATATAGTATTTCAAAAGGTTTGGAAAAAGCAAAGCCCAATACAACCAAACAGACACAGTTGCTTAAACCGGACCTTCATCGTGATTTAATGAAAAGCCCAAACTCTTAAAAAACGGTTCCCCAGCATCTAAAATTAATATATTTTACGTTTTTAGTCACTAACTTATTATTCTTTCCCCCACTGGGCTGCAACTCTGTTCAGGAATTTAGGATACGGGCGCCGCCATCTTGACTCAGACGCATCACACTTACTGAGGAGAGGAGAGTGGGATAAGGTACGGGGGCGGGTTATAACTGTGCTTTGCTCAGACAGAGCAGAGCTGGGGTCAGGTAAAGGTCAGCAGTCCCAGAATGCAGAGCGGCACAGTCAGGAGGCACTTCCTGTTTGCAGGCTGCCTGATAAGATGGGGCTTCCATAAGCCGCCATCTTGGATGTTTAAAGGCTCATAACATGCAGCAGATGCAGGTAGGATGATTTTTAATGTGAGCAATCTGTATGTACAGGGTGTGGGAAACATGTAAGATAGACTCTTATTCAGAGTGAAGGTCCGCTTTAATATTATGTTATGTAATAAAGCAATATGAAATATGAGGAGATTCATGTGTTTAAGCTAAATGTCCCTTTTTAGGTACTTCAGTTCAGTACTCGAAGGTGTGCTGTGAATCATTACCATACCTTGTCATCTTTGTTTTTGTTTCTGATATAAAATAATACATCATATTCAGCAGTTTCTGTTCACGCAGGTAATATATGTTAGCCCCCCCCTTTTTGCTTTTTTTGCTTATATAGAGTTTAAATAGAGCAATATTCTAAGTATGTCACACACCCCACTTCAGACTTAATAATTACACTAGGGTTAACGCACCTCTAGGTGGCAGCATTGCAGAGGACTTCCGGTCTATACATACCTGGTACCTCCCAAGAACCTCCCAGTGTTGTTCTCTGCAAGGTGGCGACAAGACAGAAGAAAGAAGTCTCTGCAGGTAGCCGGGGTATCCCCCCGCCCCCCCCCCCCCCATGGTCTATTTCTGCCCGGCTTTTGTTTGAATTGTGTTCTATGTAATGGCAGCCTCCCAGCTTCGGCTGTAGGCCGGGCAATAAGGTAGCCGGCACCATTGGTGCCTAGGAGATTAGCTCCTCCGCTCGACCCTTCATTGCGGGGCATAGCGGGATTCCCGGAGTGGTGATCCGGATGTGGGATGCCCCCTTTTTTATAGGAGTTAGTGGTCAGGTTGTCCTTGCCCTGGGGTGTTGTGTCTCTTCCGGGGTGTGGGACGCGCTGGGGACAGTGTCATGCTTTACTATGCACATGTTGTGTGAGTGTGCTGCTGCGCTTTCCATTTGTGATTTTACTTTGTGTTTTTACTTGTGATTTTACTTGTGCCTTCACTGTCTGTTCATGGCTGTGTATGTGTTCTCCCCTCAGGAGCCGGGGGGGGCGGGGCCTAGCGGCGTGCTGCGCCGCTGTCCCGCGGGTGGCTGGGCGCCGTATTCGGCGCCTGCAGCTTGTTTGCCCGGCTGCTCAGGGGAGACTTTGATCAGTGTGTGGGTCTGTGTTCTTCGACGCTGTACTCTGGGAGCCGGCGGGTGGCGCCGCCGGCCCCGTGCTCGAGGTCTGATGGCGGTCCCCGCAGGCAGACGCTGACGCTGCCTGGGGGCGGGGTCGCGCGCGGGCCGCGCACGGATTGGACGGCCTGAGGGGCGGGGCCTTCTCGGCTCCCGCGCTCCCGGAGCTTCTCTCTTCCTCCGTCCTCGGTGTGCTGGCCGCCATCTTCTGCTGGCTGCGCGGTTCCTCTTCTCTCCAGGTAGGCGGTTTTTGGGCCATGTCAGTGACCCCTCGGATCCTTCCTTCTCCCTTGCCTCCCTCCTCGCCCCGGCGCAGCTTGATGGTGCTGGCTGGCATTAACCACTTCCGTTGCTCTGGTTAATGAGGGGGGGGTTTGTATATTATGCGGTGTTTTTTGGCATGGTGCTGATTGACGCCTGTCTCTCTCTCCCTTTGTGTTTTTCAGATCCTGGGATCCCGTCTGGCAGGGCTCTCCCGGTCATATATACCTGGCTCGTGGGGGGTGTTTTTTTTTTCTTGTCCTTGCTATATATTTATATATATACATTTATTGTATTTTTATTAGGGCCTTATGCTATTCCCCTGGGTCAGGATCTTGTGTCTGTCCTTAGACTAGTGTTAGGTTATTAGGGGCATCCCGGGTCGCGTACCGCATAAATCCCTGGGTTCTGCAAATACCATAATTTCACCACATGGAGGTTGCCACAGATACCGGGAATGGTTCTTCGGGACAATCCAAGGTGTGCGGGGGTTGTGGGGCTCCGCTCCAGGGAGATGATGTCATTTTGTGTATCCCTTGTGCACAGCAGAACATTGCACGGCAGTCCAGTACTCCGGTGCCTAGCACTTCGTCAGCCGCGCCATCTCCCTCTCCCCCTCGCTTATTCCGGACCCCGTGTGACGTTGTCCTGGGCGGGGATTCGCAGTCTGAGGTATGTGCCCGCTTGACCAGCCTTGAGAAGCGGTTTTCTGCTATAGCCGCTCAGAAGGTTTCAGCTAAGCGGAAGCATCTGTCTCCGCCTCCGCCGGATTCAGATGAGGAAGTTGTGGGAGATCTGGATTGGTCGGATCATCCCCGTGAAGAAGGTGAGCTCATTGAGGATGAAGATTCTGATGTTCAGCAGTTGCTGGGTTCTGAGGGAGATCAGGATGATGGCCTCCCTCTCGATTCCTCTACCATTTTGAGCCAGATGTTTGAGGTGTTGGATTTGGAGCCTCCGGTGGTTGCTCCCAGGCCCAAGGGTCAGCTTTTTGGGGTTTCCAAGCAGCGTCTAGAATTTCCCAGCCAACAGCACTTTGAAGAAATTGTCTTCAAGCAATGGGAGCAACCTACACGTCTTGTTGGTGTGCCGTCTAGCTGGGATAGGAAGTATCCCTTTCCGGCGGAATTGATGAAGCGTTGGTCTGTCCCCCCTGAGGTAGATACTCTGGTCTTGGGACTGTCCAACACGGCGGTCGTGCATTCCCCTGACACGACTTCGCTCAGGGACGGTGAGGATCGCCGGGTTGATCAGCTTGCCCGTCATGGTTTTGTATGTGCGGGTTCGGTGTTAAGGCCTGTCTGTGCTTCGGCTCTTTTGACTTTTGCTGTCAGGTCTATTGTCAGGGACTTGGGGGTGGATCTCGAGCCCTCCAGTGATGAGTCCCTTGGGCTTAAGCGCTGTGATGCTTTTTTGTCCTTCATCCTGGCCGCTCAGGAGGATGCCATGCTGATGTGTGGCAGGGCTACTGCCTTGCTGGTAGCTATCCGGCGCTGTGTGTGGTTGAGACAGTGGACAGCTGATTTTAATTCTAAAAGATCGCTCACGGCTCTGCCCTTTATGGGTTTGAGGCTTTTTGGTGAAAGGCTGGACTCTGTTGCCAAGGGAGGTAAGTTACCTCAGCGCAAGAAATTTCGTCGTTCCTTTCGGGGGATGGTCTCGTTCAATCCGTCCTTTCGGGGAGTTGGCGCCGGTAGAGGTGCGGGCTCCCCGGCCCCCAGGGGCGGCAGTTGGAATAGGGGCAGAGGCCGTGTTCGTCCCACCCGCGTCTGGGGTGCCAAGCCCAAGCCGGCTGCCAAGCCCATCCAGCAATGAGGGGGCGCCCTCACCCGTTCGGGTGGGGGGACGGTTGCAACTTTTCTCCCGGGTGTGGGACCAGGAGGTCCCGGACAGATGGATCCGGGAGGTGGTTTCGGCCGGTTACAAGTTGGAGTTCGAATCCCTTCCTCCTCCAAGGTTCTTCAGGTCTCGGGTGTCTTTGGATCCTTTGGCCGCGCAGGGGCTCCTGGCGGCAGTAAGGAATCTTCTGGATTTGGCCGTCATTTGCCCGGTTCCTCCTTCGGAGGTGGGACGCGGGTTTTATTCCAATCTCTTCACGGTCCCCAAAAAGGACGGGTCCTTCCGTCCTATTCTGGATTTGAAGTTTCTCAACAGGTTTATTCGTCCTCGGAGTTTCGCATGGAGACCCTGCGGTCGGCGATCGGTTCGCTTCGGCAGGGGGACTTTATGACGTCCATAGACATCAAGGATGCGTACCTGCACGTGCCGATTTTTCCTGCTCATCAGCGGTTCCTCCGTTTCGTGGTGGGGGATCGGCATTTTCAGTTTGTGGCTCTTCCATTCGGGCTCACCTCTGCTCCGAGAGTGTTCACCAAGGTGTTGGCGGGGGTGATGGCCCTGCTCAGAGCTCAGGGGATTCGCATTGTGCCTTACCTGGACGATCTTCTCATCATGGCTCCTTCCTTCAGTCAAGCAGAAGGGGACACCAGCACGGTGGTGTCCATGTTGGAGAGATTCGGCTGGGTGATCAATTACCCCAAGTCCTCGCTGTTTCCGGCCAGGGTGGTGACCTTTCTGGGGATGTCGCTGGACTCCTGCCAGCACAGAGTGTTTCTTCCTCAGGCCAAGGTTCTGATGATTCAGGAATTGGCCCGGCTGCTCCTCTCCCATCCTCATCCGTCCATTCGTCTGGGGATGAGACTGGTGGGATTGATGGTGGCCTCGTTCGAGGCAGTTCCCTTTGCTCAGTTTCATACGAGGACTCTTCAACTCCATCTTTTGGCGTCTTGGAACCGGTGCCCGGGGTTGGATCGGTCCTTCCGGTTGTCCCCTCGGGTTCGGCAGTCCCTTCTGTGGTGGTTGGTCTCGGACAATCTTCTGAAGGGCAGGTCGTTTCTGACTCCACTTTGGGAAACTGTCACCACGGATGCCAGTCTGTCAGGCTGGGGAGGTTATTGGAAGGATCTTCGGTTTCAGGGGCAGTGGGACCCTCAGGAGGCTCACTTGCCCATCAATGTTCTGGAATTGCGGGCCATCAGGTTGGTTCTGTCTCACTTGACGCATCATTTACAATGTCTGCCGGTTCAGGTTCGCTCGGACAATCAGACGGCGGTTGCTTACATCAATCACCAAGGGGGGACTCACAGTCTGGGTGCCCACAGGGAAGTGTCTCTGATTTTGGTCTGGGCGGAGACTCATGTCCCTTGCATCTCGGCAGTTTACATTCCGGGTGTGGAAAACACGGAGGCGGATTTTCTGAGCCCGTGTGCGTCCCGTCGGGGGGAGTGGTCTCTCCATCCCCAGGTGTTTCGGTCACTTTGTCTCCGGTGGGGGACGCCGGAGGTGGATCTGTTTGCCTCTCGTCACAATCACAAGCTTCCGTCCTTTGTGTCCCTGTCCCGGGACCCTCTGGCTCTGGCGGTGGATGCCATGTCCCTGAGCTGGAGGGACCTGGGGTTTCTTTATCTGTTTCCTCCGATTCCCATGTTAGGCAGGGTTCTGCGAAAGTTGGTTCTGGAAGGAGTTCCCGCCATTCTCGTGGCTCCAAGGTGGCCAAGGCGGGTGTGGTTCGCGGACATCGTCCGTCTGGCCGTGGATCGGTTCGATCTGCCTCTTCGGCCAGATCTTCTCACTCAGGGTCATCTCTTTTACCCCAGTTTACAAACGCTGGCTTTGACGGCTTGGCTGCTGAAACCTCCATCTTAAAGGAGGAGGGTCTTTCGGATGCGGTCATTCAGACTCTTATTGGTGCTAGGAAGAGATCTTCTTCTTCCATATATTACAGGTATTGGAGAGCTTATATTGATTGGTGTGAGGCTAGGTCTTTGCCCTGCCGGGTCTTTTCTGTGTCTAGGATTTTGGAGTTCCTTCAGACGGGTCTGGACTCTGGCCTTCAGTTGAGTACCTTGAAGGGGCAGGTTTCTGCTTTGTCAATTTTTTTCCAGAAATCTTTTGCTAGTCATTCTTTGGTCAAGACTTTTTTCCAGGGGGTCTCGCATGTGCGGCCTCCTAGGAAGCCTTTGCTCCCAGTTTGGGACCTGAATTTGGTTCTTTCTGCTCTTATGGCTCCTCCTTTTGAGCCCTTGCGGGATGTTGCTTTGTCCATTCTCACTCAGAAGGTTGCCTTTCTGGTGGCCATTACTTCGGTTAGGCGTGTTTCAGAGCTGGCTGCTTTGTCTATTCAGGCTCCTTATTTTGAGGATCATCAGGACAAAGTGGTTTTTCGTTACAAGTCAGATTTTCTCCCTAAAGTGGTTTCTGCTTTTCATCTTAACCAGGACATTGTTCTTCCTTCTTTGTGTCCTAAGCCTAAGAATGTCAAGGAGCGTGCTTTGCACTGCTTGGATGTGGTTCGTTGTGTCAGGTTCTATCTTCGTGCGACGTCTTCTTTTCGTAAGACTGATGCCTTTTTCGTTGTGCCATGTGGGCCTAGGAAGGGGTTGGCTCCGGCCAAATCTTCCATTAGTAAATCGATTCGTCAGGCCATTGTTGGTGCTTATTCGGCCAAGGGGAAGGATCCTCCTTTCCGTGTTACTGCTCATTCTACTCGGGCGGTTGGTGCGTCCTGGGCTTTTCAGCACCAGGCTTCTGTTGAACAAGTGTGTAAGGCTGCAACTTGGTCTTCTGTTCATACTTTTTCTAAGTTCTATAAGGTTGATGTGCGGGCTTCAGCGGATGCTGTTTTTGGCCGCAAGGTTTTGCAGGCTGCAGTGGTTTGAATTTTTTCTGCGTTATTGCCTGTTCGGATACCCACCCTTTTCTGGACACTGCTGTTGGATGTCCCTAGTGTAATTATTAAGTCTGAAGTGGGGTGTGTGACATACTTAGAATAATACCATTTTGTGAATACTCACCTGTAAAATGGGTATTATAAGTATGTCACACACCCCACTTCACCCGCCCTTTTTGGTATCCTGGCTCTCTATTTGGTGAAGTTTGGTTCTTTACGTTGAGGGTTACATTGTTTGGTTCTGGTACCTTGTCTTACTGCTGTTCTAACACTGGGAGGTTCTTGGGAGGTACCAGGTATGTATAGACCGGGAGGGGCCTGTTGAAGTTTTTTGGAGAAGTCCTCTGCAATGCTGCCACCTAGAGGTGCGTTAACCCTAGTGTAATTATTAAGTCTGAAGTGGGGTGTGTGACATACTTATAATACCCATTTTACAGGTGAGTATTCACAAAATGGTATTTTGTCAATAGATCCCCTTTAAAGTGGCTTGAAACCCAGGGGGGATCGGCCCGGGAATCTATAAGATTACCGGACCGATCCCTCCCCGTGGGGCATCCGAAATCGGGATGTCCCGCGGGGAGGAACCCCCCAGGAGGCCCACAAACCTTACCTCAGCCCCGTTCCCTCTAGCAGGGCGCGCACCCGCGCCGGCCGTTTGTGAATGGCCGACGCAGGCGCGCTCCCTGTTAGAGGGAAGCGTGAGACGTGGCCTCCAGCGCTCAGAGCCGCTGAGCTGCTATGCGCGTCCAAGCGGCCTTGGACGCGCATACCACAGCGGCTCTGAGCGCTGTGATTGGCTGCAGCGGTCACGTGGGAGCGTGGTGAGGTGAGTGTTTCTGGGCTTTCGGGGGGGTTTCAGACAGCGGGGAACCCCCGATCGGGGTGCCCCACCGAAGTGGACCAAAACCCAGGATAGTCAAAATCCTGGGTTTCGGTCCACTTTAAACCGGACCAACAGCCTGGCACAGTTGGAAATAAAGGTAGCAGTCATTTTGGAGTTTCCTCTCCCAGCATCACAGCCATGCTGCTGCCTGGATTCAACTGGCATAACTGACAATGCACAGTAACAGGAAGCCCAGCAGCACTTCCTGTTTGCAGGTGGCCTGCAAATGCATGAGCCGCGATTTAGTTTCTACAGCAGGAGTTAGAAAAAGTTAAATGGATGGCCGGTGCAGGCACGCTCCCTGTTAGGGGGTAGCGGGGTATGCGGCCACCAGACCGCTCGGATTGCATTAGACGAACTCCCGGATGAAGGGGCTCAAGCGGAATCGAGCGCGCTGATTCGGCGAGCCGGCGTGCATGTGTCATAGGACCGGGAAGAGGTGAGTTTGTTCAGGCGACCGGGGGGGTTTCGCACAGTAGGGCAAGGATCAAAACCCAGGATGGTCAAAATCCTGTGTTTTGGTCCACTTTAAAACCATGTCCTCCTTCAGTGAGGTGCAGGTTATTTCCCCACAGACCTTTCTCAGGAGTGGCTGTAGTGCTGGTAGGAGCCTCAGTCTTATGTCTATGGCCAATAGCTGTTTGCAAAATAAATATGTCTCTCATAACTCATTTTGTTGTAGGCATTTCCTGGGCTGTTGTTGAAGCTCCAACCCCTGAAGATGGCATCATGCATGTAGCAGTTGGTATCGGTGTGGTCTGGGCTGTAACAAAGGAACGCAAAGTAAGATACCACATTGTATGGTTATAGGATAGGGTTTGGGTTTCATATATATGGTTATAGGATAGGAGTTGGGTTTTATATATATCTCTCTGCTAGCCCAGAAGTTTTCAGTTGTAATCAGATAATGTACCACAACACAGATCAAGCTGCATAGTATAACACATGTGACCACACCAACACAGCAAATCAAACTCAAGAAACTATATATGCGAATACCAGGCCCTACACTTGGTGATATACACAACAAGAATATTGCATATATAGCTAATGCACAGCACTCCAGAGACTAAGATATTTACAGAAATACACTATGGACCTGATTTACTACATTAGCCTCTTTTCACAGGTTTCCCTTCGGCCAACTTTGCCCAACTACGCTGAACTAAAAGTAAATACAGCGAACTCGGGCGTAGTCAGGCAAACATGGCACATTGTCTTTTGTAAATGTGGAAAATGAGGTGAATCAGTTAGTATATCACCCTCTATAGACAACTATGTATAAATATACATTAGCTATAAAAGTGCCCGATGAAGAACATCCCCTAAAACACTATCTCAACCTGTGATACACGTACCCTAGTGGGTAAACACCACAGGTGCACTAACATGGTAGGTCTGATGGGCTTGGTATATTCATTTAACAGTAATAAATTTTTCCTCCTTGTTTTAAAAGTGTTCTTATTTTAATAACATTTATAAGTGACATTTATAAATGATCCCATACATGGGGTTACTTGGTTGGAATTTGTAGCTAGGGAGTACTTGATGTTAAGTTGAGAACCGCTGCCCTAAAACAGTTGGCAAGTAGGCTATGACCGCTCTTGTACTAGTTTCTGGAGTATGTATGAGTATATGTATGAGGATGTATATGTAGAAGTACAATATAATGAATACCTAAGGCTGAGGAGTGTATTAAACCATAGGTGTTATCCATCCAGAATGGTTGTAAACCTGCATGCTGTGTGCAAAATATTTCTAGTGTGGTTAGTAAGTAGAGCAGGTCACCAAAATTAAAGAAGTTAATTAAATGTTTTGAAGATTTTATCAGTGGAAGCTGGTGGAATTAAGGTTGGTAACACTAGAGCAGTAGTCGTCAAACTTCCTCCTCAAGGGCCGAGACAGGCCAGGTTTTGCAGCTCTCTATGCTGATGCACAGATGTAATAATTAGGGCTATAGCTCTGTCTGAGCACCAGTTCATTCACCTGTGGAGTAGCGTGGAGAGCTGCAAAACCTGGCCTGTCTCGGCCCTTGAGGAGGAAGTTTCAGGACTACTGCACTAGAGGATCTAAGGGTTCCAGATCATGTTTTAGTGTGTTAGAATTCTTCACAGCCATTAGAGAATTGTGTGTTCCAGCTATCAAGAAGGGAAACTTAAGACTTCCAGGTCTTACCCAAAGAGAGATGAACACCCAAATATTAAGAATAGAGGACCTAATGCCAAATCAATGAGGCCCATTTTGTTTTTTGGCCATTCTGGTTTTGTCTGTCATCTAAATAACCCCTGAAAATGCCTTACAATCAGGCATTTTACTTACCCTATCGGGTAACTGCCAGCTCCCAACAAACTTGCTTGGAGGGAGCGTAAAGGGAAGCAATGGGCATTTGGGGCATTTAGTGTACTGGTGTAGCCAATAAGGTCTTGGGGTTGAGGGATGCAGTGGCATGGGGGCTTCTGCACGTCATTTGACTGGTGTCGGTTTGCACTGCAGAATCCATAGTTTTGTGTTTATCCTGTGTGCCCCAAGCCTCCAATCTCAATAACTTGCCCAAATATAAGGGGGAGAGGTCCGTTGCTAATGTGATGTGGAGTCAGGCAGAGTGCAATCCTGTATAGTGCCCCGATATAAAGCAGTCATACCGGGCATATAGAAAGGGGTAATGGATAGTGTAAGAAACCAGATACTGTAGATAGTGAAATATTCCTTTAGGAAGTGTTGGGGCCTTTGGTTACTCCTTTTTTTGCCGGTAGTTTCTATTGGGTCAATAAGTGCAGATGAAAGCCTCCCGGAAATCATTTCCTCTTCCTGTACCTGTAATAAATAATCTTTGTTTTTCTTTCAGTTTTTCACCCAGTCTGAATGCAATTAACCCTAATACTTATTTTATATCTGTTTTCTCTATCTAGGTGTGGTTTAGAAGAGGAGTAAACTCGCACAACCCCTGTGGCACTAGCTGGATTGAGATGGTTGGGGAAATGGCAATGCTGAGTGTTGGGCTGAATGACCAGGTACATAATGCAAATGACACAAAATCTGGACACAATGGCAGAGGATTATTGCAGCCACACCCCTATATAAGCTGAATGTCTAATTTCAGGTCTGGGGCATTGGATATGAAGACAGGGCCGTGTATTTCCGTCAAGGAGTTACGCCAAGCGAGCTCAGCGGCAAAATGTGGAAGGCGATTGTAGCCTCTCGTGAGAATGACAGCTCCAATTCCGGAAGTGTCTCCAGCCTTTTAAGGTAACTCATTATTGAAATGGTGTTTGTGAGACATCAATACTGGTACTGGTACTGTATAGACTGCTTCAGGGGAGAGTGAGTATTTTTTTTAGCCTTCACAGTCCCTTCAGGAACTATATACAATATATAACTGAAACATTAATATATGTGACCACATGGACACCCACACCTGCTTGTTGAACATTTTATTTTATAAGCATTTAAGTAGGACTCTGGGCATTCATAAAAAATGTGTGTAATGCATATTCAGAAAAAAACCTTGACCTACACTTTGTTTCTGTAGAAGATAGGCCTTATTATGCCCCAGAAAACTGTTATTAAATCACTTCTAATGGGAGACAAAATCTGTACAGACTCTACTCTCAGCCCTGAAGCAGCCAAGGTGGGGCGAGTCTTGAAATGCAAAAAATATACCCCACTAGGTCCACAGGTGTGCATGGCACCAGTTTGGGATGCCCCATAAGGAAGTAGACCAACTCCCCCAAAAGTCTTGACTTCAAGACTCGAGGGGGTGGTGCTGCTGTTTAAAATAAAGGCATCAGTGGGTGTTTGGAAACTGATGTTATAACTCACCTGTCACCTGATCACGACACCTCAGCAGCCACTCAGCAAAAGCCAAGGGGCCATATTACATGAGTTTTCCCTCCCTCTCCTCTGGAATATAAAATTCTCACTTTTACATCGAGAGCTCTTTAGCATGAAGCTGGCTGGCGCACCACTAGAGGGCACTGTAGCACTGTCCTTATAAAGTATGTGAGATTTCCGGCTTCTGTGCCAGAAAAGACTTTACTTGCCCTATAATGTCTCAAACTCTGGGATCATAGGCCATCCCAGATCAGGATAACCCACAAGCCCAGCTACTGAGCATATTGATACTCGCCTGTGTTTCGGTGAACACATGATGACCCCCACCGATCAATCAGGTTTTCAGGATGGACCAGCGCATAGTGATGACACTACTGCCCAAATAATCTTAATGGATGGCAGCAGTCTTCTTGTCACGGAAGTGGTAAATATTGGTATATAGGGCCTGACTACAGAGCAGAACATCCCTTTCTGCTTCCAGCAAGGCACCTGGGGAGGGGGCAGCAGGGAGTACCCTGCAAGGCATCTGGGGAGGGGGCAGCAAGGAGTACCCTGCAAGGTACCTGGGGAGGAGGCAGCAGGCAGTACCCTACAAGGCATCTGGGGAGGGGGCAGCAGGCAGTACCCTACAAGGCATCTGGGGAGGGGGCAGCAGGGAGTACCCTGCAAGGCATCTGGGGAGGGGGCAGCAGGGAGTACCCTGCAAGGCATCTGGGGAGGGGGCAGCAAGGAGTACCCTGCAAGGCATCTGGGGAGGGGGCAGCAGGCAGTACCCTACAAGGCATCTGGGGAGGGGGCAGCAGGCAGTACCCTACAAGGCATCTGGGGAGGGGGCAGCAGGGAGTACCCTGCAAGGCATCTGGGGAGGGGGCAGCAGGCAGTACCCTACAAGGCATCTGGGGAGGGGGCAGCAGGCAGTACCCTACAAGGCATCTGGGGAGGGGGCAGCAGGCAGTACCCTGCAAGGTACCTGGGGAGGGGGCAGCAAGGAGCACCCTGCAAGGCATCTGGGGCGGGGGGCAGCAGGCAGTATCCTGCAAGGCATCTGGGGAGGAGGCAACAGGCAGTACCCTGCAAGGTACCTGTGGAGGGGGCAGCAGGGAGTACCCTGCAAGGAACCTGGGGAGGGGGCAGCAGGGAGTACCCTGCAAGGCACCTGGGGAGGGGGCAGCAGGGAGTACCCTGCAAGGCACCTGGGGAGGGGGCAGCAGGGAGTACCCTGCAAGGCACCTGGGGAGGGGGCAGCAGGGAGTACCCTGCAAGGCACCTGGGGAGGGGGTTGCAGGGAGTACCCTGCAAGGTACCTGGGGAGGGGGCAGCAGGGAGTACCCTGCAAGGTACCTGGGGAGGAGGCAGCAGGGAGTACCCTGCAAGGTACCTGGGGAGGGGGCAGCAGGGAGTACCCTGCAAGGTACCTGGGGAGGGGGCAGCAGGGAGTACCCTGCAAGGTACCTGGTGAGGAGGCAGCAGAAAGTACCCTGCAAGGTACCTGGTGAGGAGGCAGCAGGGAGTACCCTGCAAGGTACCTGGTGAGGAGGCAGCAGGAAGTACCCTGCAAGGTACCTAGGGAGGGGGCAGCAGGAAGTACCCTGCAAGGTACCTGGTGGGAGGGGAGCAGCATGGAACACCCTGCAAAGTACATTACCTGGGGGGGGGAGGCAGCAGGCAGGGCTGTGGAGTTAGAAACCAAAGGTGACTCCAATCCCTCTATTTTATCATGCTTCGATTCCGACCCCTTTATAAATGGCCAAGAATTTGTGTTAACAAATTTACTGTAGTAAAATGATAACAGGCTTTTTTGCACCAAGTATAGGCTATTTAGAAAGAACATAAAGCATATTTATTGAAATATCATTTCTGAAAAAAAAAGTTACTGTCCAGGCATGAAAATAAAAAAATCTGTTCTCCCCTTTTGTCCCCCGCAGCTCCTCCCTGAAGCTGTGAATCTTTAGATTTACCGAAGAGGGAAAACGGGCGATTCCATTCTTCATCATATGACAGTCATTAAAGTGACCATAGTTCTGCTGTACTGTTTAGCAGCGTCGCTGTTAAAACAAGAAACCGGGCACCCAGATACTCACTGCTTCCAGGCCTCTCCTGCGGCCACCATGGCGCAGCCTATCAGCCTCCAGGATGTTCCCTCGTGACCACGAGCAGCCTATTAGCGCGGCCAGCGGCCCAGCCTATCCGCACTGGCCCTGGAGGATGATTGGCTGTGCTGCTGGGCAAAAGTGGCCTGGAAGCAGTAAGTATCCTAACGCCATGCACAGCGGAGCAGCCCAGGTTGCGCTACTGCTGATATATAATACAGGGAAACTATGGTCATTTTTAACCATGGTTCTGCTTTTAGATGGCTTTACACCTAAAATGCCTACTCTGGCATGAGGCGTGTTGAACTTGCCTTGGCACGCCCCCTTTATTGCAATAAATGGAGTAAGCATGTTACGGCATAAACAAGGCTCTATGGAAGCTGCCAATAGCTGGCTCTCCACCATCAATAAGTATGAAGATGCTGGAGCAGCTACAGGGGATAGAAGATATAACCTTTTTTTATTTCTGTCTGAACAATCCTTTTAAAATTCAGTATGTTAAAGATACTGAGTATAAGGAACAGGGGAGATTAGAGAACTCATTATCTATCACCATTAGTACACCATGCTGCTGCTGCTGCTGCTGCTCATCATTGACTTTTATATTTTAATCATACAATGTAAGTTACAGATTTTCTTTTTTTTATGCTGGAGTCAAACTCTCCAACCAAAATTAGCTTCAACTCTGACTCCACAGCCCTGGCAGGGCACATGGATTAGGGGGCAGAGAGAGGGGGGCAGGTGTGAGTACCGTGTGTATGGGGGGGGGGGGGGAAGCAGTGAGCAACCTGCAAAATACTCACAATCTTTTGATAGTCCTATGTCATGGCACCTCGGCAGCCATGCTCTGCAAACCTTCAAACAACCTCTTGTTTAAAGTGGACCAACACCCAGGATTTTGACTATCCTGGGTCTTGGTCCACTTCGGTGGGGCACCCCCGATCGGGGGGCCCCGCTGTGTGAAACCCCCCCGAACCCCCCGAACTCACCTCTCCCTGCGCCGACGGACAAGCCGCGGACAAGCGGCTCCTCCGCCGCCGCCTCCCGCACGTCCCTCTTGACGCGCGCGTGCCCGCGCCGGCCATTCACAGACGGCCGGCGCTGGCGCGCGCACGTCTAGAGGGGCGCAAGGGAGGCGGCGGCGGCCGGCCGCCGCCGAAGCTGAGGTAAGGAGTTTGGGGTGTTTGGGGGGGTTTCACCCCGCGGGACATCCCGATCTCGGATGTCCGGCGGGGAGGGAGGTGATCGGCCCGGGAATCTTATAGATTCCCGGGCCGATCACCGGTGGGTGTTGGTCCACTTTAAAGTGGACCAAAAGTGTCCCTGGCTTCCAACTTCCGGTTTGGAGTGCGAGCGAGACAGCGTCTGAGGCTGGCATTGGCTTACCTTGTTAAACACCTTGTATATAAGGCGGGAGGATGCAAAGACAAGGTTACAGCATCCTGAGGAAGCGGGCGGGGCTACGCCCACGTAACGCGTAGATGCCGGTATAACCCCTCGGTGGCACCTGGGACTCGTTATTACTATGGTGATATGAGACATGTTTTCTTTATGCCTGCCTTTCTATTTCTATATTATAAAACGGGATTAGGGACTGTGTATATAGGATCATTGTTTACACATGTGAAGTTTGCACATATTAGCCTCTTTGGCACAGATAGTTATTGTTTACAGCACATTGCACTTTTTTGATAATGCCGGGTTGCTAGTGAACCTGGTTCACACACACCCACATAGATATTTGCTCCTTTTGTGGAGCTGTGTGTTCACTAATTCTTTTTTTCTGTATATAAATTTTTGTTTTAATCATTATTCATATTGTTGCACGTATTTATGTATGATAATGAATTGTTTACACATTATGCATGGAAGCGGTCCCTATTAATCATATGAATCCTTTATTAGACAGACAGTTTTTATATACATTTGTTTAGAGTCATAAAGAGGGCTTGCCATCGGAGGGCGTTGTCCTTCATGTTTTTTAAATAGTCCGTTTGTGTGTGTATGTATAGTTTTGTTTTCATTGTATTGGTACTTTTTTGATATTAAATATAAAAATCCTTTTAATTTTGGTTTGTGCGGCCTCATTTCTAAGGTACCCTTTTGAGCTTGTGCTGGCAAACTCATCGGTTTGGTGTGTAAACAGCAACAATCAGCTTAGACTAGTTTAGGAGACAATTAGAGATCTTTAGTCTTCCCCTGTCGAATGGTTACATTTAGAAACCTGTATCTCCTGGTTTCTCTTACTTCTAATAAAATAAACAAGCATTGATTATGTTATTCGTGGAGTGCAAAAGTAACCCTCGCCATCTCGCAGATTTTGAACATTGGACCATTTTTCATGATTGAGAAAGTGGAACAAAACCCAGGATTTTGACTATCCCAGGTTTTGTTCCATGTCCCAGGGGCATCTTGAATTGGGCCATGTCCCCCCCAGAACTGCCTGAAAAACTCATCTATCACCAATCGGAGACGTTTGCCGTGACTATGTCTTTTGGCAAACAGCTCTGATGTTCTTCAATGGGGTGCGTGCTCCCGCCCCAGCCTATCTAAATGGCTAGGGTGGGAGTGCCTGCTCAGCCTAAAGGAGCGGGGGATGCGGCCACTTTCTGGCGGGCTTCCACCGGCAGCATCCCCAGCTTTCAGCGGTGCCAGTACAGCTAGATGAGTAGGGGGAAGGGGGTTGGGAGTGGGGAAATTCTGCCATTCAGCTTGTTATGGGGGAATTCTGCCATTCAGCTTGTTATGGGGGGATTCTGCCACTCAGCTTGTTATGGGGGGATTCTGCCACTCAGCATGTTATGGAGGGATTCTGCCATTCAGCTTGTTATGGGGGGATTCTGCCATTCAGCTTGTTATGGGGAGATTCTGCCACTCAGCATGTTATGGAGGGATTCTGCCACTCAGCATGTTATGGGGGGATTCTGCCACTCAGCATGTTATGGGGGGATTCTGCCACTCAGCATGTTATGGGGGGATTCTGCCACTCAGCTTGTTATGGGGGGGATTCTGCCACTCAGCTTGTTATGGGGGGGATTCTGCCATTCAGCTTGTTATGGGGAGATTCTGCCACTCAGCTTGTTATGGGGGGAATTCTGCCACTCAGCTTGTTATGGGGGATTCTGCTACTCAGCTTGTTATGGGGGGGATTCTGCCACTCAGCTTGTTATGGGGGGATTCTGCCATTCAGCTTGTTATGGGGGGGATTCTGCCACTCAGCTTGTTATGGGGGGGATTCTGCCATTCAGCTTGTTATGGGGAGATTCTGCCACTCAGCATGTTATGGGGGGAATTCTGCCACTCAGCTTGTTATGGGGGGGATTCTGCCACTCAGCTTGTTATGGGGGGAATTCTGCCACTCCGCTTGTTATGGGGGGGATTCTGCCACTCAGCTTGTTATGGGGGGGATTCTGCCATTCAGCTTGTTATGGGGGGGATTCTGCCACTCAGCTTGTTATGGGGGGGATTCTGCCACTCAGCTTGTTATGGGGGGATTCTGCCACTCAGCATGTTATGGGGGGATTCTGCCACTCAGCATGTTATGGTGGGATTCTGCCACTCAGCTTGTTATGGGGGGATTCTGCCACTCAGCTTGTTATGGGGGGGATTCTGCCATTCAGCTTGTTATGGGGGGGATTCTGCCACTCAGCATGTTATGGGGGGATTCTGCCATTCAGCTTGTTATGGGGGGGATTCTGCCACTCAGCTTGTTATGGGGGGGATTCTGCCATTCAGCTTGTTATGGGGAGATTCTGCCACTCAGCTTGTTATGGGGGGAATTCTGCCACTCAGCTTGTTATGGGGGGGATTCTGCCATTCAGCTTGTTATGGGGGGGATTCTGCCACTCAGCATGTTATGGGGGGATTCTGCCATTCAGCTTGTTATGGGGGGGATTCTGCCACTCAGCTTGTTATGGGGGGGATTCTGCCATTCAGCTTGTTATGGGGAGATTCTGCCACTCAGCTTGTTATGGGGGGGATTCTACCACTCAGCATGTTATGGGGGGATTCTGCCACTCAGCATGTTATGGGGGGATTCTGCCACTCAGCATGTTATGGGGGGATTCTGCCACTCAGCATGTTATGGGCGGATTCTGCCACTCAGCATGTTATGGGGGGATTCTGCCACTCAGCATGTTATGGGGGGATTCTGCCACTCAGCTTGTTATGGGGGGATTCTGCCACTCAGCTTGTTATGGGGGGATTCTGCCACTCAGCATGTTATGGGGGGATTCTGCCACTCAGCTTGTTATGGGGGGATTCTGCCACTCAGCATGTTATGGGGGGATTCTGCCACTCAGCTTGTTATGGGGGGATTCTGCCACTCAGCATGTTATGGGGGGGATTCTGCCACTCAGCATGTTATGGTGGGATTCTGCCACTCAGCTTGTTATGGGGGGGATTCTGCCACTCAGCTTGTTATGGGGGGGATTCTGCCACTCAGCTTGTTATGGGGGGGGGGATTCTGCCACTCAGCTTGTTATGGGGGGATTCTGCCACTCAGCATGTTATGGGGGGATTCTGCCACTCAGCTTGTTATGGGGGGGATTCTGCCACTCAGCTTGTTATGGGGGGGATTCTGCCAATCAGCTTGTTATGGGGGGATTCTGCCACTCAGCTTGTTATGGGGGGATTCTGCCACTCAGCATGTTATGGGGGGATTCTGCCACTCAGCTTGTTATGGGGGGATTCTGCCACTCAGCTTGTTATGGGGGGATTCTGCCACTCAGCTTGTTATGGGGGGATTCTGCCACTCAGCTTGTTATGGGGGGATTCTGCCACTCATCATGTTATGGGGGGATTCTGCCACTCAGCTTGTTATAGGGGGGATTCTGCCACTCAGCTTGTTATGGGGGGGGGATTCTGCCACTCAGCTTGTTATGGGGGGATTCTGCCACTCAGCATGTTATGGGGGGATTCTGCCACTCAGCATGTTATGGGGGGATTCTGCCACTCAGCTTGTTATGGGGGGATTCTGCCACTCAGCTTGTTATGGAGGGATTCTGCCACTCAGCTTGTTATGGGGAGATTCTGCCACTCAGCTTGTTATGGGGGGGATTCTGCCACTCAGCTTGTTATGGGGGGATTCTGCCACTCAGCATGTTATGGGGGGATTCTGCCACTCAGCTTGTTATGGGGGGATTCTGCCACTCAGCATGTTATGGGGGGATTCTGCCACTCAGCTTGTTATGGGGGGATTCTGCCACTCAGCATGTTATGGGGGGATTCTGCCACTCAGCTTGTTATGGGGGGATTCTGCCACTCATCATGTTATGGGGGGGATTCTGCCACTCAGCTTGTTATGGGGGGATTCTGCCACTCAGCATGTTATGGGGGGATTCTGCCACTCAGCATGTTATGGGGGGATTCTGCCACTCAGCTTGTTATGGGGGGATTCTGCCACTCAGCATGTTATGGTGGGATTCTGCCACTCAGCTTGTTATGGGGGGATTCTGCCACTCAGCTTGTTATGGGGGGATTCTGCCACTCAGCTTGTTATGGGGGGGATTCTGCCATTCAGCTTGTTATGGGGGGGATTCTGCCACTCAGCATGTTATGGGGGGATTCTGCCATTCAGCTTGTTATGGGGGGGATTCTGCCACTCAGCTTGTTATGGGGGGGATTCTGCCATTCAGCTTGTTATGGGGAGATTCTGCCACTCAGCTTGTTATGGGGGGAATTCTGCCACTCAGCTTGTTATGGGGGGGATTCTGCCACTCAGCTTGTTATGGGGGGAATTCTGCCACTCCGCTTGTTATGGGGGGAATTCTGCCACTCCGCTTGTTATGGGGGGGATTCTGCCACTCAGCATGTTATGGGGAGATTCTGCCACTCAGCTTGTTATGGGGGGGATTCTACCACTCAGCATGTTATGGGGGGATTCTGCCACTCAGCATGTTATGGGGGGATTCTGCCACTCAGCATGTTATGGGGGGATTCTGCCACTCAGCATGTTATGGGCGGATTCTGCCACTCAGCATGTTATGGGGGGATTCTGCCACTCAGCATGTTATGGGGGGATTCTGCCACTCAGCTTGTTATGGGGGGATTCTGCCACTCAGCTTGTTATGGGGGGATTCTGCCACTCAGCATGTTATGGGGGGATTCTGCCACTCAGCTTGTTATGGGGGGATTCTGCCACTCAGCATGTTATGGGGGGATTCTGCCACTCAGCATGTTATGGGGGGATTCTGCCACTCAGCTTGTTATGGGGGGATTCTGCCACTCAGCTTGTTATGGGGGGATTCTGCCACTCAGCCTGTTATGGGGGGATTCTGCCACTCAGCTTGTTATGGGGGGATTCTGCCACTCAGCTTGTTATGGGGGGGATTCTGCCACTCATCATGTTATGGGGGGATTCTGCCACTCAGCATGTTATGGGGGGATTCTGCCACTCAGCTTGTTATGGGGGGATTCTGCCACTCAGCTTGTTATGGGGGGATTCTGCCACTCAGCATGTTATGGGGGGATTCTGCCACTCAGCTTGTTATGGGGGGATTCTGCCACTCAGCATGTTATGGGGGGATTCTGCCACTCAGCATGTTATGGGGGGATTCTGCCACTCAGCTTGTTATGGGGGGGGATTCTGCCACTCAGCTTGTTATGGGGGGATTCTGCCACTCAGCTTGTTATGGGGGATTCTGCCACTCAGCATGTTATGGGGGGGATTCTGCCACTCAGCTTGTTATGGGGGGATTCTGCCACTCAGCTTGTTATGGGGGGAATTCTGACACTCAGCTTGTTATGGGGGGATTCTGCCACTCGGCTTGTTATGGGGGGATTCTGCCACTGGTCATGTTATGGGGGATTCTGCCACCCAGTATGTTATGGGGGGATTCTGCCACTCAGCATGTTATGGGGGGATTCTGCCACTCAGCCTGTTATGGGGGATTCTGCCACTCAGCATGTTATTGGGGGCTGGATTCTGCCACTCAGCCTGTTATGGGGTGGATTCTGCCACTCAGCCTGTTATGGGGGGGATTCTGCCACTCAGCTTGTTATGGGGGGGATTCTGCCACTCAGCTTGTTATGGGGGGATTCTGCCACTCAGCTTGTTATGGGGGGATTCTGCCACTCAGCTTGTTATGGGGGGATTCTGCCACTCAGCTTGTTATGGGGGGATTCTGCGACTCAGCTTGTTATGGGAGCATTCTGCCACTCAGCTTGTTATGGGGGGATTCTGCCACTCAGCCTGTTATGGGGGGGATTCTGCCACTCAGCTTGTTATGGGGGGATTCTGCCACTCAGCTTGTTATGGGGGGATTCTGCCACTCAGCTTGTTATGGGGGGATTCTGCGACTCAGCTTGTTATGGGGGGATTCTGCGACTCAGCTTGTTATGGGGGGATTCTGCCACTCAGCCTGTTATGGGGGGGATTCTGCCACTCAGCTTGTTATGGGGGGATTCTGCCACTCAGCTTGTTATGGGGGGATTCTGCCACTCAGCTTGTTATGGGGGGATTCTGCGACTCAGCCTGTTATGGGGGGATTCTGCCACTCAGCTTGTTATGGGGGGATTCTGCGACTCAGCTTGTTATGGGGGGATTCTGCGACTCAGCTTGTTATGGGAGCATTCTGCCACTCAGCTTGTTATGGGGGGATTCTGCCACTCAGCTTGTTATGGGGGGGGGGATTCTGCCACTCAGCTTGTTATGGGGGGATTCTGCCACTCAGCTTGTTATGGGGGGGATTCTGCCACTCAGCATGTTATGGGGGGGATTCTGCCACTCAGCTTGTTATGGGGGGGATTCTGCCACTCAGCTTGTTATGGGGGGATTCTGCCACTCAGCTTGTTATGGGGGGATTCTGCCACTCAGCTTGTTATGGGGGGATTCTGCCACTCAGCTTGTTATGGGGGGATTCTGCCACTCAGCTTGTTATGGGGGGATTCTGCGACTCAGCTTGTTATGGGGGGATTCTGCGACTCAGCTTGTTATGGGGGGATTCTGCCACTCAGCTTGTTATGGGGGGATTCTGCGACTCAGCTTGTTATGGGGGGATTCTGCGACTCAGCTTGTTATGGGAGCATTCTGCCACTCAGCTTGTTATGGGGGGATTCTGCCACTCAGCCTGTTATGGGGTGGATTCTGCCACTCAGCCTGTTATGGGGGGGATTCTGCCACTCAGCTTGTTATGGGGGGATTCTGCCACTCAGCTTGTTATGGGGGGATTCTGCCACTCAGCTTGTTATGGGGGGATTCTGCCACTCAGCTTGTTATGGGGGGATTCTGCCACTCAGCTTGTTATGGGGGGATTCTGCCACTCAGCCTGTTATGGGGGGATTCTGCCACTCAGCTTGTTATGGGGGGATTCTGCCACTCAGCTTGTTATGGGGGAATTCTGCCACTCAGCTTGTTATGGGGGGATTCTGCCACTCAGCCTGTTATGGGGGGCGGGGGATTCTGCCATTCAGCTTGTTATGGGGGGGGGGGATTCTGCCATTCAGCTTGTTATGGGAGCATTCTGCCACTCAGCTTGTTATGGGGGGATTCTGCCACTCAGCTTGTTATGGGGGGATTCTGCCACTCAGCTTGTTATGGGGGGATTCTGCCACTCAGCTTGTTATGGGGGGATTCTGCCACTCAGCTTGTTATGGGGGGATTCTGCCACTCAGCTTGTTATGGGGGGATTCTGCCACTCATCATGTTATGGGGGGATTCTGCCACTCAGCTTGTTATGGGGGGATTCTGCCACTCAGCTTGTTATGGGGGGGATTCTGCCACTCAGCTTGTTATGGAGGGATTCTGCCACTCAGCTTGTTATGGGGGGATTCTGCCACTCAGCTTGTTATGGGGGAATTCTGCCACTCAGCTTGTTATGGGGGGATTCTGCCACTCAGCTTGTTATGGGGGGATTCTGCCACTGGTCATGTTATGGGGGGATTCTGCCACTCAGCATGTTATGGGGGGATTCTGCCACTCAGCCTGTTATGGGGGATTCTGCCACTCAGCCTGTTATGGGGGGGGGGGGGATTCTGCCATTCAGCTTGTTATGGGGGGGGGGGGGGGTTCTGCCATTCAGCTTGTTATGGGAGCATTCTGCCACTCAGCTTGTTATGGGGGGATTCTGCCACTCAGCTTGTTATGGGGGGATTCTGCCACTCAGCTTGTTATGGGGGGATTCTGCCACTCAGCTTGTTATGGGGGGATTCTGCCACTGGTCATGTTATGGGGGATTCTGCCACCCAGTATGTTATGGGGGGATTCTGCCACTCAGCATGTTATGGGGGGGATTCTGCCACTCAGCTTGTTATGGGGGGATTCTGCCACTCAGCTTGTTATGGAGGGATTCTGCCACTCAGCTTGTTATGGGGGGATTCTGCCACTCAGCTTGTTATGGGGGAATTCTGCCACTCAGCTTGTTATGGGGGGATTCTGCCACTCAGCTTGTTATGGGGGGATTCTGCCACTCAGCATGTTATGGGGGGATTCTGCCACTCAGCTTGTTATGGGGGGATTCTGCCACTCAGCATGTTATGGGGGATTCTGCCACCCAGTATGTTATGGGGGGATTCTGCCACTCAGCATGTTATGGGGGGATTCTGCCACTCAGCCTGTTATGGGGGGATTCTGCCACTCAGCCTGTTATGGGGGATTCTGCCACTCAGCCTGTTATGGGGGGGGGGGGGATTCTGCCATTCAGCTTGTTATGGGGGGGGGGGGGGTTCTGCCATTCAGCTTGTTATGGGAGCATTCTGCCACTCAGCTTGTTATGGGGGGAATTCTGCCACTCAGCTTGTTATGGGGGGATTCTGCCACTCAGCTTGTTATGGGGGATTCTGCCACTCCGCTTGTTATGGGGGGATTCTGCCACTCAGCTTGTTATGGGGGGATTCTGCCACTCAGCTTGTTATGGGGGGATTCTGCCACTGGTCATGTTATGGGGGATTCTGCCACCCAGTATGTTATGGGGGGATTCTGCCACTCAGCATGTTATGGGGGGATTCTGCCACTCAGCCTGTTATGGGGGATTCTGCCACTCAGCATGTTATGGGAGCATTCTGCCATTCAGCCTGTTATGGGGGGGATTCTGCCACTCAGCCTGTTATGGATGGGGGGAATTCTGCCACTCAGCTTGTTATGGGAGCATTCTGCCATTCAGCCTGTTATGGGGGGGATTCTGCCACTCAGCCTGTTATGGATGGGGGGAATTCTGCCACTCAGCTTGTTATGGGAGCATTCTGCCATTCAGCCTGTTATGGGGGGGATTCTGCCACTCAGCCTGTTATGGGGGGGATTCTGCCACTCAGCTTGTTATGGGGGGATTCTGCCACTCAGCTTGTTATGGGGGATTCTGCCACTCAGCTTGTTATGGGGGGATTCTGCCACTCAGCTTGTTATGGGGGGATTCTGCCACTGATCATGTTATGGGAGATTCTGCCACCCAGTATATTATGGGAGGGGGGGTCTGCTTCACAGCATGTTATGGGGGGGTTTTGTCTCAGAGCCTGCTTAGGGGGTAATCTGCCACTCAGCGTGTGATGGGTGGGGTTCTGTTACTGCCTGTTATGGGGGGTGTGGATACCGGGCCGGACACACTGCAGAAGGCCTGGTGTGACCAGAAAAGTCCCGGGACCTTTTGTAACCCCACTCCTTCCCTGTCTGCCAGCTAAGCTTCATCTAGTGAAATGCCCACATCTATCATTGAATGGATCAGGTAATAAGCTGGGGCCGCTATGTTTCTATTCGTCCCACCTTCATTCCAGAATCTCTGACTTTCATCTATTTATGCATTTTCCAGTGCCGGCTGTTTTTTTGGAGATGAAGTTAAGGATCAATCCGATTCAACTCTTCAGTCTGACGTAGATTCAGATGCTGAACACACTCATGCACTGGAGCTGAAGCTCAACCCTTCAGAAGGCAAGGAGGTCAATAGCCCAGCATTTGCCGAGCAGGCTGGGAAACTAAGTACAGGTCATTCTATTGACAGCCCTGTCCCTGAAAATGTCCCTGAAGCCTCTACAACCACCGGGATGACCAGAGCTCCTCAATGGAGCAGCATTGATCTGGTAGAAGCTAAAATTAACTCACTCCAATCCACTGATGACAAACCCAGCCTCTCGGTACTAGAATCATTTCAAGCTGGAACTGAAGAACCTTTTGGAAATGACATATATCCCTTATGGACTTGGGTGTCTGGAGGAGGCTGCTTGGTTGATGCTGCAAGCCCTCTAAAATGGTTCACTAGAAAGACAGGTAGGTACCTATTTTGCCTATTTTTCAAATTGTAATAATGTTCTACACCTATGATCTCGGCCTACTCCTAGACTCATTTGGCTTCCAATTCTACTTATATGCAGCTGACTCTCAAATATACCCGTCAGGCCCAGACCACTCGCCTCGTCCCGTCTATCTCATGTTCCAGACTGACAGCTATTTTTCATTATTCATGTCTTTTTGCTCCCTTAAACTGAACAGAGCTTGTCTTTGCCTCATCCAATCTTGCTCCAGTCTCCAATATGACCTCACAATCACTGCAGCTTCCTGAAACAATGTCTCGGGGCTTTTTACTCTACTACTCTCTCCTTCACACCTCACATGAGGTAAAAAGTCTACACACCCATGTTAAAGTTGACCAAAACCCACGGCAATCGGCCCAGGAATCTATAAGATTCCCAGGCTGATCAATTTCTTCCCCTGGTTTCCTGATTTTGGATGCCCCGCTGTGTGACACCTCCCAGATCGCCCATACACTTACCTTCTTTTCTGGCCCAACGTGCGTGAGTTGCGGCCGCATCCACGGTATCCCCCTAGGAGGGGGTTAGAGAATAGTGGGGGATGCAGCCATTAGCGCGCTGATTGGACAAGCAGCTGCGCATGCGTCGTAGGACCAGGAAAAGGTACGTTTCTTTCGGCCCTGGAGGGTTTCACACAGGATAGTCCAAATCCTGGGTTTTGGTCCACTATAACATGGCAGGGTTTTTGTCATGTAAAAAAATTCAGCCCAAGAACCATTTCAGAACTTTTCCACCCTTAAACTGGACCTTCACCATGATTTATTGAAAAGCCCAAACCCTTAAAAAACAGATCTAAAGCACCTAAAATTAATATAGTTTAAGTTTTTAATCACTTACTTATTATACTTTCACCCACTGGGCTGCAACTGTGTTAAGGACTTTAGGATACGGGCGCCGCCATCTTGACTCAGAAGCATCACACTTACTGAGGAAAGGAGAGTGGGATAAAGTACAGGGGGTGGGTTATAGCTGTTCTTTGCTCAGACAGAGCAGAGCAGGGGGCAGGAAAAGGTCAGCAGTCCCAGCATGCAGAGCAGCACAGTCAGAAGGCACTTCCTGTTTGCAGGCTGCCTGATGTTCCATGAGCCGCCATCTTGGATGTTTAAAGGCTCATAACATACAGTAGATGCAGGTAGGATGATTTTTAATGTGAGCAATCTGTATGTACAGGGTGTGGGGAACATATAAGATAGGCTCTTATTCAGAGTGAAGGACCGCTTTAACGTGACCCATAATCTGTCTCCGTTGAAAAACAAAAATATTTAATTGGGGAAAATAAAAATAATAAAACTCAAATAATTTTGTTGCCAATTCTCAAGCCTCTCTTACAGTTAAGAATGTGGTTGTGTTTAGCATTAGACCATCACATTTAAATGCATAAATAGTAGTCAGTACACAGCTTAAAGTGATTCTGATTCACCCCATAAGTTCAGCTGTTCTAGTAGGATTTTTCTGATTTTTCTGCGTCAGGAGACAGGATTTGTAGGTTGTGTATTGCATGTGACTAGACAAGTTGTGACCGGCTATGTGGAGAGCTACAAAACATGACCTGTTAGTGGCTCTCGAGGAGCCCTCACCTTTACTGTACTCTAGTGTCAATGTGTATTTTTTGTATTCTACCCTGTCTGTTAGGGGTGTGAATTGGCAAGAATCTGGCGATACGATATATATCGCGATAAACGTATGACGAAACAATATATCCCGATTCTGTCTCAAAGACTATATAGTGCAATTTTTTTTAAAGTCAATTTTAATTTAAATGGAAAAAAAGGAGATAGGGTCCCCCCCTTCCGGGGGGTGGGACCCCATTTTTGGGGGAATTTTAAGGGTTAAAAATCCTTAAAAATCCCCACCAAAAATTGCGGGAAGTCCCCCTTACCCAGCATAACCAACCGGCTTTGGAGAGGCAGGTAATGGGGGGGGGCTCGGGGTTAAGTCACATGATAGCCACAGGTGACTTGCCAGACCCAGAGCCTTGTGAACTGGTATAGGGGTCACATAGATCTCTTACCAGTTCACAAAGGGTTAACAGTAAAAAAAAAATAAAATAAAAAAGGAGCCTGCGGGGGTGACGTCATCCAAAAGGGGCGGGTCTACTCGTGAAGATGGCAGCGCCCGTCGGGAACGCAGTGGGAGAGAGCCTGTCGGGCTCTTTCCTGAAGAGTGAAGGACCCCAGGGGGGGATCGCCCCTCGGGTGAAGAGTAGAGCTGGCTGGATCTCAGGTGAGTCTTTTTTTAGTTTTCTTTTACTTTAGATAGGGGAAAGTCAGAATCAATTCTAGAAAGAAAAAATTGATTCTAGTATCGTCGTACACCCCCTTGCAGAAGATAATGACACTCTGTAATTAAATTAATTGAAACTGAACTGCATTTTCATTCCATGACCACTGAAAACGGAGCTCCAGAATGGTAATTAGTAATAATAATGTGGTCCTAAACGATAGTGTGATGGATGCCTAATGGTCTCTTGTGTTTGTTCTCACTTACCTGCCTTGTACAGTAGGTTTGTCAAGCAGTTTGCAATCCCTTTCCATCACTCCAGCCAACACTGCCATATGGAGAAAGCAGATATTCGAGCAGCTCAGCGAACGGACCAAGAGAGAGCTGGACAGTTTCCGACACTACGAACAGGCTGTAGAGCAGGTACTGCAAATATTTCACCTTTATTCACTGAAAGTAAATCAGGAGTGTACACTTAATAAGAGGAGTGTTTGCATCCGTCTGCCAGACTAAAGCTACAGAGACAGCAATTATAGAGGAACAATACTTGGGCTGCAAATGTTTTTTGTTGTGTAGCACTAATAATCGCTTTATGTGCAATACATACTTTCACTGCTAGGTGGCAGTAAAGCTGTACAATTCTATTGAATACAGTACAATATAGCTTAGAGAGTAAAGTAATTCTTACACATGAAACAGGTATCTGCTGATGTCTGTTCATATAGGGGGAGATTGGTGGGGGGCCCTTCCTACACTATTTCTGAACCTTTTTTAGGGCTTATGGCTTATCGTACTCATCCCTGACTCTGATCCAGCATTCTGCAGGCTTTAGTGTAGTGGAAGTTTGTTGGTGGGGGTCTCCTCTTCTGAAACCAACAGAAGGGGAGGGGAGGTGGCCCGAAGGCTCACCAACCTCCCGGAATCTGAAACAGAAGCCAATTCGTGAGCCCGGCCGCATCCCTCCTAGGCCTGGTAGCTCAACGGGGCTAACTGCCAAGATCCACCTTCATTTTTAGGGCTAATACGTGTTTGCACTAAATGGAAAGCATTATGGGTTTTTCCTATAATGCTGTCAGGCAATAACAGGCAACTGTAGCCATAAAATATTGTTTAGAAACAGTAGGGAAATAGGGCCCCCAAAAATCTTCCGCTACACTGAAGTCTGCAAAAAGGCTACACATTAATTCAGCAGTGGTTGCGGTAGGGACTTCATTTTGTGATTTTGTTTGTATCTGCATTACAAAATTAATCCTGTTACCGGGTCCTCTGCCCTGCCTTCTGTCTAATGAGTCCCCATTAAAATCTATGGTGCCACAATGCAAAACGCATGCGTTGCCACATTGCTACCAGCACCATAGACTTTTTTTTAATATTCTTTATTTAATCATTTTTAAAGTACAATACCATACAACAAGTACACACAATATTGCAAGCAAGAGGGGGAGAAACGGTGGACCGGGTCACACATCTACATCAAGCGCAATGTCTGCCATCTCATATATACGATTCATACGTTATCTGGTAGCTTATTCTTTAGCCCCCGATGGGGGCACTGGATATAGTCTCGGCGTTATAAATACCTCCATGCATCTAAGTTCTAGATAGCACTTCCACCACTCTTTTCTGGTTTGCCCGGGGCCCCCTCTCTCCGGCCTCTGCTCAACACGGGGGGAAGGGTAGGGCGGGTGTATGGGTTGACGGGAGGGGGGGGTCAAAGGGGGCCAGTGGGCGGGGGAGCACCGACCCGCAGTGATCCATGCAGCAGAACCCCTCGGTGAGGGTTACACTAATATTATGGGGGTGGCCTTCCTTCCTAAGTCACAGCACCATCTCACTCTTCTTCTGTGTTTGAGACCTTGCACATTGTACCTCCGAAGGTGGCCAAAAAGAAGCAGGGGGATTTATTCCGGCCTGATAGACAGCGACTTGTCTTTCCTGAACAGAGCCATTTTTCCAAAATGGTTTTTAAGGAATGGGAAAGGCCTAATAAATAGCTGTCGGTGCCTAAGGGTCTGGACAGACGGTATCCTTTCTCTGAGGTGTTGGTTTGCTTCTGGTCCCGTCCCCCAGAGGTGGATGCCCCTGTGCTGGGGCTATCCAATAACACGGTTATGCCGTCACCCGATACGGCTTACTTGCGCGACCCTGCTGACCGGCGCATGGATCAGCTGGCTTGTCACGCTTTTACCTTTGTGGGTGCTGGCCTTCGTCCTGTCTGCGCCGCGGCCATTGTCTCCTTAGCCATCAGAAAGAAGGTGAGACGTCTTGTTGATCTTGCCAGATCTCGCAAGCGGGAGGAGGAGTATAAGGACCTTCTAGCCTGCATGGACTTATTTGTAGTCTCGGCTATGGACGATAGCGTCCGACTTGGCGGCAGGGCTTCGGCCCTGCTGGTTGCACTTCGTCGCTCTATCTGGCTGCGGCAGTGGTCAGCCGATGCTGCTGCCAAGAAATCACTCACTAGTATCCCCTTCTTGGGGCTTCGGTTATTCAGGGAGCGTCTGGACCTCCTGACTAAGGATGGGAGACTCCTTCAGCGATGGAAGCCTGTGCGGCCCTTTCGGGGTTCGTCTGCTTATCGCTCCTTTCGAGGAGGAAGAGGCTCTTTCTTTTCAGGTGGCCGCAGAGATTCCTGGGGATGAGGTAGGTCTCGCGGCCGACCCAATCCCTCCTGAGGAACTAAATCCAAGCCCCCTGCCAAGTCCGCTCAGGCATGAGGGGGCGCCCTCACCCATTCGGGTGGGGGGACGGCTTCTGCTATTTGCTCACGTCTGGAGACTGCACATCTCGGATCGGTGGATTCAGGAGGTGGTGTCCTCTGGTTACAAAATAGTGCTGGCAGCTTGGCCGCCCCCAAGATTTCTTCAGTTACGAATATCCCAGAATCCATTGACGGAGCAGGGCCTAAGAATGCAGTGCCTTCTGCTGTCCGGGGTGATTTGTCCTGTGCCTCACCAGGAACGAGGTCGAGGTTTCTATTCCAATCTGTTCACGGTACCCAAGAAGGACGGTACTCTGAGGCCTATCCTGGACCTGAAGGGTATCAACAAGTTTGTCAGATTCAGGCATTTTTGCATGGAGTCTTTACGGTCCGCAGTGAGCTCACTTTGGCCCGGCGACTTCATGGCCACGGTGGACATCAGGGATGCTTACCTGCACATCCCGATTTTCCAGGGACATCAGAAGTTCCTGAGGTTTGCGCTGGAGGATCAGCATTACCAGTTTGTGGCGCTGCGGTTCGGGATATCCTCAGCCCCCCGGGTGTTCACCAACGTGCTGGCGGGCGTTATGGCCCTCCTGAGGAACCAGGGCATTCATGTTCTTCTTTATCTGGACGACCTGCTGATTGCGGCTCAATCTCTTCTGCAGGCCGAGAGCGATACCCGGACGGTGTTCTCCACTCTCGAGGATTTCGGATGGGTGATCAATTATCCCAAGTCTTCCATCACTCCCTCAATAGTGAGGTCCTTCCTGGGCATGACTTTGGACACCTCTCAGGTCAAGGTATTCCCAGCAGAAGGTGGAGGTTCTCCAGATGCAGACACGGGCCTTACTGCCTTGCCAGCGGCTGGGGAGGTTTTTGGCAATCGCTGGATTTCCAGGGCCAGTGGGGTCCGCAGAGGGCCCACTTGCCCATCAATCTCCTGGAGCTGAGAGCGATCCGGTTGGTCCTGTTTCATTTGACTCCCCATCCACGGGGTTGTGCGGTCCCTGTCCGCTCAGACAATCGGACTGCTGTCGCCTAAATCAATCACCAGGGTGGGACTCAGAGCAAGCGAGCCCTCAAGGAGGTGACTCAGATTCTGACTTGGGCAGAGGAGAATTTTCCCTGCTTCTCGGCGGTTTACATCCCCGGGGTGGAGAACCAGGAGGCAGACTCCCTCATCTAGGGGAATGGTCTCTCAGCAACAAGATCTTTCACTCTTTGTGTCGCCGCTGGGGTCAACGGGATGTGGACCTTTTCGTGTCCAGACACAAACACAAGCTTCCGAGGTTCGTGTCCCTGTCAAGGGATCCGCTGGCCTTTACGCATTTCCTCAGTTTCCACTCCTAGGTCGAGTGCTGCGCAAAATAGCCCAGGAGGGGGTTCCAACCATCTTGGTGGCTCCTCGCTGGCCAAGAAGGATCCAGGGCTTCTCACACAGGGGTTGCTGCGCCACCCCAATTTAAAAACGCTGGCTTTGACGGCCTGGCTGCTGAAACCTCCATCTTGATGGAAAAGGGGCTGTCTGCCACGGTCGTGCATACCATGATTCAGGCTCGGAAGAAGTCTCTTCCATGATATATTGCAGAGTTTGGCATGCCTACATTGCCTGGTGTGATTCCAAGAGTCTCCCTTGTGGCACATTCTCTATTTCAAGGATTTTGGATTTCCTACAACATGGTTTGGACTCGGGTCTCCAGCTGAGTACCCTCAAGGGCCAGGTTTCAGCCTTGGCCATTTTTTTCCAAAGATCTTTCGCCTGTTTTACCAGTGTGGGATTTGAACTTGGTGCTTTCTGCTCTCCAGGGTCCTCCCTTTGAGCCCTTGTGCGATCCTGCACTATCCATTTTGACTCTGAAGGTGATCTTTTTGGTAGCCTGATCGCAGCCTTGAGAAAGGGGCCAGCGGCCTCGAAACGTGGGCTCTGTTAAGCGATCACGGTGCACTTGCCATTGGTAAACCTGTTGCTATATCTTACATTGCTTACTATGCTGTTTTGATGCACGTCATGATTATACTGCATATTATGTTTAACTCCATACTACTGCCTCTGGTATGATGTTGCAATACACTACCTGACCAGACTGGGGTCAGAGCACTGTACTTAATTCTGTTTCACTGTGTTTCCTTAACGGAATATGACAGATCTTGTAACAGCCACCATACTCTTCAGGATCATCTGAATAACCCCTCTATATGTAGTCTGATAATTACCACTTCTATTATAGTCTTTACATGTATGGTTACTGTATAAGGTTACTTCATCATTTTCTTCTTTCTATGAGGTGGCTCACGATCCTGGAGATCAGTTGGACAAAGCTTATTTTGAAATTTTGCACTGTATCCTTTTTTTCTTGTTATAAGATAAACCTTGTAATGTGTATTACTGTTCAAAATACATTTTAATTGCATAACAAAATTGGTGTGGTGTGCATTAGTCCTAATCCCTTGTTCCAGATCTTTTTGGTAGCAATCACCTTGGTGCGTCGTGTTTCAGAGCTGGCTGCGCTTTGTATGAAGCCTCCTTACTTTGAGCGGCATCAGGATAAGGTGGTGTTTCGCTATAAAGCAGATTTTTTACCTAAGTACGTTTCTTCTTTTCACCTTAATGAGGACATTGTTTTGCCTTCCTTGTGTCCCGCACCTTCTAATTCTAAGGAAAGGACCCTCCATTCCTTGGATGTGGTCAGAGCCATAAAGTACTACCTGGTTGCAACGGAATCCTTCAGGAAATCGGATTCTCTATTTGTTCTCACTGACAGCCCTAGGAAGGGTCTGCCTCCAGCCAAATCCACTCTCAGCAAGTGGATTAGACAGGCGGTGGTGCAAGCGTACTCTGCCAAGGGAAAGGAACCCCCTTTCCGTGTTACTGCTCATTCTACTAGAGCTATTGGTGCTTCCTGGGCTTTTTAGCACCAGGCCTCTGTTGAACAAGTTTGTAAGGCCGCTACTTGGTCTTCTGTTAGTACCTTTACTAAGTTTTACAGGGTTGATGTTAGGGCCTCAGCCGATGCTGTCTTCGGTCGTAAGGTGCTTCAGGCGGTAGTGTCATGAACTACATGCTGTTGCTCAATGGGGTTTCCCACCCTTCTTTTTGGACACTGCTTTTGGATGTCCCACATGTAAGAAGTGGAGCAACCTGAACAGGACACGAGAGAAAAATGCAATTCTGTGATTACTCACCTGTCACTGCGCCACCTTGTGGCGGATTACCCACATGTAAGAAGTGGAGCGACCTGAACAGGACACAGACAAAAACAATTCTACAGGTGAGTAATCACAGAATTGCATTTTCTTCTGCTCTACTGCACTTGGGATGAGAGGGGCCATAGAGGAGCCACTGTAGGATTTTTTGGTATCACTCCATCTGCCGCAAATGCATAAACCTAGGCTTATTGCGATTGTGCATTAGTACTTCAAATTGACCCATTCATCTTCTGGTGGTGGAAATAAGGAATGACAGGCCTTCAAAGCAAAAACATGACAATTTTCACAGCATGCCGATGCAATGCAAAACTCTCTTTAACCCTTTAAATGCCAAGCACGTGAATTTCACATACTGTTAAGTTCCAAGCATGTGAATTTCACTTGTCTGGCATTGCCCCTGTTAGCAGCGCCCCCAAAAAACAAAGCAAAAAACGCTCACCTCCATCTGGGATCTCAGCACTCCAACCTCAGGGTCCAGGGTCGGACTGGCCATAGGAAAACCTGGGCAAATGCCCAGTGGGCTGCACTACTTTACGGCAGTCTGGGCTGCTACCTTTACTAACACTCCCATCCAATCCCAGACCCCCATCCCTTTCACCACTCTATCCTCTCACCCAAGCAAACCCTGCCCATGCCCTCACCCTCATAATATAGACTCAGTTTTGGAGCATTCGTTGACTGGGCAGGAAGCAGCAGAGATGCTGGTCAGGTGCTGGTAAAATCCCTGGCTGATTTTTGGCCCCAGTCCCCCACTACCGGGGTCTTAGCAGGGGAGAGAATGGCAGCACCTGACAGCTCCCTTCCACTGCATGGAGGGGCCTTTTATACAGTGCGAGGGAATGGGGCTTTTACACACAATATGATTTTTTTGAAAAACATACATTTGAAGATAATTGAAGATAAAGAGAAAGCACAGATAAAGAGAAAGCACAGACAAAATGTCATGTTAAATCCCATGTAATATATTTGAAAAACGTCATAATTTTCCTGGAAATTCCTGCAATAAATCACAGTTTAACATGCATAAAGCCAGTAAGTTGTTGTACCGTGTTAGCCACGGTTATCCAAGGTTAAGGTAATACCATTTATTGGCTAACTCAATAAGATTGAAAATGCAAGCTTGGTCTGCAAAAATGGGCTGCAACAGGCACATCAGTTTTATTATTTTTGATTGTGAACCTGTACAGATTTAGTCGCTTTCTTAGCGCTTGTCCTGTCTGCCCGATGTAAAATGCTGAGGGGCACTGCGCACACATGATCAGGTATACTACATTAGGGGATTTGCACGTGAAATTACCCTGTATTTTGTAATCATGTTGCATACCTGGTGTCTTTATTCTTTCGGTGGTGTAGATGTGTGTGCAGGTTTCACACCTTTTCTGCAGTCAAGGCCATGTCCCATTTTGTGCTGGGTCACTTAGGGAGCTCCTCACAATGAGTTTTCTGAGGTTGGGAGGCTGTATGCCAACAGAGGAGGATCTGGGAAAATCTCAGAAACTCTCTTATTCCTGTGTAAAAGGGGTTGGAGCTCCTTCACAATTTTCCTTAGGATCTCCAGACACGGATTGTATGTGACAACCAGAGGAACACGGTTATTCTTTTGGGATTCTTTGTACTGCAGGAATCTGTCTCTGGGGATATGGAGTGCTTTTTGTAATTGGGCCTTTCTGATGGTTTGTAGCCCTGCCTAATAAAATCCCTTTTTAGATTGTTCATAAGTGCGTTTCTGTCCATGGTATCAGAACAGATTCTGTTGTATCTGATTCCCTGGCTGAATACAATGGACCTCTTGGTGTGGTTTGGGTGGAAGCTGTTATGGTTAAGGTATGTAGGTCGGTCTGTGGGTTTCCGGTAGATGGATGTTTGTAGGGCCTTTCCCTTAACATGTATGGTGGTCTCAAGGAAATTGATTTCTGTTGGTGAATTGGTGAGTTTCAAACGTATTGAGGTCTTCCTGGCTTGCCGACCAGATAATTAGGATGTCATCAATGTAGCGAAAATAGGCTATTTGTCTAGTGGCACATTGTGATAGGAACTCCTCTTCCAGTTTTGCCATGAATAAATTTGCATACTATGGTGCAAATCTTGAGCCCATTGCCACACCCATCTGCTGCAGGTATAGATCTTGGCCGAAACAGAAGTAATTGTGGGTCAGGATGAAATGTATAATTTCAGTGATCTCATCTGCAGGTAGGTTGTGTTTCTGCAGGTACCTTGCACAAGCAGCTATATCGTCATCATGTGGGATGTTGGATGTTTGCATAGTACAAAATGCTGAAAATAGCATGTCAACAGAGGGTGACAAAATCTCTAGATAGGCTGGCACTGAAAGGTTTAAAGTGGAACAAAACCCACTGGGTGGCTGCTGGCCTTCCTCCTGGGAATTTCAGGATGCCCCGCTGTGTGAAACCCCTGAGAGTGCCGGTAGTCACTCACCTTTCCCCGTGCCAATGGTACATGCATGGGCTGTCGTTAATCCAAGCCACCCGCTGAATTGACATAATTTGCCGATGCATCTTTGTTGTGAATGGGGAGTGAGAGTGACCACATCTACGCATCCTAAGGTTCTGCACCTTCTCCCGCCCCAGCTATTCTTCACTTGGGGCGCGAGCGCGGGGCAGCAGGGGATGTGGCCCCGCTCTCTCCCCATTCACAATAATCAGGGCTGCTTGGTGAAATGTCACTTCAGCAGGCGGCTTTGGACGAGAGCACATGCAGTAGCCCTTGGACTGGGAAGAGGTGAGTCTGATTGCACAGATCTGGCGGGTTTCACACAGTGGGGCATCCAGTCGGAATGCCTGTGGGGCACGGCTCAAAACCCAGGAAAGTGAAAATACCAGGCTTGCCTTTAACGGATCAGGAAAAAAGTGGACCAATAATAAGAACATTAGTTTAGCAGACCTCTAGTTAAATGGAAGCTACTGTCACAGTAATAAAGCCTTTAATCATCTTTTCTCCCCAACAGCAGCTTCTTCCTGGAGTACTCGAGTGTGCATGCACACATCGTTAGTTTGGAAAGCCATTCACCATTTAGCTTGCCTTGACCTATTAGTATACATTATACCATGAGCTGTATTAAGATCCTTCACAGATCTGTCACAATGTAAACTCTTGTTGTCCTCAGTCTGTGTGGGTCAAGACGGGATCACTACAGTGGTGGAGAGACTGGAAGCCCTTCAGGTGGATTGATGTCCGTGTAGCTCTCGAGCAGATGACCGCAAACGATGGCTCCAAAGACAGCATCCTCTTCATATATTACACTCACAATGAGGAGAAAAAGGTATACTTGCTTTACCCGACACATGATGTCTTTTTTTAATTTCAATGTCCAGAATATATTTTTGTGAGTCTGGGGATGCTCTGCTTGTCTGGTTAGGACTACACTTATTATTTGTTTTTATTACTTGACTGTTTAGTTTGTGTAATGAATCTTTACCATGGCATTACTAAATGTCATGGCTCAAACAGTACCCATTTTCCTGCCATTTTAACTGATTGTACAGTAAACTGTCCTTGAAATATCTCACAAAGTAAGGGTCATGTCATGTTTAATTTCAGGCCTGATAATTACACTACACTGCACATATATTGGTTATGAACAGCAAAAAAAATCACTCCAGGGGGGTAAAGATATTCCCTAACTGTAAAACATGTGGATGTCCAGTCACAGGTACACCCCCTCCTCTGGCGCTGAGGCAGGATGGGGGTTATAAAAAAACTCCTTACCTCGCCTGGAATCCAGCACTGTTACTGGTGTATGGGCAGCGGCCACATAGAGTCTGCATAGAGCAGCTTCTCCTGCCCACACATTCAAGTGGGCAGGTGCGCACACAGAGCAGGGATGTGGCCTCTCCAAGATGGCTGCGACCTTGGCCTGATACGTCAGGGGAACTGCACTGTATTCCAGACGAGGAAAGGTATTTTTTTTTTTGTAAACCCCGCACCCTGCCTGCCTGCACCAGATGGAGGAGGCAGGGCCCTGCTTACCCTGTTGTTGGACGTCCTGTTTAAAGTGGAACAAAACTCATGATTTTGACTATCTCCGGTTCTGTGCACCTGGGCAATGCCCCACTGTGTGAACCCCCTAAAGCACATTTGGCAAATGGCTTTGTTTATAGTTTGTTTTAAAGTGGAACAAAACCTGTGATTTTGACTTTCCCGTGTTTTGTTCTCTGCTCCGGGTCATTTTTACCCCGTTCATGTATGGGCTCTAGTCCAATCAGAGCCGTTTGTTGCACATATTAACGCTCGCCATGTGGCTCTGAGCATGGCAGTCGGAAGTGATCGCGGCCATGTCCCCAGACCCGCACAACCTATTTGGATGGCTGTGGACGGCACACAGCCCAGGGATGCTGGGGATGTGGCCACCGATTTTTACATTGACAAATGAGTCAGGAAGAAGCTGAGTTTGAAAGCGACTGGGGGGCGGGAAGGGGTTTCAAACAGCAGGAAAGCCAAAGATTCCAGGGCAGGCCCTGTAGGGGTTTGTTACACTTAAATATATTTACCTAAAATGCAAAAAACTAAAACAGTTTATGCGTTAGTGAGAGTTCGACGAGGTGCAAGTCCTACCCTAAACTCCCCACTTTGACTCACACCTCATTTTGTGGAATTTTCACGTGAAATTTTAAGGCATTTTTTCTGAATCCAGACCTTTCAAAATGAAGTGAAAATAAAGTGAAATAGCCTACACCAGAGGTTCCGGTACATGTACTGTACCACTGGTGGCACCTGGGAACCTATTAGGTGGTACTAGGTAAGGCTGCAGACTGAACTGTAACCCAACCTGATCTGCTTTCATCTATCTATTATCCAGTCCTGATTTGCTGTCCCAAAACGTGCTGCATTTGTAACTATGGTTTTAGGTGACTGAGAAGCCATGTGATACTTGAAATAACTAGAAAGTGAAAAGTGGTACCTGATAAAAAAAGGTTGTGGAGCCCTGGCCCAGTCAGTTGGTGTTTGCTTTCTGCATACAATGCCAAGTCTCATAAATAAGGTAGGGTGGCAGCCATTACGTGGCCCCTGACATCATGGGCCCAATGTGGTTGCTACCTCTGCACCCTCTGTAGTTATACCCCTAGAAATAGAAATCTTAGTTGTGTTTCTCAAATTAGGCAAGTCTTCAGCCTTATGATCTTCACTGTGGCCAATGAGACTTCAAATAGGGACAGTTTGCTAGGCACCTGTGATGTTACTAGTATTTAAGGCATTGTTTGCTTGCATGTTCTGCCTGGCAACAGTGAGGTATGAAATAGGAGGAGCAAATAAATGAAGTGGATAATGCATCAGCCAGGGCCAGACAGCAAGCATGGATTAACCCTTTCAGTGCCAAGCACGTAGATTCTATGTGCTCGCTTCTACTCCACTTAGGTGCCAAGCACGTAGAATCTACGTGCCTGACTTTCCCCCCTGCTAGTTAAAAAAATAAAAAATACTCACCTGACCCCTCATTGGATCCGGCCGGGTCTCCTCTTTAATTTGGTGCCATCCGATCCCCCGTGGGGGCTCGGATTGTGATGTCACCAGCAGCCGGCTTCTTAATACCGGCACCCGAGTCTCTCAGTCAGTCTGCTCGGGTGCTTGGAGGAAGGAGGTGGGGAGGGCGAGAGGGCTGTGATTGCCCCCCCCCCCTCCCCAGGCTCTCTCTTCCAAACACCGGAGCAGACTGTCAGCTGTCATCGCAGATCGCCGATTCGGAGGTGAGTAAAGTAAAAAAAAAAAAAATAAATAAATAAAGATCATTTTTTTTCTCATTCTTTTTCTCTTTCTTTTTTTTACATTTAACCCCTTGTGAACTGGTAAGGGGTCCATGAGCCTCCCCAAAGCCCGGGGGGGGGCAGAAGAGCCCACAAAAGCTGGCCCCTGCGCCCTGTTCCTACAAGCCCTGCATAGCTGGTCCCGGGCTGGTTACTTCGGGTAAGGGGGACCCCATGTCATTTTTGGGGGGATTTTTAAGGGTTTTTAACCCACATAGAGTCTGCATAGAGCAGCTTTTCCTGCCCACACATTCAAGTGGGCAGGTGCGCACACAGAGCAGGGATGCGGCCTCTCCAAGATGGCTGCGACCTTGGCCTGATACGTCAGGGGAACGGCACTGTATTCCAGACGAGGAAACAGGGTTGCTTACCCTGTTATTGGACCTCCTGTTTAAAGTGGAACAAAACTCAGGATTTTGACTATCTCCAGTTTTGTTCTGTGCACCTGGGCAATGCCCCACTGTGTGAACCCCCCCCCCCCCCCAAAGATCTTCCAGAACAACTGATCTCTTCCCAGTCCTAAAGCACGTGTACGGGCTCTCTTCCAATCAGAGCCATTGCCCTGCATACTAATTGTTTGGCAAATGGCTCTTGTTTATAGTTTGTTTTAAAGTGGAACAAAACCTGTGATTTTGACTTTCCCGTGTTTTGTTCTCTGCTCCGGGTCATTTTTACCCCGTTCATGTATGGGCTCTAGTCCAATCAGAGCCGTTTGTTGCACATATTAACGCTCGGCATGTGGCTCTGAGCATGGCAGTCGGAAGTGATCGCGGCCATGTCCCCAGACGCGCACAGCCTATTTGGATGGCTGTGGACGGCACACAGCCCAGGGATGCTGGGGATGTGGCCACCGATTTTTACATTGACAAATGAGTCAGGAAGAAGCTGAGTTCGAAGGCGACTGGGGGGGGGGGGAGGGGGGAGGGGGGAAGGGGGGGAAGGGGTTTCAAGCAGCAGGAAAGCCAAAGATAAAGATATTTACCTAAAATGCAAAAAACTAAAACAGTTTACGCGTTAGTGAAAGTTCGACGAGGTGCAAGTCCTACTCTAAACTCCCCACTTTGACTCACACCTCATTTTGACCAATCCTTATTTTCACGTGAAATTTTAAGGCAAGTTTTCTGAATCCAGACCTATTAAAATGAAGTGAAATTAAAGTGAAATAGCCTACACCAGAGGTTCCGGTACATGTACTGTACCACTGGTACCACCTGGGAACCTATTAGGTGGTACTAGGTAAGGCTGCAGACTGAACTGTAACCCAACCTGATCTGCTGTCATCTATCTATTATCCAGTCCTGATTTGCTGTCCCAAAAAGTGCTGCATTTGTAACTATGGTTTTAGGTGACTGAGAAGCCATGTGATACTTGAAATAACTAGAAAGTGAAAAGTGGTACCTGATAAAAAAAGGTTGTGGAGCCCTGGCCCAGTCAGTTGGTGTTTGCTTTCTGCATACAATGCCAAGTCTCATAAATAAGGTAGGGTGGCAGCCATTACGTGGCCCCTGACATCATGGGCCCAATGTGGTTGCTACCTCTGCACCCTCTGTAGTTATACCCCTAGAAATAGAAATCTTAGTTGTGTTTCTCAAATTAGGCAAGTCTTCAGCCTTATGATCTTCACTGTGGCCAATGGTCAAATAGGGACAGTTTGCTAGGCACCTGTGATGTTACTAGTATTTAAGGCATTGTTTGCTTGCATGTTCTGCCTGGCAACAGTGAGGTATGAAATAGGAGGAGCAAATAAATGAAGTGGATAATGCATCAGCCAGGGCCAGACAGCAAGCATGGATTAACCCTTTCAGTGCCAAGCACGTAGATTCTACGTGCTCGCTTCTACTCCACTTAGGTGCCAAGCACGTAGAATCTACGTGCCTGACTTTCCCCCCTGCTAGTTAAAAAAATAAAAAATACTCACCTGACCCCTCATTGGATCCGGCCGGGTCTCCTCTTTAATTTGGTGCCATCCGATCCCCCGTGGGGGCTCGGATTGTGATGTCACCAGCAGCCGGCTTCTTAATACCGGCACCCGAGTCTCTCAATCAGTCTGCTCGAGTGCTTGGAGGAAGGAGGTGGGAGGGCGAGAGGGCTGTGATTGCCCCCCCTCCCCAGGCTCTCTCTTCCAAACACCCGAGCAGACTGTCAGCTGTCATCGCAGATCGCCGATTCGGAGGTGAGTAAAGTAAAAAAAAAAAATTCCCCCCCCCCCCAACTTTATGTCATTTTTTTCTCGATTTAACCCTTTGTAGTGTGGATGGTAGTTGTATTTTATTTGTAAATGTTATAAAGTGCTTGTTTCAGTTTGGGGGGCCTCCTGGGCAGGAACAGGGGGCTACCGATAAATATGTGGTACCGTTCTAATCGGTAGAAATGGGGATTTCACATGCAATATGGTTTTCTTTAATAAAATACATTTTTTATTTGAAATAAAGGAGGCAATTTTCTAAAAAAAATTTAATTTTTTTTGTTTTACTTAATAATAATATTGTAAAAAACAGAATACAATTTACAAACAAGACATTTCATGTTAAAGCTTAAACTCTGCTGCAAAAAAATATATATATAATTTTCCTGAAAATTCCAGCAAAAATGGCGCAAAATGGGGACAAAATGACCTGTCAACAGAGGGTGACAAAATCTCAAGTAGGCTGGCAATTAAAAGGGTTAATAGTACCTCTGCATGTTGGGTATTGTTCTGTTCGGGGGACCTTGCGCTTTCAGACTTAGCTTCTTTTTTCTTGTTTGCATATTTATATTTTAGGAAAAGGTGTTTTTTTTTCAGCTTTTTTTATACATTTTTTAGGGAAACCCTGTGCAACCAAAGAATTCTTTGAGGGATTAATTCCAGAAAGATGAGTCCACTACAACAAGCTGGGTAGGCTTAGTAAGCTTAACATGTGTACTTTCAGGGAATATATGGTTTATGGGGGATATTCCAAATGTAAAGGGTTGTTTTGGTTGAAAAATCGCAAGGTGCGCACTGCAGAGCTGAAATTTTCAAGTAAAATTGCCGTTACGCACATGCTTTACTTTGGGGTGTTTGGCAACTCTTCCCTTGACAGTAGCTATGCATGTTGGGTATCGATCTGTTCGGGGGACCTTGCTTTTTCAGATTAAACTTGTTTTTTCTTGTTTGTATATATTTTTTTTAGGAAAATGTGGCTTTTTAGGGAAACTCTTTGCAACCAAAGATTACATTGAGGGATTACTTCCAAAAAACTGTGGCCACATCAACAAGCCTGGTACACCCAAAAAACTTGAGGTGTGTACTTCCAGAGAATATATAGTTTGTTGGGGGTATTTCAAATGTAAAGGGTTGTTTTTCAGGAAAAACTGCAAGGTGAGCATAGCGCATATCGCAGTTGTATTTTATCTGAAAATTCCCTAAAGCGCTGTTTCAGTTTGGGGGAGTCTTCTGGGCAGGAAAGGGTGTCTACCTATACACATGTGGTACCGCTGTAACCGGGAAAAATTGGGATTTCACACGCAATAAGATTTTTTTGACAACATTTTGTATTACAAAAAAACACTACAAATTGATTTTTTAAATTTTTTTTCACATATTTCACCCCAAAATATTGAGAATACACCTAAAAAATGACAAACAAGACATTTCATGTTAAAGCCCAGACTATGCTGAAAAAAACAATATATCATTTTCCTGGGAAATCCCTTCAAAAATCAAATTTGAACATGGGGAGCGCAAAATAGTGCAAAATGGTCTGGCAACAAAGGGTGACAAAAACTCCAGGTAGGCTGGCAGCGAAAGGGTTAATGAGATCTGATCTGGTCATATCAGTCAGAATCCAAATTGTGATGCCACACATCCTCACACTCACCTGCACCCACGATCACGTGCTACTTGCCAATTTATAGAGATGGTCTGTAGGTGAATATCCAGTCTTGGTGCGGGGGGGGGGGTGTAAGCAGCCCCTAACTGTGTAGGGCATCCCAAATCTGGATGCCTTCCGAAGGTTAGGAAAGGCAGATCAGAAGTAGTTTTTGAACTCTAATCATTCAAATCATAGGCGAGCAATGGCTACAGAGTTTTAAAAGGCAGACATGGTACCCTCTGCTATTTTATTGGTAAAATCCTTGTTTTCTGTGGTTGTTCTATTACTATTACTAACAATAAAAATACTAATAATAATAATACACAGTCTCCTCTTTTTTTTTTTGCAGTACCTACACTTATTTCTTAATGAAGTGACTATTCTGGTGCCAGTGTTAAATGACGCCAAACATACCTTTGCCATTTACACTCCAGAAAGAACCAAACAGAGGTGGCCTGTTCGGTTGGCTGCAGAAACTGAAGAGGAGATGCATGACTGGGTAAGTCTGTTAAAGCGGAACTCTGGGAAAATTCTAAAAAGATGTTTTCGAACAAGGAATTGCTTAAAATCTATACATACATTAAATCAAGTATGTGATATCTGCTTAGTATGTGATTATCTGTCTAGTGACCTGTTTGGGATCTGTAAAGTAAGAAAAGTTCAGTGCAGCTTGGGCAACATGGTCAGCCAACCAGGCTCTACTGGGTTGTTTTAGTTAAAGTGGACCAACACCCACGGGTGATCGGCCCGGGAATCTATAAGATTCCCGGGCCGATCACCTCCCTCCCCGCGGGACATCCGAGATCGGGATGTCCCGCGGGGTGAAACCCACCCAAACACCCCAAACTCCTTACCTTATCTTCGGCGGCTCCCTCGTCTCCCTCACACCAAGTCTGTACTTGGTGTAGGTTGCCAATAGGCAGTGGGAAAAGCAAGCAGGATGCTCAGCTGCATAGCTCGAGGCATCACCAGTAGGAAGAGGGAGGTTGTGATGCCCCTGTATAGAGCTCTGGTAAGGCCACAGCTAGAATACTGTGTGCAGTTCTGGAGACCTTACCTGCACAAAGACATTATTCAAATAGAACGTGTCCAAAGGCGGGCAACGAAAATGGTGGAAGGACTTATCAGGAGAGACTTAAAGAACTTAATTTGTACAGTCTGGAGGAAAGAAGGGAGAGGGGGGACATGATTGAGACCTTTAAATATGTGAAAGGATTGAATAAGGTTCAGGAGGGAAGTGTTTTTAAGAAGAAGCTTAATGATAGAACAAGGGGGCACAACCTGAAGCTAGTTGGGGGGAAGATCAGGAGCAATGTTAGAAAATATTATTTTACAGAAAGAGTAGTAGATGCTTGGAACAAACTTCCAGCAGAGGTAGTTGAAAAATCAACAGTCACTGAATTTAAACATGCCTGGGATAAGCACACATCTATCCTAAGATGAAGAGTACATACAGTATACACATAAGGGCAGACTAGATGGAGCGTATGGTCTCCTTCTGCCGTCAACCTTCTATGTTTAATAGCAACAGATAACAAACAGTGAAAATTGCTTCCATAAACACACATTTGCTAACATAAAAATAAAAAAAAATAAAAATGCTGGATCAGCGCAGCTCCCTTAAGACCTTGTTTTGCCACACAAAAATATATACTTTTAAAAAATCAGAAAGTGAACTTACCCTTTAAGGGGCATATTAAAAGGTAGTGTAAGTGAAAAAGGCAGTTTCTTTTCTACTCCCACAGGGAGGACTATCGGTGGGGTGGTTTTGGTCCACTATAGGTTTAGAGGACAAACACCCATTTTAGCCAAAATTGTCTAAAAATTCTGCTTACCTGCATGGCAAATAATCTGGTTCAATGGCTGAGCAGAAATAAGAGCTGGTTTTGGCCTACAGTATGTCTTCTCTCTTGCTTTGTAGCTCTCCTTGTTGCATATGTCTTGCTGTGAGAGCCAAAAAGTACACGGGCCTCCATCACAGCAGGCAATCTGGTCTGTCACCTGCAAGGGAGATATATTTGTGAGCGAGCCGTCCTCTGATCTGGAGTTTCTTACCAATTCAAGATCCTGTGACCAAATGTAAGTAATAAAGAAGGAACAGTGTTTGTGCTGAAACTGTGGCATTAAAGTGGCCCAAAAGGCTAAAAAGACTTTTGGGCCACTGTCTAAGGTACCAAGGGCGCATTCAATATGTTGTGCCCCATACATGTCGATACATCCAGCGACTGGGCAATGTACTCACCTTCTTCTGGGTTCCAATGGCAGTTCCATGCAGCATACAGCAGATGGCATTGCAGAACTTTTTTCTCCTTGCTCTCACTCTGCACACCCGGCGTCTCACAGATCAGGAGAAACAATAAAGGACAAATGGTTAAGTGTGGGGCTGACACAAAGAGACATGCAGCTTCTATGGATGCCAGACAAGTAATTTATTATACATATGGCACATGGCCACTGGCACTACATTGAAAAAGTACAAACCCCAAGAGGAAAATAATAAAACACAACTAAAAAATATGCCACCCCCCCCCATGCACTCAGCCATACCAAGCACCCCCCCCCCCCACACACTCACTGGTGCTGGCAGACCATAGTCTCTAATGTAAAAAGTCCTTAGTGAGGAATCTGTGCATTATCCGGACCTGCACACTGGCTTCAGGCCCCGAAAGGCATCAAAACTGTAAACACCGTCAGATTCGCTGCTGCCGAATGTCTGGACATCCCGGGCCAGCTGTTTAAAAGTCAGCGGGACGAGAGCTGAGACCTCAGGGTTGAGCTGGTGGAAGCCCGGGTTGGTGGCCATCCTTCCACCGCCTCCCAATACCTCAATATCAACGCCGCCGGTCTGGTAAGTGTACAGTCGTCATTTGTCCTTTAGTGTTTTTCCTGTCTATACATTTGGTTAGTGGGGCGCCAGTAATTATCTTTGGCAGCGCACAGGACCCATTATGTTTTGTGGGATCTCCCAGTCTTTTATCTATTGTTGGGTGTCTCACAGATCCCAGAAGGAGATAAGTACATATTTATTGAAATCGATGCACAGAAGGGCATCACAAATCAGGATGCCCCCTTGGAACCTCAGAGAGGAACAAAACTCACTGTTGCCAGCCCTGGAGTCTAAGAAACATGGACCTTTCATGGAACAGCCTGAAAGGTAATACTAGTGATAAAATAAAAGCTGCAAATTATGTTTTAATTGCAGGTTCTGGCGCCAGATTGGAGGACACCTGAGAATGGTGGAGAGCAGTAGCAGTGGGGTAGTATGGGGAATTGGCTATGACCACATTGCATGGGCTTACACCGGAGGCTATGGAGGAGGCTTCATGCAAGGTAAACAGCTGTAATAAAATATAGTGCCAGTCTTGACTATTTAATTGCCATGCAATGTCACCCCATGTTAAATTTCCTGGCCTCATCATTTGTTCACAGCGGGAGGCTTAAAATAAAAAAACAAGTCACCTGGTCCCGACAGGCATTCAAGTTCGCCATTGCGGTCACATGTTGGACAGAGATACTGATCTTGTTCAGGCCTCCTGGAGCACCGCGGGATAGCGCTGACTGCAAGGACCAAATGAGCTAACACAGTGACACTGGGTGCAGGGACAATGCACTACAATATTGATTAAAGTGGACCAAAACCCAGGATTTTAACTATCTTGGGCTTTGGTTCTTGCCCCCAGGGCACCTGATCATGGGTGCCCTGCTGTGTGAAGCCCCCCAGGTTGTCCGAACAAACTTGCCTCTTCCCGCCCCTACAATGCATGCGTGGATGCTCGTCCAATCAGCACGTGTTTGGATCCACTCAAGCCCCTTCGGTCTGAGCGCGCTGGTGGCTGCATCCCCCGCTACCCTCTAACAGGGGGCGTGTTTACACCGGCCATTCACAAATGCCTGGCGCAGGCACACGCCCTGCTAAAGGGATAGCAGGGATGTGGCCACTGCTCACGCATGAGCCATTGGACCGGGAACAAAGATGAGTTTTCGGGTGACCTCAGGGGTTTCACACAACAGGACACCTCTGATCAGGGTGCCCCAGGTGGAGTGAGTATGCTTGCCCTGGAGTCTCATAGACTCCAAGGTGGATTTTGGTTCTCTTCAATGGGATCGCCTGTACACCTGTGGTTTGCATTTTATTGCCGAAATCCCAATTGCCCCGCTATGAGCAGCGTTCTGATGGCAATTGTGGGGCGATTTTGGGGTGATGAGGGTCCCCCACTATTGCAGTCATGCGCTCAAGTGTGAAAGGGGCCATAGTGATGTCATTTTTAGAATCTTATTTGAACAGTGGGTCACTCCTGTCTGACCATGAATTACTCCAAGATCTGGATCTGATTGGCTGCCTGTCTGTGTCGTGAGAACGCCATATGCAAGCTGGGAGCCAGTCAGCAGTGGGAATTAGTCCAAGAGCTGGATCTGATTGGCTGCCTGTCTGTGTCGTGGGAACGCCATATACAAGCTGGAAGCCAGTCAGCAGTGGGAATTAGTCCAAGAGCTGGATCTGATTGGCTGCCTGTCTGTGTCATGGGAACGCCATATACAAGCTGGAAGCCAGTCAGCAGTGAGAATTAGTCCAAGAGCTGCATCTGATTGGCTGCCTGTCTGTGTGGTGGGAACGCCATATGCAAGCTGGAAGCCAGTCAGCAGTGGACAGCTCCAAAACAAGCGTGTTGTGCGGTCCACGTATGAGGGATCAAGCCTGCATGCTGGGAGGTAGCTGTAATTTGTATTTTTTACTTGCCTAAACTGCCCTTTTACCTGCATTGGTATTGCTTTGCTTTGGCATTTAGAACAGGTAATTTTACAGCTGTTGTGTAAGAGGAAATTAAGACTCTGTTTAAATTGGCTTTGTACAATCGGATTTTGCAATTTACCATAAAGAAGTGAAATGCCAAAGCAGTCTACACAGACTCTGTTCTTGACTTTGCCTTAATGCAATGGTTACACAACTGCAATAAATAAAATAATTAATCACATTTTTTTATTTGTTTTAATATAATGACATAAATGTGTATTAAAAAAAAAACATTTTTCTACAGGACTAGACAGCAGCTCGGATAATCTGTTTCCTCAAAGTGATACAAAATGTGTGTATATCTATGAAAACCAGAGATGGAATCCTATCACTGGATACAGCAGCGTGTGAGTATCATTTACCTATTTATTATTTATGTATATTATATATATATTATATTATTTAGATAGTTTGTTCCTCATGGGTCGCTGTGCAGCGCATTTATAAGATTCCAGGGCCGCTGGATTCCACCCCCCCCCCCGGGCATCCATAATCGCTGTGTGAAACCCCCCAGGTCGCCCGGAAAATCACCTTCTTTCCTGGTCCAACGGCGCATTTGCGAGTAGTGCCCACATCCCTGCTATCCCTTTAGCAGGGTACGTGACCATGCCAGCCATTTGTGAATAGCCGGCGCAGGCACGCTCCCTGTTAAAGGGTAGCGGGGGATGCGGGAGCACTCTGATCCGCTTGGATTAGACAAGCTCCTGGATGAAGAGTCTCGAGTGGATGCGTGGGTGCGGATTGTGTGACCAGTGTGGCCAGACCCCTGTGTCTCCATTTACTCACCTTGTACCTCGATCCCTCAGCAGCCATTGGGGGCATGCAAGGTGGTGTGAACAGGGATGCCGCCAGGAGCTTCAGCTTAGGCCCACGCATGGTTCAGACACAAGGTCATCAAACACACATGTGCTGCTGGTGTGTTGCTTGTGTGGGCTGTGTCTGGTGAAACCAGGCGTTTTTAATTGAAAAGTTGAAGTGCATATTGTATTGTGTGTTTATAAGCATTGCTGCAAACATGGCAGAGTGGGGCAAAGGCTGCAGCATTGGTGTGGTCTGAGACCTTTGAACTTTAGCCTTACATCCATTTAGAGCACTGCAGACAGGAATTTGGTTTGTATGCTATTGCTTGCTATCCCAGCTCACCTCTGCTTACCTTTCTCGGTCCAACGACCTTACCTGTGCTCACTTCACTTCTGTTTACCTCTTCCCACCTTATTTACCTCTTCCCATCTTCCCTCATTTGCCCCACCTCACCTCTGCTCTCCTTACCCCTACCTTCCTCTACCAATCTGTGCTAACCTGTTCCCTTCTCATCCTCTACCACCTCTATTTTCCTTCCCATTATAGCTTTGCTCACCTCACCTCTATCCATCTCTTCCCACCTCACCTGTATCTGATGCATCTCTTCCTGTCTCCTCTCTGCTCTCCTCCTCTCAGCCAACTTCTACCCACCTTCTCTTGCTTCACCTCTGCTAAGTTCACCTCTCCCTGCCTAACTTCTGCTTGTTTCTGCCCTTGTCACCTCACATCTGCTAACAGCTTCCACCCATGGCATCCTGATGTGGCCTACCCTGCTATGTTAACCCCCCTGATTTTACCAGGTGTTCACTTTAGGAATCGATTCCAATGTGCATATTCCAGCACTCCTCCATCTAATGCATGTGCCCCCAGCAGTGGGTGTGCACAACAGAGTGGAGCAGCCAGCAGGAGTTGTCCGGCAATCAAGCATTCAGAACTTACAAACAGGGCATCCAATATCAGGAAGCTTCTGTTAGCCCATTCCCATTGAGCCTCTGCTGGGGCTTCACTGCCACAGCCGCTGGTGAAGTGTTTAGTTTATTTATTTAAATGCCCAAATTGGGCTTAGCGCCGAACGGGGGGGAGGGGGGTCAGGCTGATGACGTTCTAGGGCCCCTTGATATCTTGGGCTCATCTTGGGGTAAAAAAAATATTTTGATGGTATACGCTCCATGGTGCATAAAATAATTTTGCATAGATTTGACTTAATACTGTATTTTTATACAAGTTCTAAAAGAAAATAGAGTACCAGATCGAAATAATGAGTGAAAAATATTAGGCTTGTTTTTGGATTTATTGAGGAAAATTGTCCAGTGTCACATATCTGTGGGTCGCAAATGTATATGAACCTTTGGGGTTAGCAGATAATTTAAAGGTGAAGTTCAATTGTGTTTTCAGGCAGGTGTGATCAATCCTTGGTCAACCTGTTTCTATCAAGGATTTTGGAATCTATCAGAGTATGATTTTAAAGCTAACCCTTTAGCAAGGCGCTTGTCCGCACCAGGCATTTATGAATGGCCGGTGCAGGCACGCACTGTGTTAGAGGGTAGCAGGGGATGCAGCTGCCAGGGCGCTCAGATCCGCTCATATTAGACAAGCTCCTGGACAAAGGGGCTTGAGCGGATCCCATGTGCTGTAGGACCGAGAAGAGGTGAGTTTGTTTAGGTGACCCGGGGGGTTTCACACAGTGGGGCACCCCTGATCAGGGTGCCCTGGGGGCAAGAACCAAAACCCACTGGAACATAGTCAAAATGCTGGGTTTTGGTCCACTTTAACACATTTCTGGAAGTGTAATATGGCACAAACATAAAAACTTACAAAACCATATCTAGTGAGTTTGGACCAATTAAAACATTTTGCACAAATGGAGAGGATTCAGCCATTACCCTACCCAAGGTTGGTTGACCAAAAACAAAGGTATACTGTAATTGTCTGCAAGGTCTCGTAGAAACCCAAGATGGCCTCTAACCAACTAAAGGGTTTTCTCAAATTAGCTTTTATTGATATCTGCCATCAGCAGAACACTGAGCAACATGGGTGCGCATGGCAGGATTGCAGGAAGAAAGCTGCTGCTCTTCAGTTGTCAAAGTTCATTGCAGCCCATCTACAGTTTGCAAAAGATCACTTGGACCAGCTGGAAGGCTACCGGAACAATATTTGTGGACCGATCCAAAGTCCAAAATAGAGCTTTTGTTTGGTTTGGTTCTTTTTATCTATTTTCAGTGTGAAAATCAGATGTAGCTTTAGGTTGCGTTTATGCAGAAATATAGAAAATGGCTCATATACTTTCAAGCATCACTGTATATGTCAGATATTATGCTTGCCAACCTCACAGCAATCTACAAGCAAGTTGATGTTGTCTAACTTTTAGGATGAAGGAATTTTGCTTGTTGATTTCATAGGAAAATGGTGACTTTATTTTACTACTGGACAAATTATTTGAATGAAGTTTAGCCAAGGCCCCATTAAAGGGGGAGGGGACCAGAGTTCTACCACTTGTTAACATAGGCAGCAATGAATTTACAGTTACCTACTAGACCTTCTTCCGAGGGCATCCACCACACTCAATCCAGTCATGTGCCCCCGCACAGGACTGGATCGAGGACTAAGAGCTATATGCTTTATCAAGCCCCGCCCCCTCCATATTCACTGATGGCATTGGCAGTTCACCACTTAACTTGTCTTGTATGATATGTTATTGCAGAGGGCTTCTAACGGACAGATACATGTGGAGCGATGCAAGCGGGCTACAGGAGTGCACCAAGACCAGCACCAAGCCCCCCTCCCCTCAGTGGACATGGGTAAGCATCTACAGCCTCTACATTCAGTTTTCTCCATGACACTTGTTTTAGTTTGGATAGGGTTAAACTCTGTTTTGAAGGATAGAACTTCTGCAGAAGTTTTTTCGGGCTATAAAGCCGGCGAATGTTTACTATTCTGAAACCATCTCTCGGTGCTCATAAGGGTGTGTAAATAATAGCCCCATATTGGCAGCCATTCACCATGAGCAATTATGAAATAAGGAAGCTAAGTACTTAGTAACTTGAGAATAGAGTAAACATTCTAATGTCCTGTTCTGCGCTGGGTTTCATTTTAAATGCCACCAGGGTTTTTAGTGCAGTTTAGTTAATTATTGATGGACTTTTTTTTATTTGTCGAATATTGTCTAATTTATAGTTGTGATGTGAATGCTTCTTTGAACTCCATAAATTGCTAAATAAATCAATATTATATATATATATATATATATATATATATATACAGTTAACACGGCCGGGCACACACTAACTTGCTCCCACAATATTCCCCCTGGTAACAGTGTAAAATGAGCCATTTCAAAGCATCTGAAAATCACATTATATATATATATATATAAAAATCTTATGTATTCTAAGCCAAGGCACGTTCTTCTCTTCAATTTCTGGGCTGTGGGCTGGGAAGGGAACGGCATGGCGCAGATTTATAGTCATGGACATGCTTTGCTGTGGTCAGAGACAGCTGCGGGACCAGTGTAAATGGCCACAGCTAGAATACTGTGTGTGGTTCTGGAGACCTTACCTGCAAAAAGACATTATTCAAATAGAATGGGTCCAAAGGTGGGCAACAAAAATGGTTAGAACTTAATTTGTACAGTCTAGAGGAAAGAAGGGAGAGAGGCGATTGAGACCTTTAAATATGTGAAAGGATTCAATAAGGTTCAGGAGGAAAGAGTTTTTAAGGAGAAACTTAATGATAGAACAAGGGGCAACAACCTGAAGCTAGTCGGAGAGAAGATCAGGAGCAATGTTAGAAAATATTATTTTACAGAAGGAGTAGTAGATGCTTGGAACAAATCGTCAGTCAGTGAATTTAAACATGCCTGGGATAAGCCTTCATCTATCCTAAGATAAAGAGCACATATAGTTACATAAGGGCAGACTAGATGGACCGTATGGTCTCCTGCCGTGAACCTCTTTCTATGTTTCTATGACCGCTGTGGTTTGCCATTCCTGCTTGCACTGAGAACCCAAAGGGACAGCGTGGCTGTTAGATCACTTTTTGCTAGGAACAGAAACTAAATGGAAGGTAGGGCAAACCTTGGAGCCCTGCTACAGCTTCCACCCTATGCTGCTGGAAATAGAGGAAAGGCACATGGGACAGACATCAGTTAAGATGCTTGCTTGTTTATTATTGCAGTTGGCTTTACAGTCCCTTTAAAGTGGAACAAAACCAAGGATTTGGACTATCCCAGGTTTTGTTCCCTGCTTCGGGGGGGCATCCTGGCTCTCATCCAGTCACAGCCATTTGCCTTGCATATCAAATGTTTGGCTCTTGTTTTCGGCAATCGACGTAAGAGCGGCTGCTTCCCCTGCATTGTGTGGGATTCAGCCACTGGTGTTTACATCATCGAGGGGGCACCAGAACCAGGTGAGTGTTAAAGTGCTCTAAAGTGTTTTCACACACAGTGGTTAAAGTGGACCAACACCCAGGATTTTGACTATCCTGGGTTTTGGTCCACTTCAGGGGGGCACCCCGATTAGGGGTGCCCCGCTGTGTAAAACCCCCCAGAAACACCCCAATACTCACCTCAAAACGCTCCCACGTGGCCGGGTGACAGCGACGGACAAGCGCTGACAGCGACGGACAAGCCAGCGCGTCCGCCGCCGCCTCCCGCACGTCCCTCTGACAGTGCGCGCGCCATTCACAAACGGCCGGCGCGGGCGCGCGCACGGCTAGAGGGGCGCGCGGGAGGTGGCGGCTGCCGCAGCCGCCGCCGAGGAGGTGAGTTTTTGGGGGGGTTTCGGGGGGGTTCCTCACCGCGGGACATCCCGATCTCGGATGTCCCGCGGTGAGGGGGGTGATCGGCCCGGGAATCTTATAGATTCCCGGGCCGATCACCCCAGGGTGTTGGTCCACTTTAAGGTTTAATTTTGGGGCCACATCAGATGGCTCCAAAGGCCACATATGGCCCCGGCCCACAGGTTGAGCATGCCTGCTCTACACTATGTTTGGAGCTGCCCCTGCTAATGAAGGTACGTGTTACATTTAATCTATTTTACTATGACAGGGGTTAGAACTGCTTTCACACTTACTGGGATTATACTGTGTAAACTGCAGATATTTAAGCATTTTATTCTATCCATTGCAAAAAAAATGAAAAAGATAAAGGCCATAAATAATATCCTTTCTAAAATAACAAAGAAAAAGCTGCTCCAGTGCTGATCTGATAGAAAAAGATTTCGCTCTATTCTGTTCTCAGTTGTTCTCCACAGCCACTTTCTGCCCTATTGCCCTAAAGAAGACCAAAACCCACCGCAATCAGCCCGGAAATCTATAAGATTCATGGGCCGATCACTTCCTCCCTCCCCCCCGTGCATCCAAAATTGCGATGCCCCGCTGTGTGAAACCCCCCAGGTCGCCCTATGCACTTACCTTGCTTTCCGGTCCAACGGTGCATGTGCGAGCCGCAGCCGCATTCCCGCTCTCTCCCTAGCAGGGCATGTACCCGCACCAGGTATTTGTGACCTGGGGGGTTTCTCACAGCTGGGTATCCCTGTTCTGGATGACCCAGGGGGGAGGGAATATAAATAGCCAATGTTTGTAACCAATGCCAAGGCAGATCTGTGCATCCAAATACATTTCACAAAGTACCATTTGTCTTTCCAGGTCTCTGACTGGTACATGGACTTCAATGTTTCAGGTGGAACAGATCAAGATGGATGGCAGTATGCTGCAGACTTCCCAGCGTAAGAAATATTGAGTCATTTTCCCATTCAAAATCTACTCAGAGGTGTGTGGGCGCGGGGGGGGGGGGGGAAGCAGTGGCGACACCATGTGACAGAGGTGCACGGGCTATGGCTGACACTTGACTTTAGCTGCAGCCTGCCACAGCTGTGCTACCCCTTAACCCTTCTGAAGTTGAAGGTGCCAGTTAACACATTGCTAGAGAGGATCCCCATGCGGTCTCATGTCTGGGACACCTGTGGGCATTCGTCCCCCTACCACCCACTGTAGAAGCATCTGACATGAGGCTCTGATGCAAATGTACTAGTGTGGTGGTGGACAAAACCTGATGCTGATGAATTATGGCAATGAGACCTTCTGCAAGCAGTACATCCCCACTTGCTTCAAATACTATGGCTGGGAATGCCTCCCCTCTCATGTTCCAATTTCATTCAGGTACCACTAGTACACCATAGCTTTTGCAGCTTCTGCTGGTTCTGAAAGATCAGCTGCACTGGAGCTAAGGTACAGTAAGTATTGGCCCACAGAACAGGTAGAGCAATTTAGTTCTTTTCAATGAACCAGGCTGTAAACATTAAATTTTGTCAGGGGGCTAATGGCCCTAACAGACCACCATAGTCTGTTAGAGAAAAAGAAAAAGGGCATATTGTAAGCCTTAATTTATACTCCATCCTTTCCCTTTGCATGTTGAAGTTTCCCATCAGGATTGTGACCCTCAAATCGACAGCTCAGTAGTCCAATTTTTTTTCAGACAAAATTGGGACAGAAACATGATGGATAGGGGGAGAAGCAATCATCAGAAATATTATGTATGCCAGGGGTCCCCAACCCCTGGTCTGGCAGGGCTGAGATGTGGCAGGTATGTGGCACATGTGGGAGGGGGGAGTGGAAGGGCTGCCGCTATCATCTTCTCCTGCCTGCATCACATCCACTCCTCTTTGTAGGTATGATAGAGCTATGGGAGCTGTGGGGTACCTCCATAAGGGGTGGAAATTGATGCAGATAGGGGTAGTGAAAGGACAGGGCTGGATTATGAGGAGGGCACAAGGCGCGCATACTCAGAGGCCTCCACCACTTGCCCTGCAAAGGGGGGCCTCCACCAAACTTTGTGTTATGGTCTGGTCCAGGAGGCTTTTCAGTCTATTGGTGACAGTGGGGCACCTGGGCAACCCTTCAGCCAAAGCTGCCAGCAATGCTACAGTGATGGGTGGGTGCAGAGCTTCTCACTGCACATAAGCCAACAAGCACAGCCGCTGGCAGCTCAATGCTGGGAACTGTTTTCTGCTGGACCATCTGGGCGACTACACTTCCCCCCACCCAGAATGGCAAAGCAGGAGTTCCCGAGCAGCACGCACCCACACAAGGGTGGCACAAGGGGCTTCATCACACATTCCAGTAAGTAGGCAGTAGGTGTCCAGGGGCCTCCACCACACTTAATCTGGCCCTGTGATAGGATAGTATTAAAAAGGAGCCCCCTCTCCCTCTTTATGGGGCATCACAAATTTGGATGCCCCCCTGTTTGAAACTCCCCGGATCGCCCAATTGTATAAAAGTGGACCACAATCGTTCCTGGAGTCTATAAGACCACTGGGCCATCTGATTTCCACCTCCTGGGGCATCCCAAAATTATGTGAACCCCTAGATCCCCAGTAAAACTGACCCTCCAATCCAATGGTGCAAGTGCAGGCCGCGGCCAGGCATTTGTGAGTGGCCTCACGACCATCCCCCAGAAAGAGGCTAACTGGGATGTGGCTGGTGGCGTGCCCGGTCCCATTCATTCCTTTTCTATATGTATAAAGTGTAAAAACAGGGCTACCTGACCGATATCTAACCCTCAAATCCTCAGCTCAGTAGTCTGACTTTTTTCCAGGTGTACAGCACGGCTTGCTTCATTTCAATTCTTGTGGGTAATTTCTACATGTGGGTAATCCGCCAGGTGGCGCAATCGACTGCAGGAAGACTTGTGGCCCCTCCCGGCCCATAAAAGGGCCAGAATTACCCAGAAGACCCCAGTCTTCTCCTGCAGTCTGAATGTGAAGATGGTCTCTTTCTCTCTCTCGATGGACTTCGCAGATAAGCGGGGCATTACTAGCCCGTCGGCCGCTGCAAGCCCTATTCCCACCTGCTTCCGGGACCCTTCTTGCCTCCCAGCCATGGCTGCGGATCAGGTGCAGGTAGGGGAACGCCGAGGGTCAGGCGTTCGGCAGAGCTATGCTCTGGGCCGCAGACTCTTTCCTCAGAGTAAGCCGGCCATAGGCTATGGTGAGCCTATAGGCGGGGGGAGGGGAGGGACCACCCTTTTTCCCTTTTCATTATGTGTCCCACATGCTTTATTCTTTTGCATTTTATGCTGTGTGTGTGTTTTTCTCACGTTTTTTACCGACAATATATTTACCTTCCCCGCTCCTGCTTCTCTGGCCTCCTCTACATTATGGCGTCGGGGGGCGGGGGGGTGCCCCTTGAGGTGCTGCTTGGGCAGGTCGGCGCCACTCTCCTCACAGAGTTTCCTGAGGTAAAGTTCCCGTTTTTACCTCACGCTGTCGCTCCTTGGTCTGCTGACAGGCTGCACAGGCTCTTCCCAGGCTCTTCAACTGGCTCCCTTTTGGTCCGTGAGTCCGGTCTTTTCTTGTTGGTACCTTTATTATTGTGTTTTATATTGGCTGTGCATGCACTGTGGGACGCTTATCTGCTCCCTTTTGTGTCTTTCAGAGTTCCATATTGAGATTCTTGTGGTTCCTCCCAGTCCATACACCCCCCCCCCCACCCTTTCCTGCCCTGTGGGTTAGGGTGGGCTTGTAAACCCCCGGGACTTGCTAAGCTTTGTCTTGTGTGTGGTACAGGCCCGCTAAGTGGTCGCAACGTGGTTTGTGTGCCCTGTGCCCAGAGTGCTATTGCGAATCAGGATGGGGCGAGTGTTGCCGGCCCCAGTCCCATTGCTCCTCCGGCCTCGCCGACTGCCCCGCGCCTGCTTCTGGCCCCTAGTGAGGGGGAGGCCAGCAGGGACTCGTGTAGTAATTTTGAGCTCAGACTGGCTAGCATTAAGCGTCAGTTGGCGTGTTTGGCCGCTGGCAAGGCCAGCATTTGGAGCCGGCTCGCGCCATTTTTGCCGATGACGATGAGGATTATGAGGCCTTCGGTGGCCGAGATTCCGCTGAGGAGGGTGAGTTGCTCCAGGGGTCCGACTCCTCCGGGGGTAGTCGGGGGGACCTTGACAGTCGCCACGGGTCTTCATCTGACGAGGACGAGTGGCCCCAGGATGATACTGAGCAGCTGTTGTCGGAGGCACTTGATACTCTGCACATTGTTCCTCTTAAGGCGGCCAAGAAGAAACAGGGGGACCTTTTTCGGCCGGAGAGACAGCGCCTTGTCTTGCCTGAACAAGACCACCACTCTAAGATGGCTTTAAGGAATGGGAGAAGCCTAATAGGTTGCCGTCGGTGCCTAGGGGTCTGGACAGACGGTATCCCTTTTCAGAGGATTTGGTTCGCCTATGGTCCCATCCTCCGGAAGTGGATGCTCCTGTTCTGGGGCTCTCCAATACCTCCGTTATCCGTCTCCTGAGACTTCCTCCTTGCGTGATCATGTTGACAGGCGCATGGATCAGCTAGCCTGTCACGCCTTCACTTCTGTGGGAACCGGTCTGCGCCCTGTCTGTGCTGCGGCCATTGTTTCCATGGCCATTAAGAAGGAGGAGTGTGGGGAGCTTTTGGCTTGTATGGACTTTCTTGCCTTTGTTATATCGGCCATGGATGACGCCGTCCGTTTTGGTGGTAGGGCTTCGGCTACGATGGTCACGCTGCGTCGCTCTTTCTGGTTATGACAGTGGGCAGTGGATGCTGCTGCCAAAAAAGCTCTCAAGTATTCCCTTCCTGGGACTTCGGCTGTTCGAGGAACAGTTGGACTTCCTAGCTAAGGACGGGAGACTTCCTCAATGTTGGAAGCAGGTTCGGCCTTTTCGGGGCTCTTCTTCCTTTCGTCCCTCTCGGGGAGGACGAGGATCTTCCTTTTCTGGTGGCCACAGAGACTCATGGGGGCGAGGTAGAGCCCAAGGTCGTCCTGGCCTTGCCTAGGGATCCAAACCTAAGCCCCCTTCCAAGGCCCCTCAGGCATGAGGGGACGCCCTCACCCAACCGAGTGGGGGGACGGCTTTGGCTCTTTGTCCACGTCTGTAGGCAACACGTCTCGGACCGGTAGATTCAGGAGGTGATGTCCTCTGGATACAAGATAGAGCTGGCAGCTTGGCCGCCCCCAAGATTCATTCGGTCCCGGATCTCCCAAAATCCTGTGACAGCACAGGGCCTGAGGCTGGCCGTTCAACATCTTGTGTCATCAGGAGTGGTTTGCCATCTGCCTTTTCAAGAACGGATGCGGGGGTTCTACTCCAACCTGTTCACAGTGCCCAAGAAGGACGGTTCCCTGAGACCCATCCTGGATCTAAAGGGTCTCAACAGATTTGTCAGGTTCAAACACTTCCGCATGGAGACCTTACGGTCGGCGGTGAGCTCTTTTCGGCCAGGCGATTTCATGACCACTGTGGACTTCAAGCATGCCTATCTGCACGTTCCTGTCTTCCTGGGACACCAGAGGTTCCTGAGGTTCGCTCGGGGGGATCAACGCTACCAGTTTGTGGCCTTGCCGTTCGGCATCACTTCGGCCCCCTGGGTGTTCACCAAGGTGCTGACGGGTGTCATGCCCCTATTGAGGAGCAAGGGCATTCGTGTTCTTCCTTACTTGGACGACCTTTTGATTGCAGCTCCATCTTTGCATCAGGCAGAGAGGGATACTCGGATGGTAGTGTCTACCCTCGAGTCCTTCGGTTGGGTGATCAATTTTCCCAAGTCTTCTCTCTCTCCTTCATCCGTAAGATCCTTCCTAGGAATGACGCTGGATACTTCTCAGGTCAAGGTGTTTCTTCCTCAGCAGAAGGTGGAGGGCCTTCAGATGCAGGCGCGGGCCTTGTTGGCTTGCCCCCATCCCTCCGTCTGTCTGGGGATGCAGTTGGTGGGTTTCATGATGTGTTGCTGGGATCGGAGTCAGGAGTCCTTGGAGCAGGAATTCCCTCTATCCCCTCTGGCCAGACAGTCCCTCTCGTGGTGGCTGGACTCGAGGAATCTTCTAGTGGGCAGGTCCTTTTTGCCTCCGTGCTGGGAGATTGTCACCACAGACGCCATTCTTACCGGTTGGGGAGGGGTTTGGCAATCGCTGAAGTTCCAGGGCCAGTGGGGCCCTCAAGAGGCCCATGCGCCTATTAATCTCTTGGAGTTGAGAGCGATCAGGATGGTTCTCTTCCAGTTGACTTCCCACTTTTGGGGTCGTGCGGTCCAGGTCCGCTCGGACAATCAGACGGCGGTCGCCTATATCAATCATCAGGGAGGGACTCGGAGCAAATGTGCCCTCAAGGAAGTGTCCCAGATATTGTGTTGGGCGGAGGAGACTATTCCCTCCATCTCGGCGGTTTACATCCCCGGGGTGGAGAACCAGGAGGCAGATGCCTTGAGCAGAGGGACGTCTCGCCTAGGAGAATGGTCTCTCGACAACAAGATCTTTCATGCCCTGTGTCGCCGCTGGGGTCAGCCGGACGTGGATCTGTTTGCGTCCCGTCAAAATCACAAGCTTCTGAGATTCATATACCTGTCGAGATCCTCTGGCCTTCGCCACAGAAGCCCTGGCATTTCCTTGGAAGGAGTTTCGACTCCTTTATGTCTTTCCTCCCTTCCCTCTGTTGGGTTGTGTGCTGCGCAACATAGCCCAGGAGGGGGTACCGACCATCCTAGTGGCCCCCCGCTGGCCGAGGAGGGTATGGTTTGCAGACGTCGTCCAGATGGCGGTGGATCAGTACGTCCTGCCCGACGTTCTAGAGCTCCTCACTCAGGGACAGCTGTGCCACCCCAATTTACAAATGCTGGCTTTGACGGCTTGGCTGCTGAAACCTCCATCCTGACGAATAAGGGTTTGCCGGCTTCGGTCGTCAGTACTATGATTCAGGCTCGGAAAAAATCCTCTTCTATGATTTATTACAGGGTCTGGCACACTTACATTGCCTGGTGTGAGTCTAAGGCCTTCTCGGCCGCACCTTCTCCCTTTCCAGGATTCTGGAGTTTCTTCAACGCGGTCTAGAATTGGGTCTACAACTGAGTACCCTCAAGGGACAAGTTTCTGCCTTGGCATTTTTTTTCCAAAGATCTTTCGCTAATCATAGGCTTGTCAAAACCTTTTTCCAGTCAGTCACTCATGTACGTCCACTGCGTAAGCCTCTGCTACCGGTGTGGGATTTGAACTTGGTGCTTTCTGCTCTTCAAGGTCCCCCCCTTCGAGCCCCTGTGCGATGCTGCTCTTTCTATTCTGACTATTAAGGTGGCCTTTTTGGTTGCTATTACTTCGGTGCATCGCGTCTCTGAGCTGGCAGCGCTTTCCATGAAACTTCCTTATTTTGAGTGGCTTCAGGATAAGATGGTGTTCCGTCTTACGCCGGAATTCTTGCCCAAGGTTGTTTCTGCCTTTCATCTCAATGAGGACATTGTCTTACCTTCCTATTGTCCTGCTAATTCCAAGGAACAGAACCTTCATTCTCTGGATGTGGTCAGGGCACTCAAATATTATTTGGTCGCCACTGAGTCATTTCAGAAGTCTGATTCTCTTTTTGTCCTTCCTTCCGGACCTAGGAAGGGCTTGCCTCCAGCCAAATCCACTATCAGTAAGTGGATTAGACAGGCGGTGGTGCAAGCATACTCTGCTAATGAGAAGGAACCCCCTTTCCGTGTTACAGCTCACTCCACTAGGGCTATTGGTGCCTCTTGGGCCTTCCAGCACCAGGCTTCAGTTGAACAGGTTTGTAAGGCAGCTACTTGGTCTTCGGTTCATACTTTTTCCAAGTTTTACAAAGTTGATGTTAAGGCCTCAGTTGACGCTGTTTTTGGCCGCAAGGTGCTTCAGGCGGTAGTGGCTTGAACTGCCTGCCATTGCTCTCTGGGGATCCCACCCTTCTTTTTTGGACACTGGTGTTGGATGTCCCACATGTAAAGAATTGAAATGAAGCAAGCCGTGCTGTACACCTGGAAAAATAAAATTCTGTGATTACTCACTTGTAGAATTGTTTTTACGGTGTACAGCACGGCTTGCTTCATCCCACCCTTGTTATCGCTGTTCTCTTTTGCCTTGTTATGATGATTTTTGTTGAGAGAGTTTCCCGGCTTATTGCATTACTGCTTTCAAACATCTTCTGGGTAATTCTGGCCCTTTTATGGGCGGGGAGGGGCCACAAGTCTTCCTGCAGTCGATTGCGCCACCTGTGGCGGATTACCCACATGTAAAAAATTGAAATGAAGCAAGCCGTGCTGTACACCGTAAAAACAATTCTACAGGTGAGTAATCACAGAATTGTATTTTTTCAGACAAAGTTGATATATAGGGGGAGAAGCAATCAGAAATATTTTGTATGCCAGGGGTCCCCAACCCCTGGTCTGGTGGGGCTGAGAATTGAGGTATGTGACCATTGGCACATGGGGGGGGGGGGGGGAGTGGCAGAGCTGCTGCTATAATCTTCTCCTGCCTGCACCACTTCTACTCCTCTATGTAGGTATGATACAGCTATGGCAGCTATGATAGGTTAGTATTAAAAAGGAGCAACACTCCCTCTTTACAGGGCTACCTGATCGATGTCTAGCCCCTGGAACAATTGCCTCCCATGAAAGCGGTCACTGGTGCTAAAATGCTTGGGGACCACTGATGTATACAACAAGGGTTTTGTTCTTATAGTTATATTGGTTGGCTATATTGGGCGACACAGACCATAAACATGCTTCTGGAAAATACATGGGATAATGTGCTAATACTGCAGAAATGTCTTAGTAATTGTGCTTTTGATTCTTTTCTTCAGGTCCTATCATAGCTATAAGACCATAAAGGATTTTGTGAGGAGAAGACGCTGGGCAAGGTAAGTAGGATGGAGTCTTGTGCTGCTGTTCCAGGAAACATCTACAGAACGCTCAGCTTTATTTGCTTAGAACAGAAAGTGCTGTGTTGTCTTTTCAAAGCTTCTGGAACAAGGTGCATGTGTGAGTTGATCTTTTATCTTGGTGTGAGTGGATTATGTCCATTTTGGAACAGGGTGTTATTACAGGTTTGGATAGTGTAGAGATATTTTTGAATGACATTAGTTTTATGTTGCTGTACGGCCCTGTTGTGTTCCTATCACAATAGTTGTTTCCTATCTGCTATAACAAAACAAGGAGCTTGTGTCCTGTTTTCGATGATCAAGCAGGAAGTGAAACCAAGTCTCTGCTTTAGGGTTACAGAAAGCAAAAGAAATCTTGTCTTGGACTGTTCCAGGTCGATGATGTGATTGCTTGGGCACATACACTGTATGGCAAATGTTTTCCCTTGGAGGATTAGCTGATTTTTTGATTTTCAAAGATGCCCCAGTGGTCAGCCATCCAAAAAATGGAAACCCCAAGGGGGCTGGTGCATGCAGCAGGTAATTCAGTTATAGGACTACTTAGTCATACTTAGTCAAAAATAAAAAAAAATACTGTACTCTCCTTTTATCCCGCACAGGCTATGGGTGCTGGTCCAGTGTATACACACATGTTCCATTCACTTCAGTGGGGAGGGGCGTGCCATAGTTCCTGTGACGAGGGGGCGGGTGCGACGTAATCCCCTCTGCAGAGCGGTGTTGCTGAGTCGATTCGGAAGGAGGAGGGAGCAGCGCCCAGGGCAGGACGCGGATCGGTCGTTCTGGTAAGTGTGTATACACCGGTCCAGCAGCAATTAGCCTGCGCAGGATAAAAGAGGTATAGTTTATAGAGTTTACTGTTTTTTATTTTTTACTGAAGTATGACTTTAAAGTTATCCTATAATTAAATTACCTGCTACATCCACGAGAACCACTCTTTTGATCTACCTAATTAAAGCAGATCTATGTTTTAAGTATAGGGCCACTTATGAAATGTTACAGTAAAAATTAAGCTTTGGCTTACACCTGTTTATTTTTTAGAAAATGCAAAATAGTGACAAGTGGGCCATGGCAGGAGGTCCCTCCAATTTGCCTGCGGGATGTCTCTATATCTCCATGCAGAGGAAGCCGGGATGATGAACCAGTGGCCATTTGGGGTATCAGCAACAAGGGAGATGTCCTGTGTCGAATAGGAGTTACTAAACAGAATCCTTCTGTAAGAGCTTCTCTAATTGTAGAATATCATTCTGCATGTTATCCTGTTGCTTTAAAACATTTTTTTCTGTTATTTCTAACCCCATGATACTAGTTAAAATGACTTAAAACTACATTCTGAACTGGAAGCCTGTCTAAACTGAATAGGGTTCTATTTCTTAGCATTAGAAAAAACCTTCTGCCAGTTACCCTCAGATATTCTAATTGGCAGCAAGTGTATCTTTTAATAATGGTGATAGAAAGCATTATCTTTATTTTTACAAGGGGTTGTGGGTCCACTTTAAACTCTCCACCTTCAAGGCAATGTCTGTTTCTGCTGAAGCTGGTAGGGGCTGGCTGTTGTCTTTCCTTGGCTGGAGCCTCTTTTCCTTTAGAACGGATTAATGATTCAAAGAAGAGTTGGCAATAGAGTAAATAGAGATTAAGCTTTCCATAGAGGAGAGTAGGAAATTATCCAGGAATTAAGGCTATTTTTTATTCAGGGATTATTTACTGGAATGTGGAGAGCTGCCTGTTGCACCTAATTGGGTATAGGTTCTTCAAGCTTTCCAATAATATACAGGTATGGTTAAAGGGGACCAAACCCACGGCGATTGGGGCAGAAATCTATAAGATTCCTGGGCCAATTGATTCCCTCCTCCTGGGGCATCTGAAATTAGGGTGCCCCGCTGTGTGAAACCCCGCAAGTCGCCCATACACTTTTCCGATCCAACGGCACATGTACGAGCCGCGTCCGCATCCCCGCTATCCCTCTAGCAGGGCGTGTGCCCGCTGCCAGCATTTGTGAATGGCCGGCGCAGGCACGCTACGCTAGGGTAGCAGGGATGCAGCCGTCAGCACTCTCAGACGAAGGGACGTCAGCGGATCAGAGCGCGCATGTGTCGTAGGACCGGAAGAGGTGAGTTTGTTTTGGTGATCTTCACACAGCTGGGCACCTGATCAGGTTGCCCTGGAGGCAAGGGCCAACACCCAGGATAGTCAAAATCCTTTGACTATGGGTCCATTTAAAATAGTAGAGGTATTGATCGAAAACTCTTCACCTCATATTATCCTACATGGTACATAAATTATAGGGTAGAGAGCTTTCACACATTCAGAGGTAATCTCTCCAGGCTTTAATGAATAACCCTCCTATTACAGTGGTCCTACAACCAGTTCTAACCCAGAACAGCCTCACAGTTACTTCCTCCACCTCCTGAGGCTTCTCTGTTCAGAATGCCCAATCCAAGAAATAAAATCGATGGGTCTCCTCTGCACTCCGGCACCAAAAGTCCTGGCGCCCCTGTTACGCATTAACAAACAATGGGGTTTTCACCACCTTACCTGGGAACCTAATTATTTTCGCAAGTCCAAGTATTTACTGCCATATACTGCCAGCCTCAGTCATGCTGAACAATGGAATTCTTGTTCCACACCGAGTTACCGTCCAGGGCCGGATTGTATGTAATTGTGTTGGAGCCTGTCAGACAACTGCACCATAGTTCTTATATTGGTACAACAGGTATTCACACAAATGAACAGATGGTTTTGTACTATTCACAATCTTTACAAGTATGAGGCCTGGTTGGTCCTGTTAGTCTTGATTTCACATTCCTGTAACATCTCCTTGATGATCAGCCTGTGAGGAGACTGCACTGAAGGGGAATTGTGCCTTTGCAGAACATTGCCTGGTAAAGAAAACAGGTCTGCACCCGTCCAGCACATTTCCACATTGTAGCATGATTGAATGCTCAGTCAGCCTATCAGTGCAGCTGCTGTGTGGTGAATGGTTGGCTAAGCAACTAGCTGCTGAATATGGGGGAGCTGCAATTTTTTTTATTTTTACTGGGAACTGGCCTTTAGAAAGCCTGTGTCACCTAAAATCGGAACACCGAATGGGAGTTGTTCCCTGTGCGGGGGGCACTCTAACTGCTGATCTCACCCTGTGCGGTAATGCCTGCTAAAGCACAACATTTTACGTTTCAAATCGATCCCCTGTCGGAATCGAGTCATGCGATTGGACGTCGCATTCATCTGTTCCCCAGGTCTCTCCCTTGTATGCAGCTGCACGATTTTGCCAGCGGAGCAATTTTGAAAAGATAAGATTTTGTGCTTTAGCAGACATTACAGTGAGGAGGCAATCGAGATGCTACCCCCTGCGCAGGGGAAAACACCCATTTTAATAAAAAAGGTGATGTTCTGGTTTAAAGTGGTCCAAAACCCAGGATTTTGACTATCCTGGGTTTTTGTCCTTTCCCCCTGTGTTAAACTTCCCAGAGCACTGAAGCCAACTCGCCTCTTCCCTACATTGCATGTGCAGCCACTCTTTCAATCAGCGTCCTCAGAGCCGCTGATGTCACGTCGTCTAAGGCCAGCGGCTCAGAGCGCGCTGACGGCTGTATCCCCCACTACCCTCTAACAGGGAGTGTATCTGCGCCAGGCATTTGTGAAGGGATAGCGGGGATGTGGCTTGCACATACACCATTGGACTGGGAAACAAGGTAAGTGTATTGGGGGCGACCTATGGGGTTTCACACAGCGGGGATTTTTAACAGGATCTTTTCAACTTTCCCTTTTGTACATGTAAGAACATTTTATTTTGTGTCTAAGGCTCTTTTCACATTGGGGCGAGGCGAAAGAGCGATTTTCATAGGCAATTAGCAATTTCTTAGTATAGTGATTGCAAAGCGATCGGATAGCGATTTGCTGGTGATCGCGATTCTATATCGATTGAGATCTTATAATCAACCAACTTTATTTAGTGTGCCACAAACAAAGGACACAGGAAATAGAGCATCTGATTGGCTGCTGACTGCATCAGAATCGAATAGCGATTGCAAAGCTATTCAACTGATTTCTATGGGATCTCTATCACCCATCATTAGCCGGAAAACGCTGCATGTTGGAATTTTTCAAATCGCAATCGCCTGTGTGAAACTCTCAATAGGACAACAGAGGCAGTGATTTAAGGGTGAATGGAGAGCTATTTGATGGCGATTGAAATCGCAATCGCCTCCCCCCAGTGTCAAAGGAGCCTAAAAGAAGGCCACAGCTTATAGCTTTCTATTACAGCCCAGATATGATGGTTTAACTGGGAGTTACACAACAGATAATACAGTATGTAAGAAGTTATTATTTTAGGGGAGATTATAAGCTAGATCTAAAGAACATTGCCTACAATAATGCTGAGATATGAGATATTTTATTTAAATTTACAAATGGCCACAAGGGGCAGCAATAGCTAAAGCAGCAAAATAAACTGCTAAATAAAAATAGAATAAAACAAATCTATGTTGTATTATTAAACTATAAGGGAGCACTGGAGGAGGGGGGGGGGGGTTTAATTAAATTATACCGCTGATTTTTTTTCTGGTTTCCCTGTGTGGATTTAACACTGATGGGGAAATGTACTGTTATTTTGGTTATGCAATCACACGAAAGTGACATATGTAGATTACTGTAATAGAGGTGTACCCTGTTCTCCTAAATGTAGAGTGCATATCACTGTTAGGTTGGGTCTGAGTCACCGTACACATTGTAATTAATTGACAAATACCATCAGAACACTAAAACACACTTTTTATATGACTTTGAAGGGCTCTTCTTGGCTCCATATCGGCACAGACCAGCCATTTGTTTCCGTCTCAGTGGGAGGAGGAGACCAGGTCTGGGCCATAGCACGTGATGGATCGGCCTTCTATCGCGGCTCTGTGTCTACCAGCCAGCCTGGAGGTAAATCCTTTGAACATTTTACTAATAACACTGATATGGGTTCTTAATGACACTGATAATAACACTGATATGGGTTCTTAATGACACTGATATTGAAGTGGCTTAAAACCCAGCTCGATTGGCCCAGGAATCTTGTCGATTCCCTCCCCCGACGCATCCAAAATCGGGATACCCCGCTTTGTGAAACCCCTCAGATTGCCCCGTTTACTCACCTTTTTACCCGCTCCAACGGAGCATATGCAGGCCGCGGCCGCATCCCCACTATCCCTCTAGCAGGGAGCCATTTGTGAATGGTCGGCACGGGCACACTCCCTGTTAGAGGGGAGCGAGGGATGCGGCCGCCAGCGCTTTTGGAGCTGCCTGCTTTAGACGCCATCTTAGATGGCATGACTTCAGCAACCCGAGCGCGCTGATTGGACAAGTGCCCATGCATGTGCCGTAGGACTGGGATAAGTTGAGTTTCTTTGGGCGACCTGGGGGGTTTGGAAAGGACCAAAACCCATGATAGTCAAAATCCTGAGTTTTGGTCCACTTTAACACTAATGTTACCACTGATATGGGTTCTTAAAGTAATAATAATCAAAATCCTGGGTTTTGGTCCTTTCCTCCGGTGCCCCACTGTGTGAAACCCCCCAAATTGCCGGAGCCAACTCACCTCTTCCTGGTCCTATGGCGCATGCACGTCTGCTCGTCCAATCATCGTGCTCTGAGCCGCTGACGTCACGTCGTCTAAGGCCAACGGCTCTGAGTGTGCTGATGGCCCCATCCCCCACTACCCTCTAACGGGGAGCATTTGTGAATAGCCGGCACGGGCATGCGCCCTACTAGAGGGATATTGCGGATGCGGCTGCAGCTCGCGCATGCGCCGTTGGCCCGGGAAACAAGGTAAGTGTATGGGGCAACCTGGGGGGTTTCATACAGTGGGGCAGCAGGGAGGAAATCGATCAGCCCAGGAATCTTATTAATTCCCAGGCCGATTGCCGAGGGTTTTGGTCCACTTCACCGACTCTGATTTAATACTGATATGGGTTCTTACTGACACTGATATTTACACTGATATGGGTTCGGGCAATAGGGCATTCCCTAGAATGGCTGTGACATTAAAAATAGGCACTAACAAGATAGTCTGTTTATGCTCTGTAAAGATGTGCCTGCTGCTTAAACTGACCAGGTGCCTCACTTTCGGTGGGACAGTCCCACATTGACGCCGACTGTCCCTCCGAAAGCTCTGGGGAAACCTAAATGTCCCACTTCTGACATGGGGAAGAATTTCCCACCAATGTCTATGAGGTATACAATTGCTCTGACTTTATGGTTGAATGGTGGTAGTGGAATGCATGGACTTCTCAGTCACCAACATCTTTTAAGGACAAAATATTCCTAGAGCATGTGACCCATAATTAAGCCACTTCCTAAACCACACCCCTACCATGTCCATCCCCCACAAACTGGTTTAAACTTGACAAACAAATGGTCCGTTTCCTGTTGCTGCATTTGGCACTCAGAAACAGCCCCATTTCTGAGATTGAGAACCGGAAACCTGAACCTTAGTCTTATAGACTCAAGGGCTGGTGGATGTTCGAAACCCGCCAGAACATGCTGATTGGAGGATAGCCCACACATGCAATATAGGATTGCAGAAGTGGTAAAAAAAAACGCAATTTGGCATGTCAAGCAAAGAGGAAGACCCTAGAGTCAGATGCAGCTGCAGAGGAGAAGTAAGTACGTTTTCTCCGCTTTGCCTGTAAACTGGCACTGGTCCTGGTTGTGCATTAAAGACATGTGACCTGATTCAGAACCTCTCGCAAACGCATTCCCGTATGCGAGAGTGGATATTTTTCTCGGTTTTGCGTGCGTATACCTCGTGCTATTCACAAGAGCCCTTTTTGTGAGCGTATTTTTTGGGGGGGAATTTTTGTTTTGCGGACGTCCAAGCGAGTATTAGACGGCTTGATAATTTTAGCGAGTTTTCCCACATAAATATCCTGCAAAATGTACAAGCCTATTTTTCACAGGAAAAACAGGGCAAAAACGATTGTTAAAAATCATGCCGCCCGTGTTTGCATAACTTTTAAAGAGGTATAAATAAATAGGTATAATAAATAGGTAGGTATAGGTATAATATAGGTATAATAAGGTATAATAAAACCTCCCCAAACCTGGCTTGCTCGGCCCCTCCAGTTAAACAACTTATTATAAACGTACCTGTCTGGTCGCATTGCGCTCCGGCATCCCTTGGTCCTACGCCATCTCTGCCGGACAGCGCCATCTTGCTGTCCCGTCATGCTCTGCGCAGCCCCTCAGATATCGCGCATGACATTGTCACTGCACAGGCTGCAATGACACTCAGCGCAAATCCTGCAAGATTTAAAGAGCGGCGTGGGACATTTAAAGAGGGACGTCGAAGTGTGAGTACGGCTAAGGCTTTGCAGCCTTCACTCTGGCACTGCTAAAGGGGGTTGGCCAGGAATGCTGCTGGATGTCAGCATTTTAGATAACGCCAACATCCAAAAGGCAGTGGGGGGGGGGGGGGGGGATGTTTAGAGGGGAACATCAGAAAAAGTCAGCCACCGCACCACTTCCAAAGCGCAGGGGCACATCATGCTGCACGAGAAGAGACCCTCTGCAAGATTGCACCCTCCCTCTTCCCAGTGGATGATCAAGAATACATTGTGCTTGTAAGTACACATTGGAAAATGGTAGGACAGATCCATTGACTGTTCAGGTCCCCGGAGTGGGTGACGTATGTCAGGATGCAGGGGAGTATGAGAACCAGCAGTTAGTGATGGGAGCGAGGCATAAGAGCTTGCAATCCACCAATAATGGTGGACTAGAGAGATCTGCCTGCCAGTTGGGCCAGTGGATGCCTTTGCATGTGCTGGTGCGTCATGAGCCGAATCAGTTATGCTTATGCACATACTGGCGAGGAGTCTTAGCCACACAGTGTGGGACAATGCATGGAATGGGATGGTGCGCATGGCTGAGCAGGGGGGGGGGGTATGTTTAAGTGGCTGTGTGTAGGCAGAGTAGGCCCAAAGAAAATTGGAGGAAAACCCACAGATACTTAGATGGGGGGGCAGTTGCACCTTTATTCTATGGACCTTTTATTTGTTTGGTTTCCCTACAGTGATGAGGTAGTGTTATGACCCATGCAAAGAGGACGGTGGCTTAGGAGATTGTGGCACATCTCAATACCATCTACAACACCAGCTACATGCACACCTAGATCCTCCAGCTGTGGTCGGGCCTGAAGAGAAGGCAGAAGCCCCAGGTGAGGGAGTTTTTCTGCCTGCACTTCCCAGGTAAGTGGCTGGCACATAAAACACTTGTCCCCCAATGCAGAGCTGTGTGTACTAATTGTTTTTCATTTTTAGAAGCAGAGTTTGGGCAGAGACTAAAACCCATCTGAGCCAAAGGGTCCCACCACAGAGGAGAACAACCCAGGGTGTGTGTGTAAGGTGGCGCCGAATCCCACTGCCACTGTCGTCCTCCTCCTCTGGGAAAGATGCCGCCCAGCAACCACCAGCCCTGGAGCCAGCCCAGTTGGGCTTAGAGTCCCGGCTCTTGCCGAGAACTCAGGTAAAGACAGCTGTGCTAAGTGCTGTTTTTTGTACTTCTTTGTCCCTGCAGACTCATCTGGCCCAGGGGAATATACAGAAATGATGCCACCCCAGGCAGGGGTGACACACGTGGGTGAACTGACGCAGTAGTTGGATGCGCCAGGAGCACAACCCACATCACACCCGCTGCATTATGTTAAATGTTTCCTTAACCACACAAACCCTGAGCCGCAAGCCGAGGTCTCGAATCAGGAGGGTGGCACAGTAAGTAATGAGCATTGAGGGCAATCGGGACACATGTTTTAAGCAGATGTTGACCTGCCTTTCCTTGTTTTTACAGGTGCTGTGGCAGCCAAATATATTTACATTTTTTTCAAAAAAAAGTTACAAAGTTGGTTTTAAACAATTGAGGCAAAAATAAATGTTTTGACAATACAAAGGTTTGTGGTGTTATTGTTCAAAACAACCACCTTAATGCAGTTTGGGGAAAGGCAACTTGGAGGAGAGGGGTGAGGTGAGGTGGCAGAAACAACTCAGGGAAAGCAGATAAGTAGGTACACGAGGGATGTGGTGGGTGACACTGCAGGAAGAACTAAGCAAAGGGGGTGGGAGCAGCTCCATCACTATTATTTATACAAAATTATCAACATTATTATTCAGGGCCTGGGAACCAATTTACCACCCAGTTTAACCCTCTCATCATCCAAGTATTAAGCACCAAACATGTCTAGCTGTGTGGAAAGACAGAGATTTGGTTGCACATATCTGCAGATACATGTGGAAGCCACACTGCCCCGGCAAGGCACTCTGTGTTTAGTGTGGTCCCTACTCTTATTTTTGAGTCCCCAAAGTTGGGACATGCAATGCAGCCAGAGCTACTCACCTGGGAAGCTGCCAGCTTCCCTTTAGAACACTCCACAGGGAGAGATCCATAGTGGCTGAATCCCTCCCTGTGTGTGTTCATGGCAATTCAAACTAAGCAAAGGGGGTGGGAGCAGCTCCATCACTATTATTTATACAAAATTATCAACATTATTATTCAGGGCCTGGGAACCAATTTACCGCCCAGTTTAACCCTCTCATCATCCAAGTATTAAGCACCAAACATGTCTAGCTATGTGGAAAGCATTTGGTTGCACATATCTGCAGATACATGTGGAAGCCACACTGCCCCGGCAAGGCACTCTGCAGGAAGAACACAACTACTACATAGGATGCCCCAAAGGAGGAGCAACAAGGAAAGATGAGGTGAGGGACGCTGCATGGAGTCTTCAACTACATGGGATGCCTCATATTAGGAGCAACAGCAGGAGGGATAAGGTGAACGCAGCAATGCCAAAAAGCAAAAGCACAAATGTATGCGCATTTCTGGGTCCACTGCTTATCCTTTGGGGCCCTGCTGGGCAGGCTTTTGAAAAGATTTTTAAAAGAAAACCTGGCTTTTTCACCGCCGAAACCACACCCTGCTGCACTTTTGAGAGAGCCTATTGGCTATCTCAAGTGTCGCTGTGAAAAAGTACAGCTAGCTGGCCGTATCTCTTACACACTGTTCGGACGCATGTGTGCCCCTGCCGTTTAGAAAGGTTGGGTGCAGGAGCGGGCATGTCTGCAGAGAAGCCAGGGGGTTCAGAAAGCAGAGCATCTGGTGTAGGATGCCCCGGGGGTAGGCTAGTGGCCGGACCTGGAATCTTTAAGAATCCACAGCCCGGCAGCATGAGTTTTGACACGATTTAAGATGCACTTTCACAAGGCACAAATATAAATATTTTGGCTGAAACGAATGCTTACACAAAGCACTTATACTTGCATACTAAATAATCTCGAACACGTAGGAATCACACAAGCAAATTGAAGCTGCCAGTCTGCTAACTGGCCTACGCACAAAACTGAGCATTGTCCAGGCAACAGCAAAACATCAAATGAATAAGGGAGACTTACCAGCCACACCGGCCATCAGGTTTTACTTTTGTTTCCTATCCGTGAACATCCATTTTTCCTCCTTAATTTACCCTCCGCCCCCCCCTTCAATCAGAGTCTCCCCTCTATTCCTCAGCTATGCCCAGTCTCCCTCCCAGCTCGACCTACAGGTGTGAACACACACTGCCCATTCATAGCCCATGCAACGTCTATTTGATTATGTCTAAAAAAAAATTTAAAAATACATGCGGTTCCTCCCTTTTGAAGCTACTTTAAATGCCGGCACACCAGACATGAGGCCATGACTTGAAGGCCGAACGGTCAGCCTCCCCCTATCCTTTTAACTAGTACAGGGGGTTCCCTTTATTTGAACCCCTTATTAGGTCAAGATATTGAAAGTTTTAAAAAATTACCGCACATACCAGCATTTACTTAAGCACAATACTTACCTCCAATCCGGTACTGGACGCTGTCCTCCTGTTGTTCCGGCACCTTTTGGGGTCTCTCGTCTGCTTCTCTACTGTGGTGAAAATGACCACTCTGCTGGCATTTGGAAGGAAGGAAGATGAGCGGGAATCTCACATCATTTCTTTTTTCATGAGCTGCAGTTCATAATTTGCATAATGCATAAATCACAGCACCAAGGCCACACCCACATGATTGAGAAAAGTATTCATATGGTAAAACTGCAAACCTTAAAATCTCGGCTATTTCTCAGGGCCATTTCTTAAATTTTAAAATAGGAAACAGTTTAGGACATTTCCAAGTTTAGCCCTATACAATGGGCTAACCCTTAGCTATTCCCATCCAATGGTTGATCTTCAAGGGCAGAACTGTCCTAGGTGAGGGCGAGTGGAGGACAACAGCTGTTCCATACCCTGGCAAGTACCTGTGTGGCCTCCAAATGTTCCTTTCATCTGTGCTCAATTTAAACAAAGTAAAGGTGTTGAAACAATGTTGACCTAGTACTTACCCTGCTTGGGTCCCTGCTGGTTTATGATCTGCATCTGAGTATTAGTGACCACAGCTAATGCACAAGAAGCATAACTAAAAATGTTTTAGACATGGTGGGCCCCATACAGGATTCATGCCTGTTTTGCCCTGATAGCTGCCCTAAATGGGTAAACGGTCTATAGAAGAAACAGCCTATAGAAGAAACAGTCTATAGAAGAAAACGAACCTAGTAGCTCAGCAGCAGCGTGATTTATATAGTAAGGTAAAATAACCCACAGTTTAAATGTCATGCACACCGGAGCATTGCTTTATGCTTTGTGCTGTCGATGGCCTGGAGCCACTCTGACAGCCATGTGACAGGGCAGGCTCTGTGCACCGTGTGGCAGTAAGTAAATAGCTTATATCGGAGGTGACCTTCTAGCATTCTTAATAGAAAGGCAAATATGTGCCTATGACAGTAGCAAACAATCAGCCTGGGATTTTCTACAAACACACTAAAACTGATCAGCTAGAAGCAGGTAAGCCGAGGCAATGGCTTTGTTCTAGCTGGGTCTGTGTGCTGTTTTACCTCTATAGGAATTAATGGAACTTCCAACTGAAACCTTTGTTAGTGTTTTCATTTATTTCTCAAGGCTTAGCCATATGATATAAAGCAGACAGGCAGTTCAAAAAGTACAAAACACAGAGGAGAGAGTCCATTACTGATGAAATTCTGTATAGTCTGTCTATTGATGGGAGAGGGGGTTGATTTGGACCTTTCTTGTAGTGCTATTTGGTGCTATATCTTAAAGTGCCACCCAGGGGTGCTGTGGCATAGAGCTCCAGCAGTAAAGTGAGTATATGTTGATTCCACCTGGTCTTAGTCTTTTAGATACTAGGGCAGGCTTTTGGATCACTTTAATGCATGATAAGAGCAATAAAAATACATATTATGGGATAGGGATAATGTATAAAACGATTGTATGAAATAACTACAGTAAAGTATATAATAGGTATGTATATTAGGAGTACCATTAGTATATGGTAATAGTAAAGAATATATATGGTTAGCACGTGATTAAAGTAAATCTGTCATCAGAAGGGCTAAGGATGGTAGTTCCAGGCTTTACGGCGAACAACACTTCAAAATTAGTGTTGACCCTCCTTAAAATTAAGCGAGGCTGCATCTTATTGCTGGTGTGTTCCCTGGAGCTATTGCTCACCCACTTCCTGTATTCTGTGCTGCATCACAGCCCCACGTGATTGGAGGCAGCCAATGCACACCAGAACAGGGCTGTATGTGGACCAGCCTAGCAATCGCCACTGGACAACATTGTTCACACTGGGACTCGATCCAGAAGCTGGTAGGAGTGATCCCGGTGAAGGTACATATTTAAGCTGGGGGTTCGGGCACCTCCAGACGATAGGCGATGTGGGGCATTCAGCAATTTGATGCCACTCTCTCCACTGACCCATTTACGTTGGCTCAATCCAACTGCCTATAGACATGAACCCGACGGAGGCACATATGGAGGTTCTGGTATCTACAACCTACATGAGGTCATCAACGGGATTCCCTCCCTAAATACTGATCATTTTTGAGTGTTATTCCACTTTCAGTGCAGGTGGTATTAGGTGGGTCCCTGCTGGAATGTTGGGACATTTATGCAAATTTACTAGGAGAAGGGTCTTTAAAAAAAACAAGAACATATTAACTATGCACTATGAGGATTGTATGTGTGTTTTTTTCAGGTGGTTGGATTATATGACAGAGAGAAGACTGGTTCTTGGTAGGTTTTTTGTCTTTCAGTTGCACCCAATGAGCAGAACAATTATACATCAATAATTAAAATGAAATAACTTTTGTGTGATCTTCGAAATCATCATCAAAGCTGGATGATTCTCATCCTTACATTTTTTACCAGCAGTTACTGGTTGCCATTTGGTTAGGAACATCAACGCAGTAACACTTCTTCACACTGTGCTATGAGAAAATTCAGTGGGTTATACCAAAAAGTCTCTTCAATGTATTTCTGTCAAACATTTTGCAGGCCATTGATACAAAATAACAGTGCTCTGGATCCTCTATTATTTTACAGAGTTGGGAGTAATTTTGCATAATACATCTGCTGATAGAGACATTTTCTAATTTCTCTGCACCAACCCTGCCCCCTGCTCAAACCAGTGGAGTAGTGGTTGGTCCTTGGCTTATATCTTTGGTCACAGGGGTCTCTATACTGGTTAGATAGAGCCTTATGATCAAGACACAGTCAGTGGCTGCCAGGCCCACCTTTGGTGTGGCTGGTGCTGAATGGTAATGCCACTGTAACAGAGTAAATGACTATTGCTACAGGTCTGAACTTTCTTTATACAAACAGTTGAATAATGTGTATTGACTTGCATCTTGCTTGTTTTGTGTAGGAGATTGCTGGTACCACATTCCCTCTCCACAAAAGCAAAAGCTCCAGCAAGTTTCGGTGGGACAGACCTCTGTGTGTGTTGTAGATGAAAATGGTAAGTGCTCAGTGTTGTCAATGTCTGTATGTCCTGAGCGGCTGAAAAATGAAAGTTCAAATTTTGAAAGCAGATCTATGCCCCCTGGTGAAGCCTGCCTAAAACACGTGCTTTACCTCCTATGCCCTGGCAGCAACCTTCCTCCCATAACCTTGCTGGATACTTAGTTGTCACTGCTGGCTCTTTACATCATGTCACACATCCGGTAACTGGAGTGGGCACTGCTGGCTGGCTCTTTACATCATGTCACACATCCGGTAACTGGAGTGGGCACTGCTGGCTGGCTATTAACATCATGTCACACATCCGGTAACTGGAGTGGGCACTGCTGGCTGGCTCTTAACATCATGTCACACATCCGGTAACTGGAGTGGGCACTGGAGATGTACCAGTGTCCGGTGTAGTAATGAGCTGGTGGTTGGAGGTTGAAACTGCTGATAATAGGCAGCAGCCAGGGCATTGGAGATGAAGCATGTGCATTTGGCACAAGCTTCACTTTAGGGTGTAAGTCCACTTACAGCTGTGTACAGTCATACACTGGGCACAAATCTCTTTGAATTCTTTGTTATAGGTGCCACCTATCAGGGGCTTGGACACAAACTGGAGCTGTAAACTTCTGAAAGACATATATAACCCCACAGGAGGTGTAATCCAGTGTTACGCTAAGAAGATCCCCCCCCCCCCCCCCGTGTTAATGACCCTGATTAAGGCATCCGTAATCAGATGCCCCTTGTTCACCTGCGTTTAAACCTTGAATATCCATCCAGCAGAACATGTGCGTGCGAACCCCCAGTGGCAAGCACTCAGACTTAGGTAGCAGCGGATTCAAGTTCATTTTACTACGAGCTACTTAGCTGTTCACTACACAGCTTTCTCTGCCACCTTTGCACGCTGGCACCAGCAGACATTCAGGTCAAGGATGCCACTGGGGCCACCGTGGGATGGCGTATACAGCTAAACCATGCGGTTTCACACAGCAAGGTATGCCCCTAGGGAACATATTGGACTGGCCCTAGAGTCTTTAACACTTCAGGGCCAGGCCAAATGTGTTTTTATCCACTTTGAGGAAGCATGGTCTGCCATCTTTCACTAACCTTTGTTTTTTCCTTCTGGTTTATCTTTTCATCAGCGCAAAAGCTTGCTTCAGTCGGAGGTGATGCTGCAGCACTAACCTCCCTCACACAATGGTAGACCAGTGGACTTTGATTCCTGCTGCGGCCTAGGCACCAGGAAGCCAGATCAGGCCTGCACACCTTGCTTGTGCTTAGACCAGTTACTCTCTTTCATTTCACCAAGGTTGGAACTTTGGGCGGTATTTGAAAATGGCCACCATTTTGGAGTAGTCTAATTTCTGCTTCCACAGCTGCAGGCTGTAGATACACCTGCATAAAAAGTTTTGGCATTAGAACACACCCTTCCACAGCACAATCTGCACAGAGGAGCCTCAAGGGTAGTGGGATTGTGCACATCAGTCTCGGTGATTTCAGCCCAGGGATTGACTGCGTAGTTTCCTCCAGTGAGGGTTCCCTCTAAGAGCTCAGAGGAGGAGATAATGGGTGCTCATTCTGTGCTTATTATGCTAATCAGGATATGGATAATAAAAAAATGTCATCCATTCAGTCTCCCAAGGAGCAGGAGACTGCACCCCGCCACAGTCTATGGCAATGAAGATTCTTGCAATGATGAAGATTGTTAGAGTTTCTAATAGGCTAATCCTTTTGAGGTCGAACTGGTCCTCCAGTGTCACACGACGAGCCATGTATCCTAATCCAGGGGTGTACGTAGACACCGGCATTGGTGTCAGGCGGCCAGAGAAGCTGCTGCAGATACCTAGAGGCCCATAATGCTCTCCACTGCTACCATCACTATTCAGTTGTGGGAGGCAGCGGCTCAAAAGTTGATGACTGGGAGACACCAGAGTTCCCTGTTCTGCTGGAGCAGCAGGAGTCGCTGAGCCAGGTGCCACATACACAAGCCCATTTAGCTCCTTCAGCTCCTTCTTCAAAAAGGCTGCATTTTTGCCTGCAAGGTGTCTGGTGTAGCAGCGGGCTAGGTGAAGTGAGGGCAACTTTCCTTGCATCAGTGGCATACATGCCATTAGGGTGTTAGAGGCAGCCAATCTGCCTTGGGCCAGTAGCATCTACCTTCGCTGCCTCTATGGTATGTACACTATTATACCGATCATTCAAAATTAATGTAGATTGTGGAAAAAAATTAAACCTGATAGGATTGGATTGGTTTAGTGAAGGTTGATCATTCTGTATCCTGCTTAGTTAAAATCATTATTCCGTCACCAGGCAGGTGGTATCGTTAAAGTGAACCAAAACCCAGGATTTTGACTATCCTGTGGTTTGGTCCTTGCCCCCCCCCCCCCCCCGGCAGACCCTAGGGGGGTCCCACTATGTGAAATCCCCTAGGTCGCAGAAACAAACTCACCTCTTCCCGGTCCTGCGGCACATGCACGGCTGCTCATCCAATCAGCACACTCGGATCCGCTGACGTCCCTTCATCTAAGCCTTCGTTTAAGGCGAGCGGCTCCAAGCATGCTGATAGACGCAAGTCACCTGCGACTAGCGGGTGACCTGCCATTAACCCCCAGCCCCCCCATTACCTGCCTTCCCAAAGCCTGGGGGCAGAAGAACCCGGGGCCATTTAGGCTGTGGGGGCTTGTAGGCTTGCAGGGCAGAGGGGCCTAAAGCTTGCACCCTGTTCTACAAGACCTGCATAGCTGATCCCTGGATTGGTTATGCTGGGACAGCATGACATTTTATTTGGATTTTTAAAGTTTTTTTTATTAAAGCTTTATGTCCCATCACTCAGCAGGTATAAAAGGCTTCCAGCAGTAGGAGAACAAAAACCAGAGTGATCATCGTGGGACACAGTGCTCGGGGATCGATCGAGGGAAGGTAAGTATTAAAAAATAAAATAATAAAATATTTTTCTGATGTGTGTGTGTCTTTTCATGTTTAACTCTTTGTGAACTGGTAAGGGATCCATGAGACCCCTATACTAGTTCACATGGCTCAGGGTCCTGCAGCTAGTGGGTGACTTGTCATTAACCCCCAGCCCCCCCCCCCTCCCCACTACCTGCCTCCCCAAAGCCTGGGGGGTAGAAGATCCCAGGGCCGGGTCCACCGAGGCTGGCCCCTGTGCCCTGTTCTACAAGCCCTGCATAGATGGTTATGCTGGGAAGGGACCCCACTCCAATTTTTATTAATTTAACCCTTTATAGTATGGATAGTTGTTGGCTCCATTGTAATGTGGCACCATTGTAATCGGGGAAATATGGTTTTCTTGAATAAAATTTTTTTTTTCTTAAATAAACTAGACAAATTTTAAAAAACATACTGAAAAAAGACCTGTCAACAGAGGGTGACAACATCGCAAGTAGTCTGGCAGTTAAAAGGGTTATATTTACCTATGCAAGTTAGGTATTGTTTTGTTCAGTGAACCTCGGGCTTTCGGATTTAGCTTGTTTTTCCTTGTTTTCATATTAATATTTTAGGAAAATGTGTTTTTTTATTCTGCTTTTTATACACTTTTTTAGGAAAACCCTGTGCAACCGAAAAATTCTTCGAGAGATTACTTCCAGAAAGATGAGCCCACTACAAAAATCTGGGTACGCCTAGACAGCTTAACCCTTTAGCTGCCAGCCTACCTGAAGATTTTGTCACCCTCTGTTGCCAGATCATTTTTAATATTTTGCGCTGTACCCGTTCAACTGTGATTTTTGAAAGGATTTCCCAGAAAAATTATATTTTGGGCTTTAACAGGAAATGTCTTGTTTGGCCTTGTTTTAGTATAGTCTCTTTAATATTTTTGTAGTGTTTTTTTTGTAATAAAAAAAATTCGTTTTTAAATAAAATCATATTGCATGTAAAAGCCTAATATCTTCCGGTTACAATGGTACCACATATTTATTGGTAGACACTTTCCTGCCCAGGAGACTCTCCACAATTGAAACAGTGCTTTACGTGATTTTTCAGCAAAAATACAACTGCTATGTGCACCATACAGTTTTTCAAGAAAAAACAACCCTTTACATTTGAAATATCCCACATAAAGTATATTCTCTGGAAGTACACACCTCAAGCTTTCTAGGCATACCAGGTTTGTTGATGTGGGCGTTTTTAGAAGTACCGTATATACTCGAGTATAGGCCAACCCGAATATAAGCCGAGGCACCTAATTTTACCACAAAAACCTGGAAAAAGTTATTGACCCGAGTATAAGCCGAGGCGGCTTTTTTCAATTGGAATTGGAGTTGATTTGAGGAATCACCCCCTGACCACGCCCCCAGCCATCACCTAAGAATTAAATAAAAATAAATAATAATACAGTGAGGGGCATCCCTTGTTACAGCCAGTTAGGGGCATCCCTCATTACAGCCATTCAGGTGTAACACAGCACACACACAACATACACACAGCAATGGCGACCCCTATAGCTACGCCCCTGGACGCGGGGCAGAAGAGCCGGCTCGGAGGCTTCAGAACTCGGCGGGGAGATCAGTACACCCAGCGCGAGGTGGGTGCACCAAGATGGCGGCCGGCGCACTCCGCGCCGCCACGTCACTGAGGCCCGGCCCGCCATCTTGGTACACCCACCTCGCGCTGGGTGTACTGATCTCCCCGCCGAGTTCTGAAGCCTCGGCGGCTCTTCTGCCGCTTCCTCCGCCCCCTTGCTCAGGTAAGTCAGGTTACTGACTCGAGTATAAGCCGAGGCTGCTTTTTTCAGCCCAAAAAGTGGGCTGAAAAACTCGGCTTATACTCGAGTATATACGGTAATCCCTAAATTTCCTGAAAAAAAGAATTTTCTTAAAAAAACAGTATGCAAACAAGAAATAAAAAACAAATCTGAAAACGCCAGGTTCCCTCAAACAGAACAATACCCAACATGCACAGGTACTGTCAAGGGAAGAGTAGCCAAACACCCCAAAGTAAAGCATACGAGTAACAGTAATTTTACTTGGAAATTTCAGCTCTGCAGACAAAGTGCACACCTTGCGCTTTTTAAACCAAAACAACCCTTTACATTTAAAATACCCCCCACAAACCATATATTCTCTGAAAGTACACACATTAAATTTTTGACTGGAGGTCTACTTTAATATAGAGAGCTAAAAGAGACCAAAAATCCCCCTATTGAACGGTACAAGTTAAAAGAATTCTTTCTTAGCAGTAGGTTGGACCATGCAAATAATTTTTTTTTTTGATACTGGGCATATAAGTGTCCTCTCCTTCTTTACAGCATATTTATATGGATTTTTATCATTGGCCCAATTTTTCGTGGTAGTCCTTTTTTAACCTGATTGATGTGTTATTTGGGTTGGGGGATGTTGGAAACTTTTTTTTGACCAGAGTTAGGCTTTAATTTTATTTTGTATTTTTTGTTTTTCTTCTAGGCAATCTATGGTTTCGGCACGGTACCACACCAAGCTACCCTCAGGGTTCCTCCTGGGAGCATGTGTCAAATAATATCCGAAAAGTGTCAGTTGGACCCCTGGATCAGGTAAGTGTTGGATGTCACCTTTTTAGTGCTGCTGTTGTTGCTACAGTACCACATGTGGCCAAATGTTACATAGACCACTAACTAAAGAGTGTTTTCGTTCCAGGATTTATCTTTAAATTCTCAACAATGTTCTGTAGACCGTATTAAATGCGAGCAGGACAGACGTTGAGAGTAACTGCCCACTGCTTACCATATGGCAATATATGAGAGTCCTGAAATCCACTACTGTATTTGGCTTCTATCACAAACTATGGCAGTTGTTGCACAACTTTTCCCACCTCTCAGCTCACAATAGGATCGATTCATGGTCATCTGCCTCTGTGCATGTTTTTTGTAGCCATGCTCAGGCTTCCTTCCAATTTCTGGGCGTCAAAGTTTGAAACACATTTTTAAGGCGGAACTTTGGGCACGAGCGCGCACTAATGTGGTAACTTGCGCCTGAAATTCTCTGTAAGAGCAAATTTGGCACTCCAAACTGGTGCCTACTACTATATGATTTATGGGTTGTTTTGAGGGCCAAAAAAAATGTGCGCAAATGTGTCAATTTCTAGAGTTAATTTCCTCCAGCAAAAAGCTGGAGTAAACTGCTTGACTTCACTGACTATCAGGCTGGCAGCATCTGGCATGTTTTTTAGAAATTAAAGTGTCAGCCGCATGTTCTTTTTCTAGATTTTTTATTTGGGAGGGAAGAGAAAACAAATTGATAAAAAGTTGACAAATATAAAAATGTTTAAAGGTAAAAACACCAAAAAGGTGTATATTGGGCTGATAAAAAAACTCATTAATAGCTCAATTAATAAGCTGTTATATGCAAAAAAAAAAAAAGGGGGCAGGGAGGGGTAAAGAGAACATCGGGGACAAAATATGGGGAAAAACAACACTGGAGGTTAACTGGAATCATGATATCCCCAATAAACATGACATCTAAAACTAGACAAAGTGCAATTTCCGGGGAAATTGCGTAAAGTGGTCTTGCCTCCACCAGTTCTCTACAACTCGAGTGGGCAGAGTAACTGGGTGGAGTGGGTGGAGTAACTGGGTGGAGTGGGCGGAGTAACTGGGTGGAGTGGGCAGAGTAACTGGGTGGAGTGGGCAGAGTAACTGGGTGGAGTGGGCAGAGTAACTGGGTGGAGTGGGCGGAGTAACTGGGTGGAGTGGGCGGAGTAACTGGGTGGAATGGGCGGAGTAACTGGGTAGAGTGGGTGGAGTAACTGGGTGCAGTGGGCGGAGTAACTGGGTGGAGTGGGCAGAGTAACTGGGTGGAGTGACTTGAGTAACTGTTGTGTGGTTGGAGTGGGCGGAGTAACTGGGTGGAGTGACTTGAGTAACTGTTGTTTGGGTGGAGTGGCTGGAGTGGCTGGAGTAACTGGGTGGAGTGGCTGGAGTAACTGGGTGGAGTGGGCGGAGTAACTGGGTGGAGTGGGCGGAGTAACTGGGTGGAGTGGGCGGAGTAACTGGGTGGAGTGGGCGGGGTAACTGGGTGGAGTGGGCGGAGTAACTGGGTGGAGTGGGTGGAGTAACTGGGTGAAGTGGGCGGAGTAACTGGGTGGAATGGGCAGAGTAACTGGGTAGAGTGGGTGGAGTAACTGGGTGCAGTGGGCGGAGTAACTGGGTGGAGTGGGCAGAGTGGGTGGAGTGGGCGGAGTAACTGGGTGGAGTGGGCGGAGTAACTGGGTGGAGTGGGCAAAGTAACTGGGTGGAGTGGGCGGGGTAACTGGGTGGAGTGGGCGGAGTAACTGGGTGGAGTGGGTGGAGTAACTGGGTGGAGTGGGCAGAGTAACTGGGTGGAGTGGGCGGAGTAACTGGGTGGAGTGACTTGAGTAACTGTTGTGTGGGTGGAGTGAGTGGAGTAACTGGGTGGAGTGACTTGAGTAACTGTTGTGTGGTTGGAGTGGGCGGAGTAACTGGGTGGAGTGACTTGAGTAACTGTTGTGTGGGTGGAGTGGGCGGAGTAACTGGGTGGAGTGGGCGGAGTAACTGGGTGGAGTGGGCGGAGTAACTGGGTGGAGTGGGCAGAGTAACTGGGTGGAGTGACTTGAGTAACTGTTGTGTGGGTGGAGTGGGCGGAGTAACTGGGTGGAGTGGGCAGAGTAACTGGGTGGAGTGGGCGGAGTAACTGGGTGGAGTGGGCGGAGTAACTGGGTGGAGTGGGTGGAGTAACTGGGTGGAGTGGGCAGAGTAACTGGGTGGAGTGGGCAGAGTAACTGGGTGGAGTGACTTGAGTAACTGTTGTGTAGGTGGGAAGAGTAACTGGGTGGAGTGGGCGGAGTAACTGGGTGGAGTGGGCGGAGTAACTGGGTGGAGTGGGCGGAGTAACTGGGTGGAGTGGGCGGAGTAACTGGGTGGAGTGGGCGGGGTAACTGGGTGGAGTGGGCGGAGTAACTGGGTGGAGTGGGTGGAGTAACTGGGTGGAGTGGGCAGAGTAACTGTTGGAGTGGGCGGAGTAACTGGGTGGAGTGACTTGAGTAACTGTTGTGTGGGTGGAGTGGGCGGAGTAACTGGGTGGAGTGGCTGGAGTAACTGGGTGGAGTGGGCGGAGTAACTGGGTGGAGTGGGCAGAGTAACTGGGTGGAGTGGGCAGAGTAACTGGGTGGAGTGGGCGGAGTAACTGGGTGGAGTAACTGGGTGGAGTGGGCAGAGTAACTGGGTGGAGTGGGCGGAGTAACTGGGTGGAGTGACTTGAGTAACTGTTGTGTGGTTGGAGTGGGCGGAGTAACTGGGTGGAGTGACTTGAGTAACTGTTGTGTGGGTGGAGTGGGCGGAGTAACTGGGTGGAGTGGCTGGAGTAACTGGGTGGAGTGGGCGGAGTAACTGGGTGGAGTGGGCAGAGTAACTGGGTGGAGTGGGCAGAGTAACTGGGTGGAGTGGGCGGAGTAACTGGGTGGAGTGGGCGGAGTAACTGGGTGGAGTGGCTGGAGTAACTGGGTGGAGTGGGCGGAGTAACTGGGTGGAGTGGGCGGAGTAACTGGGTGGAGTGGGCGGAGTAACTGGGTGGAGTGGGCGGAGTAACTGGGTGAAGTGGGCGGAGTAACTGGGTGGAGTGGGCGGAGTAACTGGGTGGAGTGGGCGGAGTATCTGGGTGGAGTGACTTGAGTAACTGGGTGGAGTGACTTGAGTAACTGTTGTGTGGTTGGAGTCACTGGAGTAACTGTGGAAAGGTTTGACTGAGCAGAGTAACTATATGGAGTAGGCAGAGTAACTGTATGGATTGTTTTGAGTAAAGATAGTAAGCATTCTTCTTTTTTCTATTGCCAGATTATTTATAGACATGTTAGAAGCTATTGTGTGGCTATTTAATTATTTATCTTTTTTAATGCAAATTTCGCGATACTGCTCCTTTAAGGGGAGTTTCCTGAGACTGGGTGTGTGGGCGGAGCAGCTGTAACGAGCCAGGCTGCAGCTGTGTTGCTATGGAAACTCACTCTGAGGTAAACTGAGAATGCACATTAAAACACATTTCTAATGCACTGGTGGTTGCCATATTCAAATGACTGTAGCTTAAAAAGTATACATCCTACAGCAACTGGGTGGAGTGGGCAGAGTAACTGGGTGGAGTGGGCGGAGTAACTGGGTGGAGTGGGCAGAGTAACTGGGTGGAGTGACTTGAGTAACTGTTGTGTGGGTGGAGTGAGTGGAGTAACTGGGTGGAGTGACTTGAGTAACTGTTGTGTGGTTGGAGTGGGCGGAGTAACTGGGTGGAGTGACTTGAGTAACTGGGTGGAGTGGGCGGAGTAACTGGGTGGAGTGGGCGGAGTAACTGGGTGGAGTGGGCGGAGTAACTGGGTGGAGTGGGCAGAGTAACTGGGTGGAGTGACTTGAGTAACTGTTGTGTGGGTGGAGTGGGCGGAGTAACTGGGTGGAGTGGGCGGAGTAACTGGGTGGAGTGGGCAGAGTAACTGGGTGGAGTGGGCAGAGTAACTGGGTGGAGTGGGCAGAGTAACTGGGTGGAGTGGGCGGAGTAACTGGGTGGAGTGGGCGGAGTAACTGGGTGGAGTGGGCGGAGTAACTGGGTGGAGTGGGCAGAGTAACTGGGTGGAGTGGGCAGAGTAACTGGGTGGAGTGACTTGAGTAACTGTTGTGTAGGTGGGAAGAGTAACTGGGTGGAGTGGGCGGAGTAACTGGGTGGAGTGGGCGGGGTAACTGGGTGGAGTGGGCGGAGTAACTGGGTGGAGTGGGTGGAGTAACTGGGTGGAGTGGGCAGAGTAACTGGGTGGAGTGGGCGGAGTAACTGGGTGGAGTGACTTGAGTAACTGTTGTGTGGGTGGAGTGAGTGGAGTAACTGGGTGGAGTGACTTGAGTAACTGTTGTGTGGTTGGAGTGGGCGGAGTAACTGGGTGGAGTGACTTGAGTAACTGTTGTGTGGGTGGAGTGGGCGGAGTAACTGGGTGGAGTGGCTGGAGTAACTGGGTGGAGTGGGCGGAGTAACTGGGTGGAGTGGGCAGAGTAACTGGGTGGAGTGGGCAGAGTAACTGGGTGGAGTGGGCAGAGTAACTGGGTGGAGTGGGCGGAGTAACTGGGTGGAGTGGGCGGAGTAAATGGGTGGAGTGGGCGGAGTAACTGGGTGGAGTGGCTGGAGTAACTGGGTGGAGTGGGCGGAGTAACTGGGTGGAGTGGGCGGAGTAACTGGGTGGAGTGGGCGGGGTAACTGGGTGGAGTGGGCGGGGTAACTGGGTGGAGTGGGCGGAGTAACTGGGTGGAGTGGGCGGAGTAACTGGGTGGAGTGGGCGGAGTATCTGGGTGGAGTGACTTGAGTAACTGGGTGGAGTGACTTGAGTAACTGTTGTGTGGTTGGAGTCACTGGAGTAACTGGAAAGGTTTGACTGAGCAGAGTAACTATATGGAGTAGGCAGAGTAACTGTATGGATTGTTTTGAGTAAAGATAGTAAGCATTCTTCTTTTTTCTATCGCCAGATTATTTATAGACATGTTAGAAGCTATTGTGTGGCTATTTAATTATTTATCTTTTTTAATGCAAATTTCGCGATACTGCTCCTTTAAGGGGAGTTTCCTGAGACTGGGTGTGTGGGCGGAGCAGCTGTAACGAGCCAGGCTGCAGCTGTGTTGCTATGGAAACTCACTCTGAGGTAAACTGAGAATGCACATTAAAACACATTTCTAATGCACTGGTGGTTGACATATTCAAATGACTGTAGCTTAAAAAGTATACATCCTACAGCAAAGAGCTTTATACTGTAAGAATCACAAGAAGAAGACCTATAATGTGGTGCATAACATGTCTCTGAAATATTAAAAATGAAGGCACAGTCGCAGTTTAGAAATTGCCATTCAAATTTGTGGTGTCTAGAGTGGAGTTTCAATGAATGTCAATGGGAGGTGTGAGTTGCAAACAAAAGGTCATATTGTGAAATCTGTTCGGGCTATGGCTTAGCCTTGGACATTTTTAGCGGCAGCAGGGATAGCTGAACGTTTTGATATAAGATTTGTGTAGGTGGGATTAAAAATGAGGGAGAGGTCGCAGTTTAGAAATTATGTCCTGATTTTTGACTCCACACTCAGTTCCCACTCTAGCTTTCGAACATTCCTCCCATTCATTCCTATGGGAAAATTGCGCCAGAAAAACGCCAATATTTCGGAAACTGTTTGGCGAAACGTTCCACAAAATATAAGCACACCATTCGGGAACGATCCGCACGTTTTGGTATATTATGGTCTATGTAGTGTCAAAACTGTGGGAGGAGTTACAGTGCAAAAATGCTTGGAATAAAAATAAGAACTAGACAAAGTGCAATTTCCGGGGAAATTGCGTGAAGTGGTCTTGCCTCCGCCAGTTCTCTACAACTGGAGCGGGCAGAGTAACTGGGTGGAGTGGGTGGAGTAACTGGGTGGAGTGGGTGGAGTAACTGGGTGGAGTGGGCGGAGTAACTGTTGTGTGGTTGGAGTGGGCGGAGTAACTGGGTGGAGTGACTTGAGTAACTGTTGTGTGGGTGGAGTGGGCGGAGTAACTGGGTGGAGTGGCTGGAGTAACTGGGTGGAGTGGGCGGAGTAACTGGGTGGAGTGGGCGGAGTAACTGGGTGGAGTGGGCGGGGTAACTGGGTGGAGTGGGCAGAGTAACTGGGTGGAGTGGGCGGAGTAACTGGGTGGAGTGGGCGGAGTAACTGGGTGGAGTGGGCAGAGTGGGTGGAGTAACTGGGTGCAGTGGGCGGAGTAACTGGGTGCAGTGGGCGGAGTAACTGGGTGCAGTGGGCGGAGTAACTGAGTGGAGTGGGCGGAGTAACTGAGTGGAGTGACTTGAGTAACTGGGTGGAGTGACTTGAGTAACTGTTGTGTGGTTGGAGTCACTGGAGTAACTGTGGAAAGGTTTGACTGAGCAGAGTAACTATATGGAGTAGGCAGAGTAACTGTATGGATTGTTTGGAGTAAAGATAGTAAGCATTCTTCTTTTTTCTATTGCCAGATTATTTATAGACATGTTAGAAGCTATTGTGTGGCTATTTAATTATTTATCTTTTTTAATGCAAATTTCGCGATACTGCTCCTTTAAGGGGAGTTTCCTGAGACTTGGTGTGTGGGCGGAGCAGCTGTAACGAGTCAGGCTGCAGCTGTGTTGCTATGGAAACTCACTCTGAGGTAAACTGAGAATGCACATTAAAACACATTTCTAATGCACTGGTGGTTGCCATATTCAAATGACTGTAGCTTAAAAAGTATACATCCTACAGCAAAGAGCTTTATACTGTAAGAATCACAAGAAGAAGACCTATAATGTGGTGCATAACATGTCTCTGAAATATTAAAAATGAAGGCACAGTCGCAGTTTAGAAATTGCCATTCAAATTTGTGGTGTCTAGAGTGGAGTTTCAATGAATGTCAATGGGAGGTGTGAGTTGCAAACAAAAGGTCATATTGTGAAATCTGTTCGGGCTATGGCTTAGCCTTGGACATTTTTAGCGGCAGCAGGGATAGCTGAACGTTTTGATATAAGATTTGTGTAGGTGGGATTAAAAATGAGGGAGAGGTCGCAGTTTAGAAATCATGTCCTGATTTTTCTCTTCACACCCATCTCCCACTCTAGCTTTGAAAATATCTCCCATTCATTCCTATGGGAAAATTGCGCCAGAAAAACGCCAATATTTCGGAAACCGTTTGGCGAAACGTTCCACAAAATATAAGCACACCATTCGGGAACGATCCGCACGTTTTGGTATATTATGGTCTATGTAGTGTCAAAACTGTGGGAGGAGTTACAGTGCAAAAATGCTTGGAATAATAATAACTAGACAAAGTGCAATTTCCGGGGAAATTGCGTGAAGTGGTCTTGCCTCCGCCAGTTCTCTACAACTGGAGTGGGCAGAGTAACTGGGTGGAGCGGGCAGAGTAACTGGGTGGAGTGGGTGGAGTAACTGGGTGGAGTGGGAAAAGTAACTGGGTGGAGTGGGTGGAGTAACTGGGTGGAGTGGGTGGAGTAACTGGGTGGAGTGGGCGGAGTAACTGGGTGGAGTGGGCGGAGTAACTGGTTGGAGTGGGCGGAGTAACTGGGTGGAGTGGGCGGAGTAACTGGGTGGAGTGGGTGGAGTGGGCAGAGTAACTGGGTGGAGTGGGCGGAGTAACTGGGTAGAGTGACTTGAGTAACTGTTGTGTGGTTGGAGTGGGCGGAGTAACTGGGTGGAGTGACTTGAGTAACTGTTGTGTGGGTGGAGTGGGCGGAGTAACTGGGTGGAGTGGCTGGAGTAACTGGGTGGAGTGGCTGGAGTAACTGGGTGGAGTGGGCGGAGTAACTGGGTGGAGTGGGCGGAGTAACTGGGTGAAGTGGACGGAGTAACTGGGTGGAGTGGGCGGGGTCACTGGGTGGAGTGGGCAGAGTAACTGGGTGGAGTGGGCATGAGTAACTGGGTGGAGTGGGCAGAGTGGGCGGAGTAACTGGGTGGAGTGGACGGGGTCACTGGGTGGAGTGGGCGGGGTCACTGGGTGGAGTGGGCAGAGTGGGCGGGGTAACTGGGTGGAGTGGGCAGAGTGGGCGGGGTCACTGGGTGGAGTGGGCAGAGTGGGCTTGAGTAACTGGGTGGAGTGGGCTTGAGTAACTGGGTGGAGTGGGCTTGAGTAACTGGGTGGAGTGGGCGGGGTCACTGGGTGGAGTGGGCAGAGTGGGCGGAGTAACTGGGTGGAGTGGGCGGAGTAACTGGGTGGAGTAACTGGGTGGAGTGGGCAGAGTAACTGGGTGGAGTGGGCAGAGTAACTGGGTGGAGTGGGCAGAGTAACTGGGTGGAGTGGGCATGAGTAACTGGGTGGAGTGGGCAGAGTGGGCGGAGTAACTGGGTGGAGTGGGCGGGGTCACTGGGTGGAGTGGACGGGGTCACTGGGTGGAGTGGGCGGGGCCACTGGGTGGAGTGGGCAGAGTGGGCGGGGTAACTGGGTGGAGTGGGCAGAGTGGGCGGGGTCACTGGGTGGAGTGGGCAGAGTGGGCTTGAGTAACTGGGTGGAGTGGGCTTGAGTAACTGGGTGGAGTGGGCTTGAGTAACTGGGTGGAGTGGGCTTGAGTAACTGGGTGGAGTGGGCTTGAGTAAATGGGCGGGGTCACTGGGTGGAGTGGGCGGGGTCACTGGGTGGAGTGGGCGGGGTAACTGGGTGGCGTGGGCAGAGTGGGCGGAGTAACTGGGTGGAGTTGGCGGAGTAACTGGGTGGAGTAACTGGGTGGAGTGGGCGGAGTAACTGGGTGGAGTGGGCGGGGTAACTAGGTGGAGTGGGCAGAGTGGGCGGAGTAACTGGGTGGAGTGGGGGGGGTCACTGGGTGGAGTGGGCGGAGTATCTGGGTGGAGTGGGCGGAGTACCTGGGTGGGGTGGGCTTGAGTAACTGGGTGGAGTGGGCTTGAGTAACTGGGTGGAGTGGGCTGGAGTAACTGGGAGGAGTGGGCTTGAGTAACTGGGTGGAGTGGGCAGAGTGGGCGGAGTAACTGGGTGGAGTGGGCGGGGTCACTGGGTGGAGTGGGCGGGGTCACTGGGTGGAGTGGGCTTGAGTAACTGGGTGGAGTGGGCAGAGTGGGCGGAGTAACTGGGTGGAGTGGGCGGGGTCACTGGGTGGAGTGGGCGGGGTCACTGGGTGGAGTGGGCAGAGTGGGCGGGGTCACTGGGTGGAGTGGGCTTGAGTAACTGGGTGGAGTGGGCTTGAGTAACTGGGTGGAGTAGGCTTGAGTAACTGGGTGGAGTGGGCTTGAGTAACTGGGTGGAGTGGGCGGGGTCACTGTGTGGAGTGGGCGGGGTCACTGGGTGGAGTGGGCAGAGTGGGCGGAGTAACTGGGTGGAGTGGGCGGGGTCACTGGGTGGAGTGGGCGGAGTTACTGGGTGGAGTGGGCGGGGTCACTGGGTGGAGTGGGCGGGGTCACTGGGTGGAGTGGGCGGAGTAACTGGGTGGAGTGGGCGGAGTAACTGGGTGGAGTGGGCGGAGTAACTGGGTGGAGTGGGCGGAGTATCTGGGTGGAGTGACTTGAGTAACTGTTGTGTGGTTGGAGTCACTGGAGTAACTGTGGAAAGGTTTGACTGAGCAGAGTAACTATATGGAGTAGGCAGAGTAACTGTATGGATTGTTTTGAGTGAGTAAAGATAGTAAGCATTCATTTTTTTTCTATTGCCAGATTATTTATAGACATGTTAGAAGCTATTGTGTGGCTATTTAATTATTTATCTTTTTCAATGCAAATTTCGCGATACTGCTCCTTTAAGGGGAGTCTTCCTGAGACTGGGTGTGTGGGCGGAGCAGCTGTAACGAGCCAGGTTGCAGCTGTGTTGCTATGGAAACTCACTCTGAGGTAAACTGAGAATGCACATTAAAACACATTTCTAATGCACTGGTGGTTGCCATATTCAAATGACTGTAGCTTAAAAAGTATACATCCTACAGCAAAGAGCTTTATACTGTAAGAATCACAAGAAGAATACCTATAATGTGGTGCATAACAGGTCTCTGAAATATTAAAAATGAAGGCACAGTCGCAGTTAAGAAATTGCCATTCAAATTTGTGGTGTCTAGAGTGGAGTTTCAATGAATGTCAATGGGAGGTGTGAGTTGCAAACAAAAGGTCATATTGTGAAATCTGTTCGGGCTATGGCTTAGCCTTGGACATTTTTAGCGGCAGCAGGGATAGCTGAACGTTTTGATATAAGATTTGTGTAGGTGGGATTAAAAATGAGGGAGAGGTCGCAGTTTAGAAATCATGTCCTGATTTTTCTCTTCACGACCATCTCCCACTCTAGCTTTGAAAATACCTCCCATTCATTCCTATGGGAAAATTGCGCCAGAAAAACGCCAATATTTCGGAAACCGTTTGGCGAAACGTTCCACAAAATATAAGCACACCATTCGGGAATGATCCGCACGTTTTGGTATATTATGGTCTATGTAGTGTCAAAACTGTGGGAGGAGTTACAGTGCAAAAATGCTTGGAATAATAATAACTAGACAAAGTGCAATTTCCGGGGAAATTGCGTGAAGTGGTCTTGCCTCCGCCAGTTCTCTACAACTGGAGCGGGCTGGGTAACTGAGTGGAGCGTGCGGAGTAACTGGGTGGAGCGGACGGAGTAACTGGGTGGAGTAGGCGGAGTAACTGGGTGGAGTAACTGTTGTGGTGTTGGAGTGGGTGGAGTAATTGGGTGGGGTGGGCGGAGTAACTGGGTGGAGTGTGCAGAGTAACTGGGTGGAGTGGGCGGAGTAACTGGGTGGAGTGACTTGAGTAACTGTTGTGTGGTTGGAGTGGGTGGAGTAACTGGGTGGAGAGGGCGGAGTAACTGGGTGGAGTGGGCGGAGTAACTGTTGTGTTGTTGGAGTGGGCGGAGTAATTGGGTGGGGTGGGCAGAGTAACTGGGTGGAGTGGGCGGAGTAACTAGGTGGAGTGACTTGAGTAACTGTTGTGTGGTTGGAGTGGGCGGAGTAACTGGGTGGAGTGGGCGGGCTAACTGGGTGGAGTGGGCGGGGTGGAGTGGGTGGAGTGGGCGAGGTGGAGTGGGTGGAGTGGGTGGGGTGGAGTGGGTGGAGTGTGCGGGTGGAGTGGGTGGAGCAACTGGGTGGAGTGGGCGGAGTAACTGGGTATAGTGGGCAGAGTAACTGGGTGGAGTGGGCGGAGTAACTGGGTGGAGTGGATGGAGTAACTGGGTGGAGTGGATGGAGTAACTGGGTGGAGTGGGCAGAGTAACTAGGTGGAGTTACTTGAGTAACTGTTGTGTGGGTGGAGTGGGTGGAGTAACAGGGTGGAGAGGGCGGAGTAACTGGGTGGAGAGTGCGGAGTAACTGGGTGGAGAGGGCGGAGTAACTGGGTGGAGAGGGCGGAGTAACTGTTGTGTTGTTGGAGTGGGCGGAGTAATTGGGTGAGGTGGGCGGAGTAACTGGGTGGAGTGTGCGGAGTAACTGGGTGGAGTGGGCAGAGTAACTGGGTGGAGTGGGCAGAGTAACTGGGTGGAGTGACTTGAGTAACTGTTGTGTGGTTGGAGTGGGCGGAGTAACTGGGTGGAGTGGGCGGAGTAACTGGGTGGAGTGGGCGGAGTAACTGGGTGGAGTGGGCGGGCTAACTGGGTGGAGTGGGCGGACTAACTGGGTGGAGTGGGCGGGCTAATTGGGTGGAGTGGGCGGGCTAATTGGGTGGAGTGGGCGGGCTAACTGGGTGGAGTGGGTGGAGTGGGCGAGGTGGAGTGGGTGGAGTGGGCGGAGCAACTGGGTGGAGTGGGCGGAGTAACTAGGTGGAGTGGGCAGAGTAACTGGGTGGAGTGGGCAGAGTAACTGGGTGGAGTGGGCGGAGTAACTGGGTGGAGTGGGCGGAGTAACTGGGTGGAGTGACTTGAGTAACTGTTGTGTGGGTGGAGTGAATGGAGTAACTGGGTGGAGTGACTTGAGTAACTGTTGTGTGGGTGGAGTGGGCGGAGTAACTGGGTGGAGTGGGCGGAGTAACTGGGTGGAGTGGGCGGGGTAACTGGGTGGAGTGGGCGGGGTAACTGGGTGGAGTGGGCGGGGTAACTGGGTGGAGTGGGCGGAGTAACTGGGTGGAGTGGGCGGAGTAACTGGGTGGAGTGGGCGGAGTAACTGGGTGGAGTGGGCGGGGTAACTGGGTGGAGTGACTTGAGTAACTGGGTGGAGTGACTTGAGTAACTGTTGTGTGGTTGGAGTCACTGGAGTAACTGTGGAAAGGTTTGACTGAGCAGAGTAACTATATGGAGTAGGCAGAGTAACTGTATGGATTGTTTTGAGTAAAGATAGTAGGCATTCTTCTTTTTTCTATCGCCAGATTATTTATAGACATGTTAGAAGCTATTGTGTGGCTATTTAATTATTTATAGTTTTTAATGCAAATTTTGCGATACTGCTCCTTTAAGGGGAGTTTCCTGAGACTTGGTGTGTGGGCGGAGCAGCTGTAATGAGCCAGGCTGCAGCTGTGTTGCTATGGAAACTCACTCTGAGGTAAACTGAGAATGCACATTAAAACACATTTCTAATGCACTGGTGGTTGCCATATTCAAATGACTGTAGCTTAAAAAGTATACACCCTACAGCAAAGAGCTTTATACTGTAAGAATCACAAGAAGAAGACCTATAATGTGGTGTATAACATGTCTCTGAAATATTAAAAATGAAGGCACAGTCGCAGTTTAGAAATTGCCATTCAAATTTGTGGTGTCTAGAGTGGACTTTCAATGAATGTCAATGGGAGGTGTGAGTTGCAAACAAAAGGTCATATTGTGAAATCTGTTCGGGCTATGGCTTAGCCTTGGACATTTTTAGCGGCAGCAGGGATAGCTGAACGTTTTGATATAAGATTTGTGTAGGTGGGATTAAAAATGAGGGAGAGGTCGCAGTTTAGAAATCATGTCCTGATTTTTCATTTAACACGCAGTTCCCACTCTAGCTTTGAAAATACCTCCCATTCATTCCTATGGGAAAATTGCGCCAGAAAAACGCAAATATTTCGGAAACCGTTTGGCGAAACGTTCCACAAATTATAAGCACACCATTCGGGAACGATCCGCACGTTTTGGTATATTATGGTCTATGTAGTGTCAAAACTGTGGGAGGAGTTACAGTGCAAAAATGCTTGGAATAATAATAATAATAAAAACTAGACAAAGTGCAATTTCCGGGGAAATTGCGTGAAGTGGTCTTGCCTCCGCCAGTTCTCTACAACTGGAGCGGGCGGAGTAACTGGGTGGAGTGGGCGGAGTAACTGGGTGGAGTGGGCGGAGTAACTGGGTGGAGTGGGCGGAGTGGGCGGAGTAACCGGGTGGAGTGGGCGGAGTAACTGGGTGGAGTGGGCGGAGTAACTGGGTGGAGTGGGCGGGGTAACTGGGTGGAGTGGGCGGGGTAACTGGGTGGAGTGGGCGGAGTAACTGGGTGGAGTGGGCGGAGTAACTGGGTGGAGTGGGCGGAGTAACTGGGTGGAGTGGGCGGAGTAACTGGGTGGAGTGGGTGGAGTAACTGGGTGGAGTGGGCAGAGTAACTGGGTGGAGTGGGCGGAGTAACTAGGTGGAGTGACTTGAGTAACTGTTGTGTGGGTGGAGTGGGCGGAGTAACTGGGTGGAGTGGCTGGAGTAACTGGGTGGAGTGGGCGGAGTAACTGGGTGGAGTGGGCCGGGTAACTGGGTGGAGTGGGCGGAGTAACTGGGTGAAGTGGGTGGAGTAACTGGGTGGAATGGGCGGAGTAACTGGGTGGAATGGGCAGAGTGGGTGGAGTAACTGGGTGCAGTGGGCGGAGTAACTGAGTGGAGTGGGCGGAGTAACTGAGTGGAGTGGGCGGAGTATCTGGGTGGAGTGACTTGAGTAGCTGGGTGGAGTGACTTGAGTAACTGTTGTGTGGTTGGAGTCACTGGAGTAACTGTGGAAAGGTTTGACTGAGCAGAGTAACTATATGGAGTAGGCAGAATAACTGTATGGATTGTTTTGAGTAAAGATAATAAGCATTCTTCTTTTTTCTATTGCCAGATTATTTATAGACATGTTAGAAGCTATTGTGTGGCTATTTAATTATTTATCTTTTTTAATGCAAATTTTGCGATACTGCTCCTTTAAGGGGAGTTTCCTGGGACTTGGTGTGTGGGCGGAGCAGCTGTAACGAGCCAGGCTGCAGCTGTGTTGCTATGGAAACTCACTCTGAGGTAAACTGAGAATGCACATTAAAACACATTTCTAATGCACTGGTGGTTGCCATATTCAAATGACTGTAGCTTAAAAAGTATACATCCTACAGCAAAGAGCTTTATACTGTAAGAATCACAAGAGCTAGGCGAACAATGTGATGTATAACATGTCTCTGAAATATTAAAAATGAAGGCACAGTCGCAGTTTAGAAATTGCCATTCAAATTTGTGGTGTCTAGAGTGGAGTTTCAATGAATGTCAATGGGAGGTGTGAGTTGCAAACAAAAGGTCATATTGTGAAATCTGTTCAGGCTATGGCTTAGCCTTGGACATTTTTAGCGGCAGCAGGGATAGCTGAACGTTTTGATATAAGATTTGTGTAGGTGGGATTAACAATGAGGGAGAGGTCGCAGTTTAGAAATCATGTCCTGATTTTTCATTTCACACGCATCTCCCACTCTAGCTTTGAAAATACCTCCCATTCATTCCTATGGGAAATTTGCGCCAGGAAAACGCCAATATTTCGGAAACCGTTTGGCGAAACGTTCCACAAAATATAAGCACACCATTCGGGAACGATCCGCACGTTTTGGTATATTATGGTCTATGTAGTGTCAAAACTGTGGGAGGAGTTACAGTGCAAAAATGCTTGGAATAATAATAAAAATAATATATCAGCAAGAACAATAAGTGATCTTGCCAAGCAAGACCACTTAACTAGACAAAGTGCAATTTCCGGGGAAATTGCGTGAAGTGGTCTTGCCTCCGCCAGTTCTCTACAACTGGAGCGGGCTGGGTAACTGAGTGGAGCGTGCGGAGTAACTGGGTGGAGCGGACGGAGTAACTGGGTGGAGTAGGCGGAGTAACTGGGTGGAGTAACTGTTGTGGTGTTGGAGTGGGTGGAGTAATTGGGTGGGGTGGGCGGAGTAACTGGGTGGAGTGTGCAGAGTAACTGGGTGGAGTGGGCGGAGTAACTGGGTGGAGTGACTTGAGTAACTGTTGTGTGGTTGGAGTGGGTGGAGTAACTGGGTGGAGAGGGCGGAGTAACTGGGTGGAGTGGGCGGAGTAACTGGGTGGAGTGGGCGGAGTAACTGTTGTGTTGTTGGAGTGGGCGGAGTAATTGGGTGGGGTGGGCAGAGTAACTGGGTGGAGTGGGCGGAGTAACTAGGTGGAGTGACTTGAGTAACTGTTGTGTGGTTGGAGTGGGCGGAGTAACTGGGTGGAGTGGGCGGAGTAACTGGGTGGAGTGGGCGGGCTAACTGGGTGGAGTGGGCGGGGTGGAGTGGGTGGAGTGGGCGAGGTGGAGTGGGTGGGGTGGAGTGTGCGGGTGGAGTGGGTGGAGTGTGCGGGTGGAGTGGGTGGAGCAACTGGGTGGAGTGGGCGGAGTAACTGGGTATAGTGGGCAGAGTAACTGGGTGGAGTGGGCGGAGTAACTGGGTGGAGTGGATGGAGTAACTGGGTGGAGTGGGCAGAGTAACTAGGTGGAGTTACTTGAGTAACTGTTGTGTGGGTGGAGTGGGTGGAGTAACAGGGTGGAGAGGGCGGAGTAACTGGGTGGAGAGGGCGGAGTAACTGGGTGGAGAGGGCGGAGTAACTGGGTGGAGAGGGCGGAGTAACTGTTGTGTTGTTGGAGTGGGCGGAGTAATTGGGTGAGGTGGGCGGAGTAACTGGGTGGAGTGTGCGGAGTAACTGGGTGGAGTGGGCAGAGTAACTGGGTGGAGTGGGCAGAGTAACTGGGTGGAGTGGGCAGAGTAACTGGGTGGAGTGACTTGAGTAACTGTTGTGTGGTTGGAGTGGGCGGAGTAACTGGGTGGAGTGGGCGGAGTAACTGGGTGGAGTGGGCGGGCTAACTGGGTGGAGTGGGCGGACTAACTGGGTGGAGTGGGCGGGCTAATTGGGTGGAGTGGGCGGGCTAATTGGGTGGAGTGGGCGGGCTAACTGGGTGGAGTGGGCGAGGTGGAGTGGGTGGAGTGGGCGGAGCAACTGGGTGGAGTGGGCGGAGTAACTAGGTGGAGTGGGCAGAGTAACTGGGTGGAGTGGGCAGAGTAACTGGGTGGAGTGGGCAGAGTAACTGGGTGGAGTGGGCAGAGTAACTGGATGGAGTGGGCGGAGTAACTGGGTGGAGTGGGCGGAGTAACTGGGTGGAGTGGGCGGAGTAACTGGGTGGAGTGACTTGAGTAACTGTTGTGTGGGTGGAGTGAGCGGAGTAACTGGGTGGAGTGACTTGAGTAACTGTTGTGTGGGTGGAGTGGGCGGAGTAACTGGGTGGAGTGGGCGGAGTAACTGGGTGGAGTGGGCGGGGTAACTGGGTGGAGTGGGCGGGGTAACTGGGTGGAGTGGGCGGGGTAACTGGGTGGAGTGGGCGGAGTAACTGGGTGGAGTGGGCGGAGTAACTGGGTGGAGTGGGCGGGGTAACTGGGTGGAGTGGGCGGGGTAACTGGGTGGAGTGACTTGAGTAACTGGGTGGAGTGACTTGAGTAACTGTTGTGTGGTTGGAGTCACTGGAGTAACTGTGGAAAGGTTTGACTGAGCAGAGTAACTATATGGAGTAGGCAGAGTAACTGTATGGATTGTTTTGAGTAAAGATAGTAGGCATTCTTCTTTTTTCTATCGCCAGATTATTTATAGACATGTTAGAAGCTATTGTGTGGCTATTTAATTATTTATAGTTTTTAATGCAAATTTTGCGATACTGCTCCTTTAAGGGGAGTTTCCTGAGACTTGGTGTGTGGGCGGAGCAGCTGTAATGAGCCAGGCTGCAGCTGTGTTGCTATGGAAACTCACTCTGAGGTAAACTGAGAATGCACATTAAAACACATTTCTAATGCACTGGTGGTTGCCATATTCAAATGACTGTAGCTTAAAAAGTATACACCCTACAGCAAAGAGCTTTATACTGTAAGAATCACAAGAAGAAGACCTATAATGTGGTGTATAACATGTCTCTGAAATATTAAAAATGAAGGCACAGTCGCAGTTTAGAAATTGCCATTCAAATTTGTGGTGTCTAGAGTGGACTTTCAATGAATGTCAATGGGAGGTGTGAGTTGCAAACAAAAGGTCATATTGTGAAATCTGTTCGGGCTATGGCTTAGCCTTGGACATTTTTAGCGGCAGCAGGGATAGCTGAACGTTTTGATATAAGATTTGTGTAGGTGGGATTAAAAATGAGGGAGAGGTCGCAGTTTAGAAATCATGTCCTGATTTTTCATTTAACACGCAGTTCCCACTCTAGCTTTGAAAATACCTCCCATTCATTCCTATGGGAAAATTGCGCCAGAAAAACGCAAATATTTCGGAAACCGTTTGGCGAAACGTTCCACAAATTATAAGCACACCATTCGGGAACGATCCGCACGTTTTGGTATATTATGGTCTATGTAGTGTCAAAACTGTGGGAGGAGTTACAGTGCAAAAATGCTTGGAATAATAATAATAATAAAAACTAGACAAAGTGCAATTTCCGGGGAAATTGCGTGAAGTGGTCTTGCCTCCGCCAGTTCTCTACAACTGGAGCGGGCTGGGTAACTGAGTGGAGCGTGCGGAGTAACTGGGTGGAGCGGACGGAGTAACTGGGTGGAGTAGGCGGAGTAACTGGGTGGAGTAACTGTTGTGGTGTTGGAGTGGGTGGAGTAATTGGGTGGGGTGGGCGGAGTAACTGGGTGGAGTGTGCAGAGTAACTGGGTGGAGTGGGCGGAGTAACTGGGTGGAGTGACTTGAGTAACTGTTGTGTGGTTGGAGTGGGTGGAGTAACTGGGTGGAGAGGGCGGAGTAACTGGGTGGAGTGGGCGGAGTAACTGGGTGGAGTGGGCGGAGTAACTGTTGTGTTGTTGGAGTGGGCGGAGTAATTGGGTGGGGTGGGCAGAGTAACTGGGTGGAGTGGGCGGAGTAACTAGGTGGAGTGACTTGAGTAACTGTTGTGTGGTTGGAGTGGGCGGAGTAACTGGGTGGAGTGGGCGGGCTAACTGGGTGGAGTGGGCGGGGTGGAGTGGGTGGAGTGGGCGAGGTGGAGTGGGTGGAGTGGGTGGGGTGGAGTGGGTGGAGTGTGCGGGTGGAGTGGGTGGAGCAACTGGGTGGAGTGGGCGGAGTAACTGGGTATAGTGGGCAGAGTAACTGGGTGGAGTGGGCGGAGTAACTGGGTGGAGTGGGCGGAGTAACTGGGTGGAGTGGGCGGAGTAACTGGGTGGAGTGGGCGGGGTAACTGGGTGGAGTGGGCGGGGTAACTGGGTGGAGTGGGCGGGGTAACTGGGTGGAGTGGGCGGAGTAACTGGGTGGAGTGGGCGGGGTAACTGGGTGGAGTGACTTGAGTAACTGGGTGGAGTGACTTGAGTAACTGTTGTGTGGTTGGAGTCACTGGAGTAACTGTGGAAAGGTTTGACTGAGCAGAGTAACTATATGGAGTAGGCAGAGTAACTGTATGGATTGTTTTGAGTAAAGATAGTAAGCATTCTTCTTTTTTCTATCGCCAGATTATTTATAGACATGTTAGAAGCTATTGTGTGGCTATTTAATTATTTATAGTTTTTAATGCAAATTTTGCGATACTGCTCCTTTAAGGGGAGTTTCCTGAGACTTGGTGTGTGGGCGGAGCAGCTGTAATGAGCCAGGCTGCAGCTGTGTTGCTATGGAAACTCACTCTGAGGTAAACTGAGAATGCACATTAAAACACATTTCTAATGCACTGGTGGTTGCCATATTCAAATGACTGTAGCTTAAAAAGTATACATCCTACAGCAAAGAGCTTTATACTGTAAGAATCACAAGAAGAAGACCTATAATGTGGTGTATAACATGTCTCTGAAATATTAAAAATGAAGGCACAGTCGCAGTTTAGAAATTGCCATTCAAATTTGTGGTGTCTAGAGTGGAGTTTCAATGAATGTCAATGGGAGGTGTGAGTTGCAAACAAAAGGTCATATTGTGAAATCTGTTCGGGCTATGGCTTAGCCTTGGACATTTTTAGCGGCAGCAGGGAGAGCTGAACGTTTTGATATAAGATTTGTGTAGGTGGGATTAAAAATGAGGGAGAGGTCGCAGTTTAGAAATCATGTCCTGATTTTTCATTTAACACGCAGTTCCCACTCTAGCTTTGAAAATACCTCCCATTCATTCCTATGGGAAAATTGCGCCAGAAAAACGCAAATATTTCGGAAACCGTTTGGCGAAACGTTCCACAAATTATAAGCACACCATTCGGGAACGATCCGCACGTTTTGGTATATTATGGTCTATGTAGTGTCAAAACTGTGGGAGGAGTTACAGTGCAAAAATGCTTGGAATAATAATAATAATAAAAACTAGACAAAGTGCAATTTCCGGGGAAATTGCGTGAAGTGGTCTTGCCTCCGCCAGTTCTCTACAACTGGAGCGGGCTGGGTAACTGAGTGGAGCGTGCGGAGTAACTGGGTGGAGCGGACGGAGTAACTGGGTGGAGTAGGCGGAGTAACTGGGTGGAGTAACTGTTGTGGTGTTGGAGTGGGTGGAGTAATTGGGTGGGGTGGGCGGAGTAACTGGGTGGAGTGTGCAGAGTAACTGGGTGGAGTGGGCGGAGTAACTGGGTGGAGTGACTTGAGTAACTGTTGTGTGGTTGGAGTGGGTGGAGTAACTGGGTGGAGAGGGCGGAGTAACTGGGTGGAGTGGGCGGAGTAACTGGGTGGAGTGGGCGGAGTAACTGTTGTGTTGTTGGAGTGGGCGGAGTAATTGGGTGGGGTGGGCAGAGTAACTGGGTGGAGTGGGCGGAGTAACTAGGTGGAGTGACTTGAGTAACTGTTGTGTGGTTGGAGTGGGCGGAGTAACTGGGTGGAGTGGGCGGGCTAACTGGGTGGAGTGGGCGGGGTGGAGTGGGTGGAGTGGGCGAGGTGGAGTGGGTGGAGTGGGTGGGGTGGAGTGGGTGGAGTGTGCGGGTGGAGTGGGTGGAGCAACTGGGTGGAGTGGGCGGAGTAACTGGGTATAGTAGGCAGAGTAACTGGGTGGAGTGGGCGGAGTAACTGGGTGGAGTGGATGGAGTAACTGGGTGGAGTGGATGGAGTAACTGGGTGGAGTGGGCAGAGTAACTAGGTGGAGTTACTTGAGTAACTGTTGTGTGGGTGGAGTGGGTGGAGTAACAGGGTGGAGAGGGCGGAGTAACGGGGGGAGAGGGCGGAGTAACTGGGTGGAGAGGGCGGAGTAACTGGGTGGAGAGGGCGGAGTAACTGTTGTGTTGTTGGAGTGGGCGGAGTAATTGGGTGAGGTGGGCGGAGTAACTGGGTGGAGTGTGCGGAGTAACTGGGTGGAGTGGGCAGAGTAACTGGGTGGAGTGGGCAGAGTAACTGGGTGGAGTGACTTGAGTAACTGTTGTGTGGTTGGAGTGGGCGGAGTAACTGGGTGGAGTGGGCGGAGTAACTGGGTGGAGTGGGCGGAGTAACTGGGTGGAGTGGGCGGGCTAACTGGGTGGAGTGGGCGGACTAACTGGGTGGAGTGGGCGGACTAACTGGGTGGAGTGGACGGGCTAATTGGGTGGAGTGGGCGGGCTAACTGGGTGGAGTGGGTGGAGTGGGCGAGGTGGAGTGGGTGGAGTGGGCGGAGCAACTGGGTGGAGTGGGCGGAGTAACTAGGTGGAGTGGGCAGAGTAACTGGGTGGAGTGGGCAGAGTAACTGGGTGGAGTGGGCAGAGTAACTGGGTGGAGTGGGCGGAGTAACTGGATGGAGTGGGCGGAGTAACTGGGTGGAGTGGGCGGAGTAACTGGGTGGAGTGGGCGGAGTAACTGGGTGGAGTGACTTGAGTAACTGTTGTGTGGGTGGAGTGAGCGGAGTAACTGGGTGGAGTGACTTGAGTAACTGTTGTGTGGGTGGAGTGGGCGGAGTAACTGGGTGGAGTGGGCGGAGTAACTGGGTGGAGTGGGCGGGGTAACTGGGTGGAGTGGGCGGGGTAACTGGGTGGAGTGGGCGGGGTAACTGGGTGGAGTGGGCGGAGTAACTGGGTGGAGTGGGCGGAGTAACTGGGTGGAGTGGGCGGAGTAACTGGGTGGAGTGGGCGGGGTAACTGGGTGGAGTGACTTGAGTAACTGGGTGGAGTGACTTGAGTAACTGTTGTGTGGTTGGAGTCACTGGAGTAACTGTGGAAAGGTTTGACTGAGCAGAGTAACTATATGGAGTAGGCAGAGTAACTGTATGGATTGTTTTGAGTAAAGATAGTAGGCATTCTTCTTTTTTCTATCGCCAGATTATTTATAGACATGTTAGAAGCTATTGTGTGGCTATTTAATTATTTATAGTTTTTAATGCAAATTTTGCGATACTGCTCCTTTAAGGGGAGTTTCCTGAGACTTGGTGTGTGGGCGGAGCAGCTGTAATGAGCCAGGCTGCAGCTGTGTTGCTATGGAAACTCACTCTGAGGTAAACTGAGAATGCACATTAAAACACATTTCTAATGCACTGGTGGTTGCCATATTCAAATGACTGTAGCTTAAAAAGTATACACCCTACAGCAAAGAGCTTTATACTGTAAGAATCACAAGAAGAAGACCTATAATGTGGTGTATAACATGTCTCTGAAATATTAAAAATGAAGGCACAGTCGCAGTTTAGAAATTGCCATTCAAATTTGTGGCGTCTAGAGTGGAGTTTCAATGAATGTCAATGGGAGGTGTGAGTTGCAAACAAAAGGTCATATTGTGAAATCTGTTCGGGCTATGGCTTAGCCTTGGACATTTTTAGCGGCAGCAGGGATAGCTGAACGTTTTGATATAAGATTTGTGTAGGTGGGATTAAAAATGAGGGAGAGGTCGCAGTTTAGAAATCATGTCCTGATTTTTCATTTAACACGCAGTTCCCACTCTAGCTTTGAAAATACCTCCCATTCATTCCTATGGGAAAATTGCGCCAGAAAAACGCAAATATTTCAGAAACCGTTTGGCGAAACGTTCCACAAATTATAAGCACACCATTCGGGAACGATCCGCACGTTTTGGTATATTATGGTCTATGTAGTGTCAAAACTGTGGGAGGAGTTACAGTGCAAAAATGCTTGGAATAATAATAATAATAACTAGACAAAGTGCAATTTCCGGGGAAATTGCGTGAAGTGGTCTTGCCTCCGCCAGTTCTCTACAACTGGAGCGGGCTGGGTAACTGAGTGGAGCGTGCGGAGTAACTGGGTGGAGCGGACGGAGTAACTGGGTGGAGTAGGCGGAGTAACTGGGTGGAGTAACTGTTGTGGTGTTGGAGTGGGTGGAGTAATTGGGTGGGGTGGGCGGAGTAACTGGGTGGAGTGTGCAGAGTAACTGGGTGGAGTGGGCGGAGTAACTGGGTGGAGTGACTTGAGTAACTGTTGTGTGGTTGGAGTGGGTGGAGTAACTGGGTGGAGAGGGCAGAGTAACTGGGTGGAGTGGGCGGAGTAACTGTTGTGTTGTTGGAGTGGGCGGAGTAATTGGGTGGGGTGGGCAGAGTAACTGGGTGGAGTGGGCGGAGTAACTAGGTGGAGTGACTTGAGTAACTGTTGTGTGGTTGGAGTGGGCGGAGTAACTGGGTGGAGTGGGCGGGCTAACTGGGTGGAGTGGGCGGGGTGGAGTGGGTGGAGTGGGCGAGGTGGAGTGGGTGGAGTGGGTGGGGTGGAGTGGGTGGAGTGTGCGGGTGGAGTGGGTGGAGCAACTGGGTGGAGTGGGCGGAGTAACTGGGTATAGTGGGCAGAGTAACTGGGTGGAGTGGGCGGAGTAACTGGGTGGAGTGGATGGAGTAACTGGGTGGAGTGGATGGAGTAACTGGGTGGAGTGGGCAGAGTAACTAGGTGGAGTTACTTGAGTAACTGTTGTGTGGGTGGAGTGGGTGGAGTAACAGGGTGGAGAGGGCGGAGTAACTGGGTGGAGAGGGCGGAGTAACTGGGTGGAGAGGGCGGAGTAACTGGGTGGAGAGGGCGGAGTAACTGTTGTGTTGTTGGAGTGGGCGGAGTAATTGGGTGAGGTGGGCGGAGTAACTGGGTGGAGTGTGCGGAGTAACTGGGTGGAGTGGGCAGAGTAACTGGGTGGAGTGGGCAGAGTAACTGGGTGGAGTGACTTGAGTAACTGTTGTGTGGTTGGAGTGGGCGGAGTAACTGGGTGGAGTGGGCGGAGTAACTGGGTGGAGTGGGCGGAGTAACTTGGTGGAGTGGGCGGGCTAACTGGGTGGAGTGGGCGGACTAACTGGGTGGAGTGGGCGGGCTAATTGGGTGGAGTGGGCGGGCTAATTGGGTGGAGTGGGTGGGCTAACTGGGTGGAGTGGGTGGAGTGGGCGAGGTGGAGTGGGTGGAGTGGGCGGAGCAACTGGGTGGAGTGGGCGGAGTAACTAGGTGGAGTGGGCAGAGTAACTGGGTGGAGTGGGCAGAGTAACTGGGTGGAGTGGGCAGAGTAACTGGGTGGAGTGGGCGGAGTAACTGGATGGAGTGGGCGGAGTAACTGGGTGGAGTGGGCGGAGTAACTGGGTGGAGTGGGCGGAGTAACTGGGTGGAGTGACTTGAGTAACTGTTGTGTGGGTGGAGTGAGCGGAGTAACTGGGTGGAGTGACTTGAGTAACTGTTGTGTGGGTGGAGTGGGCGGAGTAACTGGGTGGAGTGGGCGGAGTAACTGGGTGGAGTGGGCGGGGTAACTGGGTGGAGTGGGCGGGGTAACTGGGTGGAGTGGGCGGAGTAACTGGGTGGAGTGGGCGGAGTAACTGGGTGGAGTGGGCGGAGTAACTGGGTGGAGTGGGCGGGGTAACTGGGTGGAGTGACTTGAGTAACTGGGTGGAGTGACTTGAGTAACTGTTGTGTGGTTGGAGTCACTGGAGTAACTGTGGAAAGGTTTGACTGAGCAGAGTAACTATATGGAGTAGGCAGAGTAACTGTATGGATTGTTTTGAGTAAAGATAGTAAGCATTCTTCTTTTTTCTATCGCCAGATTATTTATAGACATGTTAGAAGCTATTGTGTGGCTATTTAATTATTTATAGTTTTTAATGCAAATTTTGCGATACTGCTCCTTTAAGGGGAGTTTCCTGAGACTTGGTGTGTGGGCGGAGCAGCTGTAATGAGCCAGGCTGCAGCTGTGTTGCTATGGAAACTCACTCTGAGGTAAACTGAGAATGCACATTAAAACACATTTCTAATGCACTGGTGGTTGCCATATTCAAATGACTGTAGCTTAAAAAGTATACACCCTACAGCAAAGAGCTTTATACTGTAAGAATCACAAGAAGAAGACCTATAATGTGGTGTATAACATGTCTCTGAAATATTAAAAATGAAGGCACAGTCGCAGTTTAGAAATTGCCATTCAAATTTGTGGTGTCTAGAGTGGAGTTTCAATGAATGTCAATGGGAGGTGTGAGTTGCAAACAAAAGGTCATATTGTGAAATCTGTTCGGGCTATGGCTTAGCCTTGGACATTTTTAGCGGCAGCAGGGATAGCTGAACGTTTTGATATAAGATTTGTGTAGGTGGGATTAAAAATGAGGGAGAGGTCGCAGTTTAGAAATCATGTCCTGATTTTTCATTTAACACGCAGTTCCCACTCTAGCTTTGAAAATACCTCCCATTCATTCCTATGGGAAAATTGCGCCAGAAAAACGCAAATATTTCGGAAACCGTTTGGCGAAACGTTCCACAAATTATAAGCACACCATTCGGGAACGATCCGCACGTTTTGGTATATTATGGTCTATGTAGTGTCAAAACTGTGGGAGGAGTTACAGTGCAAAAATGCTTGGAATAATAATAATAATAAAAATAATATATCAGCAAGAACAATAAGTGATCTTGCCAAGCAAGACCACTTAATAAAAATAATATATCAGCAAGAACAATAAGTGATCTTGCCAAGCAAGACCACTTAATAAAAATAATATATCAGCAAGAACAATAAGTGATCTTGCCAAGCAAGACCACTTAACTAGACAAAGTGCAATTTCCGGGGAAATTGCGTGAAGTGGTCTTGCCTCCGCCAATTCTCTACAACTGGAGCGGGCAGAGTAACTGGGTGGAGTGGGTGGAGTAACTGGGTGGAGTGGGTGGAGTAACTGGGTGGAGTGGGCAGAGTAACTGTTGTGTGGGTGGAGTGAGCGGAGTAACTGGGTGGAGTGACTTGGGTAACTGTTGTGTGGGTGGAGTGAGCGGAGTAACTGGGTGGAGTGACTTGAGTAACTGTTGTGTGGTTGGAGTGGGCGGAGTAACTGGGTGGAGTGACTTGAGTAACTGTTGTGTGGTTGGAGTGGGCGGAGTAACTGGGTGGAGTGACTTGAGTAACTGTTGTGTGGGTGGAGTGGGCGGAGTAACTGGGTGGAGTGGGCGGAGTAACTGGGTGGAGTGGGCGGGGTAACTGGGTGGAGTGGGCGGAGTAACTGGGTGGAGTGGGCAGAGTAACTGGGTGGAGTGGGCGGAGTAACTGGGTGGAGCGGGCGGAGTAACTGGGTGGAGTGGGCGGAGTAACTGGGTGGAGTGGGCGGAGTAACTGGGTGGAGTGGGCGGGGTAACTGGGTGGAGTGGGTGGAGTAACTGGGTGGAGTGGGCAGAGTAACTGGGTGAAGTGGGCGGAGTAACTGTTGTGTGGTTGGAGTGGGCGGAGTAACTGGGTGGAGTGACTTGAGTAACTGTTGTGTGGGTGGTGTGGGCGGAGTAACTGGGTGGTGTGGCTAGAGTAACTGGGTGGAGTGGGCGGAGTAACTGGGTGGAGTGGGCAGAGTAACTGGGTGGAGTGGGCGGAGTAACTGGGTGGAGTGGGCGGAGTAACTGGGTGGAGTGGGTGGGGTAACTGGGTGGAGTGGGCGGAGCATCTGGGTGGAGTGGGCGGAGTAACTGGGTGAAGTGGGCGGAGTAACTGGGTGGAATGGGCAGAGTAACTGGGTGGAGTGGGCGGAGTAGCTGGGTGGAGTGGGCAGAGTAACTGGGTGGAGTGGGCGGAGTATCTGGGTGGAGTGACTTGAGTAACTGTTGTGTGGTTGGAGTCGCTGGAGTAACTGTGGAAAGGTTTGACTGAGCACAGTAACTATATGGAGTAGGCAGAGTAACTGTACGGATTGTTTTGAGTAAAGATAGTAAGCATTCTTCTTTTTTCTATTGCCAGATTATTTATAGACATGTTAGAAGCTATTGTGTGGCTATTTAATTATTTATCTTTTTTAATGCCAATTTCGCGATACTGCTCCTTTAAGGGGAGTTTCCTGAGACTTGGTGTAACGAGCCAGGCTGCAGCTGTGTTGCTATGGAAACTCACTCTGAGGTAAACTGAGAATGCACATTAAAACACATTTCTAATGCACTGGTGGTTGCCATATTCAAATGACTGTAGCTTAAAAAGTATACATCCTACAGCAAAGAGCTTTATACTGTAAGAATCACAAGAAGAAGACCTATAATGTGGTGTATAACATGTCTCTGAAATATTAAAAATGAAGGCACCGTCGCAGTTTAGAAATTGCCATTCAAATTTGTGGTGTCTAGAGTGGAGTTTCAATGAATGTCAATGGGAGGTGTGAGTTGCAAACAAAAGGTCATATTGTGAAATCTGTTCGGGCTATGGCTTAGCCTTGGACATTTTTAGCGGCAGCAGGGATAGCTGAACGTTTTGATATAAGATTTGTGTAGGTGGGATTAAAAATGAGGGAGAGGTCACAGTTTAGAAATCATGTCCTGATTTTTCATTTCACACGCATCTCCCACTCTAGCTTTGAAAATATCTCCCATTCATTCCTATGGGAAAATTGCGCCAGAAAAACGCCAATATTTCGGAAACCGTTTGGCGAAACGTTCCACAAAATATAAGCACACCATTCGGGAACGATCCGCACGTTTTGGTATATTATGGTCTATGTAGTGTCAAAACTGTGGGAGGAGTTACAGTGCAAAAATGCTTGGAATAATAATAAAAACTAGACAAAGTGCAATTTCCGGGGAAATTGCGTTAAGTGGTCTTGCCTCCGCCAGTTCTCTACAACTGGAGTGGGCAGAGTAACTGGGTGGAGTGGGTGGAGTAACTGGGTGGAGTGGGAAGAGTAACTGGGTGGAGTGGGTGAAGTAACTAGGTGGAGTGGGTGGAGTAACTGGGTGGAGTGAGTGGAGTAACTGGGTGGAGTGACTTGAGTAACTGTTGTGTGGTTGGAGTAGGCGGAGTAACTGGGTGGAGTGACTTGAGTAACTGTTGTGTGGGTGGAGTGGGCGGAGTAACTGGGTGGAGTGACTTGAGTAACTGTTGTGTGGTTGGAGTAGGCGGAGTAACTGGGTGGAGTGACTTGAGTAACTGTTGTGTGGGTGGAGTGGGCGGAGTAACTGGGTAGAGTGGCTGGAGTAACTGGGTGGAGTGGGCGGAGTAACTGGGTGGAGTGGGCAGAGTAACTGGGTGGAGTGGGCGGAGTAACTGGGTGAAGTGGGCGGAGTAACTGGGTGAAGTGGGCGGAGTAACTGGGTGGAGTGGGCGGAGTAACTGGGTGGAGTGGGCGGAGTAACTGGGTGGAGTGGGCGGGGTCACTGGGTGGAGTAACTGGGTGAAGTGGGCGGAGTAACTGGGTGGAATGGGCGGAGTAACTGGGTGGAATGGGCGGAGTAACTGGGTGGAATGGGCGGAGTAACTGGGTGGAATGGGCGGAGTAACTGGGTGGAATGGGTGGAGTAACTGGGTAGAGTGGGCAGAGTGGGTGGAGTAACTGGGTGCAGTGGGCGGAGTAACTGAGTGGAGTGGGCGGAGTAACTGGGTGGAGTGGGCGGAGTATCTGGGTGGAGTGACTTGAGTAACTGGGTGGAGTGACTTGAGTAACTGTTGTGTGGTTGGAGTCACTGGAGTAACTGTGGAAAGGTTTGACTGAGCAGAGTAACTATATGGAGTAGGCAGAGTAACTGTATGGATTGTTTTGAGTAAAGATAGTAGGCATTCTTCTTTTTTCTATCGCCAGATTATTTATAGACATGTTAGAAGCTATTGTGTGGCTATTTAATTATTTATCTTTTTTAATGCAAATTTCGCGATACTGCTCCTTTAAGGGGAGTTTCCTGAGACTTGGTGTGTGGGCGGAGCAGCTGTAACGAGCCAGGCTGCAGCTGTGTTGCTATGGAAACTCACTCTGAGGTAAACTGAGAATGCACATTAAAACACATTTCTAATGCACTGGTGGTTGCCATATTCAAATGACTGTAGCTTAAATTGTAATCATCCTACAGCAAAGAGCTTTATACTGTAAGAATCACAAGAGCTAGGCGAACAATGTGGTGTATAACATGTCTCTGAAATATTAAAAATGAAGGCATAGTCGCAGTTTAGAAATTGCCATTCAAATTTGTGGTGTCTAGAGTGGAGTTTCAATGAATGTCAATGGGAGGTGTGAGTTGCAAACAAAAGGTCATATTGTGAAATCTGTTCGGGCTATGGCTTAGCCTTGGACATTTTTAGTGGCAGCAGGGATAGCTGAACGTTTTGATATAAGATTTGTGTAGGTGGGATTAAAAATGAGGGAGAGGTCGCAGTTTAGAAATCATGTCCTGATTTTTCATTTCACACGCATCTCCCACTCAAGCTTTGAAAATACCTCCCATTCATTCCTATGGGAAAATTGCGCCAGGAAAACGCCAATATTTCGGAAACCGTTTGGCGAAACGTTCCACAAAATATAAGCACACCATTCGGGAACGATCCGCACGTTTTGGTATATTATGGTCTATGTAGTGTCAAAACTGTGGGAGGAGTTACAGTGCAAAAATGCTTGGAATAATAATAATAATAATATATCAGCAAGAACAATAAGTGATCTTGCCAAGCAAGACCACTTAATAATATATCAGCAAGAACAATAAGTGATCTTGCCAAGCAAGACCACTTAACTAGACAAAGTGCAATTTCCGGGGAAATTGCGTGAAGTGGTCTTGCCTCTGCCAGTTCTCTACAACTGGAGCGGGCAGAGTAACTGGGTGGAGCGGGCGGAGTCACTGGGTGGAGTGGGCGGAGTAACTGGGTGGAGCGGGCGGAGTCACTGGGTGGAGTGGGCGGAGTAACTGGGTGGAGTGGGCGGAGTAACTGGGTGGAGTGGGCGGGGTAACTGGGTGGAGCGGGCGGAGTAACTGGGTGGAGCGGGCCGAGTAACTGGGTGGAGTGGGCGGAGTAACTGGGTGGAGTGACTTGAGTAACTGTTGTGTGGGTGGAGTGAGTGGAGTAACTGGGTGGAGTGACTTGAGTAACTGTTGTGTGGTTGGAGTGGGCGGAGTAACTGGGTGGAGTGACTTGAGTAACTGTTGTGTGGGTGGAGTGGGCGGACTAACTGGGTGGAGTGGCTGGAGTAACTGGGTGCAGTGGCTGGAGTAACTGGGTGGAGTGGGTGGAGTGGGCAGAGTAACTGGGTGGAGTGACTTGAGTAACTGTTGTGTGGTTGGAGTGGGCGGAGTAACTGGGTGGAGTGACTTGAGTAACTGTTGTGTGGGTGGAGTGGGCGGAGTAACTGGGTGGAGTGGCTGGAGTAACTGGGTGCAGTGGCTGGAGTAACTGGGTGGAGTGGGCGGAGTAACTGGGTGGAGTGGGCGGAGTAACTGGGTGGAGTGGGCGGGGTAACTGGGTGGAGTGGGCGGGGTAACTGGGTGGAGTGGGCGGAGTAACTGGGTGGAGTGGGCTGAGTAACTGGGTGGAGTGGGCTGAGTAACTGGGTGGAGTGGGCTGAGTAACTGGGTGGAGTGGGCGGAGTAACTGGGTGGAATGGGCGGAGTAACTGGGTGGAATGGGCGGAGTAACTGGGTGGAGTGGGCAGAGTGGGTAGAGTAACTGGGTAGAGTGGGTAGAGTAACTGGTTGGAGTGGGTGGAGTAACTGGGTGGAGTGGGCGGAGTATCTGGGTGGAGTGACTTGAGTTACTGGGTGGAGTGACTTGAGTAACTGTTGTGTGGTTGGAGTCACTGGAGTAACTGTGGAAAGGTTTGACTGAGCAGAGTAACTATATGGAGTAGGCAGAGTAACTGTATGGATTGTTTTGAGTAAAGATAGTAAGCATTCTTCTTTTTCCTATCGCCAGAATATTTATAGACATGTTAGAAGCTATTGTGTGGCTATTTAATTATTTATCTTTTTTAATGCAAATTTCGTGATACTGCTCCTTTAAGGGGAGTTTCCTGAGACTGGGTGTGTGGGCGGAGCAGCTGTAACGAGCCAGGCTGCAGCTGTGTTGCTATGGAAACTCACTCTGAGGTAAACTGAGAATGCACATTAAAACACATTTCTAATGCACTGGTGGTTGCCATATTCAAATGACTGTAGCTTAAAATGTATACATCCTACAGCAAAGAGCTTTATACTGTAAGAATCACAAGAGCTAGGCGAACAATGTGTTGTATAACATGTCTCTGAAATATTAAAAATGAAGGCACAGTCGCAGTTTAGAAATTGCCATTCAAATTTGTGGTGTCTAGAGTGGAGTTTCAATGAATGTCAATGGGAGGTGTGAGTTGCAAACAAAAGGTCATATTGTGAAATCTGTTCAGGCTATGGCTTAGCCTTGGACATTTTTAGCGGCAGCAGGGATAGCTGAACGTTTTGATATAAGATTTGTGTAGGTGGGATTAAAAATGAGGGAGAGGTCGCAGTTTAGAAATCATGTCCTGATTTTTGACTCCACACTTAGTTCCCACTCTAGCTTTCGAACATTCCTCCCATTCATTCCTATGGGAAAATTGCGCCAGAAAAACGCCAATATTTCGGAAACCGTTTGGCGAAACGTTCCACAAAATATAAGCACACCATTCGGGAACGATCCGCACGTTTTGGTATATTATGGTCTATGTAGTGTCAAAACTGTGGGAGGAGTTACAGTGCAAAAATGCTTGGAATAATAATAATAATAAAAACTAGACAAAGTGCAATTTCCGGGGAAATTGCGTGAAGTGGTCTTGCCTCCGCCAATTCTCTACAACTGGAGTGGGCAGAGTAAATGGGTGGAGTAACTGGGTGGAGTGGGTGGAGTGGGCAGAGTAACTGGGTGGAGTGACTTGAGTAACTGTTGTGTGGTTGGAGTGGGCAGAGTAACTGGGTGGAGTGACTTGAGTAACTGTTGTGTGGGTGGAGTGGGCGGAGTAACTGGGTGGAGTGGCTGGAGTAACTGGGTGGAGTGGGCAGAGTAACTGGGTGGAGTGGGCGGAGTAACTGGGTGGAGTGGGCGGGGTAACTGGGTGGAGTGGGCGGGGTAACTGGGTGGAGTGACTTGAGTAACTGGGTGGAGTGACTTGAGTAACTGTTGTGTGGTTGGAGTCACTGGAGTAACTGTGGAAAGGTTTGACTGAGCAGAGTAACTGTATGGATTGTTTTGAGTAAAGATAGTAGGCATTTTTCTTTTTTCTATCGCCAGATTATTTATAGACATGTTAGAAGCTATTGTGTGGCTATTTAATTATTTATCTTTTTTAATGCAAATTTCGCGATACTGCTCCTTTAAGGGGAGTCTTCCTGAGACTGGGTGTGTGGGCGGAGCAGCTGTAACGAGCCAGGCTGCAGCTGTGTTGCTATGGAAACTCACTCTGAGGTAAACTGAGAATGCACATTAAAACACATTTCTAATGCACTGGTGGTTGCCATATTCAAATGACTGTAGCTTAAAAAGTATACACCCTACAGCAAAGAGCTTTATACTGTAAGAATCACAAGAAGAAGACCTATAATGTGGTGCATAACATGTCTCTGAAGGTGAGAGTGGGAGAAGGGGAGGTGTGAGTTGCAAACAAAAGGTCATATTGTGAAATCTGTTCGGGCTATGGCTTAGCCTTGGACATTTTTAGCGGCAGCAGGGATAGCTGAACGTTTTGATATAAGATTTGTGTAGGTGGGATTAAAAATGAGGGAGAGGTCGCAGTTTAGAAATCATGTCCTGATTTTTCTCTTCACGACCATCTCCCACTCTAGCTTTGAAAATACCTCCCATTCATTCCTATGGGAAAATTGCGCCAGAAAAACGCCAATATTTCGGAAACCGTTTGGCGAAACGTTCCACAAAATATAAGCACACCATTCGGGAACGATCCGCACGTTTTGGTATATTATGGTCTATGTAGTGTCAAAACTGTGGGAGGAGTTACAGTGCAAAAATGCTTGGAATAATAATAATATATCAGCAAGAACAATAAGTGATCTTGCCAAGCAAGACCACTTAATAATATATCAGCAAGAACAATAAGTGATCTTGCCAAGCAAGACCACTTAACTAGACAAAGTGCAATTTCCGGGGAAATTGCGTGAAGTGGTCTTGCCTCCGCCAATTCTCTACAACTGGAGCGGGCGGAGTAACTGGGTGGAGGGGACGGAGTAACTGGGTGGAGTAGGCGGAGTAACTGGGTGGAGTGGGCGGAGTAACTGTTGTGGTGTTGGAGTGGGCGGGGTAATTGGGTGGGGTGGGTGGAGTAACTGGGTGGAGTGTGCAGAGTAACTGGGTGGAGTGGGCGGAGTAACTGGGTGGAGTGGGCGGAGTAACTGGGTGGAGTGACTTGAGTAACTGTTGTGTGGTTGGAGTGGGTGGAGTAACAGGGTGGAGTGGTCGGAGTAACTGGGTGGAGTGGGCGGAGTAACTGGGTGGAGAGGGCGGAGTAACTGTTGTGTTGTTGGAGTGGGCGGAGTAATTGGGTGAGGTGGGCGGAGTAACTGGGTGGAGTGTGCGGAGTAACTGGGTGGAGTGGGCAGAGTAACTGGGTGGAGTGACTTGAGTAACTGTTGTGTGGTTGGAGTGGGCGGAGTAACTGAGTGGAGTGGGCGGAGTAACTGGGTGGAGTGGGCGGGCTAACTGGGTGGAGTGGGCGGACTAACTGGGTGGAGTGGGCGGGCTAATTGGGTCGAGTGGGCGGGCTAACTGGGTGGAGTGGGTGGAGTGGGCGAGGTGGAGTGGGTGGAGTGGGCGGAGTGGGCGAAGCAACTGGGTGGAGTGGGCGGAGTAACTGGGTGGAGTGGGCAGAGTAACTGGGTGGAGTGGGCAGAGTAACTGGGTGGAGTGGGCAGAGTAACTGGGTGGAGTGGGCAGAGTAACTGGGTGGAGTGGGCAGAGTAACTGGGTGGAGTGGGCGGAGTAACTGGGTGGAGTGGGCGGAGTAACTGGGTGGAGTGGGCAGAGTAACTGGGTGGAGTGACTTGAGTAACTGTTGTGTGGGTGGAGTGGGCGGAGTAACTGGGTGGAGGGACTTGAGTAACTGTTGTGTGGGTGGAGTGGGCGGAGTAACTGGGTGGAGTGGGCGGAGTAACTGGGTGGAGTGGGCGGAGTAACTGGGTGGAGTGGGCGGGGTAACTGGGTGGAGTGGGTGGGGTAACTGAGTGGAGTGGGCGGGGTAACTGGGTGGAGTGGGCGGAGTAACTGGGTGGAGTGGGCGGAGTAACTGGGTGGAGTGGGCGGAGTAACTGGGTGGAGTGGGCGGAGTAACTGGGTGGAGTGGGCGGAGTTACTGGGTGAAGTGGGTGGGGTAACTGGGTGAAGTGGGCGGGGTAACTGGGTGGAGTGGGCGGGGTAACTGGGTGGAGTGGGCGGAGTATCTGGGTGGAGTGACTTGAGTAACTGTTGTGTGGTTGGAGTCACTGGAGTAACTGTGGAAAGGTTTGATTGAGCAGAGTAACTATATGGAGTAGGCAGAGTAACTGTATGGATTGTTTTGAGTAAAGATAGTAAGCATTCTTCTTTTTTCTATCGCCAGATTATTTATAGACATGTTAGAAGCTATTGTGTGGCTATTTAATTATTTATCTTTTTTAATGCAAATTTCGCGATACTGCTCCTTTAAGGGGAGTCTTCCTGAGACTGGGTGTGTGGGCGGAGCAGCTGTAACGAGCCAGGCTGCAGCTGTGTTGCTATGGAAACTCACTCTGAGGTAAACTGAGAATGCACATTAAAACACATTTCTAATGCACTGGTGGTTGCCATATTCAAATGACTGTAGCTTAAAAAGTATACATCCTACAGCAAAGAGCTTTATACTGTAAGAATCACAAGAAGAAGACCTATAATGTGGTGTATAACATGTCTCTGAAATATTAAAAATGAAGGCACAGTTGCAGTTTAGAAATTGCCATTCAAATTTGTGGTGTCTAGAGTGGAGTTTCAATGAATGTCTATGGGAGGTGTGAGTTGCAAACAAAAGGTCATATTGTGAAATCTGTTCGGGCTATGGCTTAGCCTTGGACATTTTTAGTGGCAGCAGGGATAGCTGAACGTTTTGATATAAGATTTGTGTAGGTGGGATTAAAAATGAGGGAGAGGTCGCAGTTTAGAAATCATGTCCTGATTTTTCATTTAACACGCAGTTCCCACTCTAGCTTTGAAAATACCTCCCATTCATTCCTATGGGAAAATTGCGCCAGAAAAACGCAAATATTTCGGAAACCGTTTGGCGAAACGTTCCACAAAATATAAGCACACCATTCGGGAACGATCCGCACGTTTTGGTATATTATGGTCTATGTAGTGTCAAAACTGTGGGAGGAGTTACAGTGCAAAAATGCTTGGAATAATAATAATAAAAACTAGACAAAGTGCAATTTCCGGGGAAATTGCGTGAAGTGGTCTTGCCTCCGCCAGTTCTCTACAACTGGAGCGGGCTGGGTAACTGAGTGGAGCGTGCGGAGTAACTGGGTGGAGCGGACGGAGTAACTGGGTGGAGTAGGCGGAGTAACTGGGTGGAGTAACTGTTGTGGTGTTGGAGTGGGTGGAGTAATTGGGTGGGGTGGGCGGAGTAACTGGGTGGAGTGTGCAGAGTAACTGGGTGGAGTGGGCGGAGTAACTGGGTGGAGTGACTTGAGTAACTGTTGTGTGGTTGGAGTGGGTGGAGTAACTGGGTGGAGAGGGCAGAGTAACTGGGTGGAGTGGGCGGAGTAACTGTTGTGTTGTTGGAGTGGGCGGAGTAATTGGGTGGGGTGGGCAGAGTAACTGGGTGGAGTGGGCGGAGTAACTAGGTGGAGTGACTTGAGTAACTGTTGTGTGGTTGGAGTGGGCGGAGTAACTGGGTGGAGTGGGCGGGCTAACTGGGTGGAGTGGGCGGGGTGGAGTGGGTGGAGTGGGCGAGGTGGAGTGGGTGGAGTGGGTGGGGTGGAGTGGGTGGAGTGTGCGGGTGGAGTGGGTGGAGCAACTGGGTGGAGTGGGCGGAGTAACTGGGTATAGTGGGCAGAGTAACTGGGTGGAGTGGGCGGAGTAACTGGGTGGAGTGGATGGAGTAACTGGGTGGAGTGGATGGAGTAACTGGGTGGAGTGGGCAGAGTAACTAGGTGGAGTTACTTGAGTAACTGTTGTGTGGGTGGAGTGGGTGGAGTAACAGGGTGGAGAGGGCGGAGTAACTGGGTGGAGAGGGCGGAGTAACTGGGTGGAGAGGGCGGAGTAACTGGGTGGAGAGGGCGGAGTAACTGTTGTGTTGTTGGAGTGGGCGGAGTAATTGGGTGAGGTGGGCGGAGTAACTGGGTGGAGTGTGCGGAGTAACTGGGTGGAGTGGGCAGAGTAACTGGGTGGAGTGGGCAGAGTAACTGGGTGGAGTGACTTGAGTAACTGTTGTGTGGTTGGAGTGGGCGGAGTAACTGGGTGGAGTGGGCGGAGTAACTGGGTGGAGTGGGCGGAGTAACTTGGTGGAGTGGGCGGGCTAACTGGGTGGAGTGGGCGGACTAACTGGGTGGAGTGGGCGGGCTAATTGGGTGGAGTGGGCGGGCTAATTGGGTGGAGTGGGTGGGCTAACTGGGTGGAGTGGGTGGAGTGGGCGAGGTGGAGTGGGTGGAGTGGGCGGAGCAACTGGGTGGAGTGGGCGGAGTAACTAGGTGGAGTGGGCAGAGTAACTGGGTGGAGTGGGCAGAGTAACTGGGTGGAGTGGGCAGAGTAACTGGGTGGAGTGGGCGGAGTAACTGGATGGAGTGGGCGGAGTAACTGGGTGGAGTGGGCGGAGTAACTGGGTGGAGTGGGCGGAGTAACTGGGTGGAGTGACTTGAGTAACTGTTGTGTGGGTGGAGTGAGCGGAGTAACTGGGTGGAGTGACTTGAGTAACTGTTGTGTGGGTGGAGTGGGCGGAGTAACTGGGTGGAGTGGGCGGAGTAACTGGGTGGAGTGGGCGGGGTAACTGGGTGGAGTGGGCGGGGTAACTGGGTGGAGTGGGCGGAGTAACTGGGTGGAGTGGGCGGAGTAACTGGGTGGAGTGGGCGGAGTAACTGGGTGGAGTGGGCGGGGTAACTGGGTGGAGTGACTTGAGTAACTGGGTGGAGTGACTTGAGTAACTGTTGTGTGGTTGGAGTCACTGGAGTAACTGTGGAAAGGTTTGACTGAGCAGAGTAACTATATGGAGTAGGCAGAGTAACTGTATGGATTGTTTTGAGTAAAGATAGTAAGCATTCTTCTTTTTTCTATCGCCAGATTATTTATAGACATGTTAGAAGCTATTGTGTGGCTATTTAATTATTTATAGTTTTTAATGCAAATTTTGCGATACTGCTCCTTTAAGGGGAGTTTCCTGAGACTTGGTGTGTGGGCGGAGCAGCTGTAATGAGCCAGGCTGCAGCTGTGTTGCTATGGAAACTCACTCTGAGGTAAACTGAGAATGCACATTAAAACACATTTCTAATGCACTGGTGGTTGCCATATTCAAATGACTGTAGCTTAAAAAGTATACACCCTACAGCAAAGAGCTTTATACTGTAAGAATCACAAGAAGAAGACCTATAATGTGGTGTATAACATGTCTCTGAAATATTAAAAATGAAGGCACAGTCGCAGTTTAGAAATTGCCATTCAAATTTGTGGTGTCTAGAGTGGAGTTTCAATGAATGTCAATGGGAGGTGTGAGTTGCAAACAAAAGGTCATATTGTGAAATCTGTTCGGGCTATGGCTTAGCCTTGGACATTTTTAGCGGCAGCAGGGATAGCTGAACGTTTTGATATAAGATTTGTGTAGGTGGGATTAAAAATGAGGGAGAGGTCGCAGTTTAGAAATCATGTCCTGATTTTTCATTTAACACGCAGTTCCCACTCTAGCTTTGAAAATACCTCCCATTCATTCCTATGGGAAAATTGCGCCAGAAAAACGCAAATATTTCGGAAACCGTTTGGCGAAACGTTCCACAAATTATAAGCACACCATTCGGGAACGATCCGCACGTTTTGGTATATTATGGTCTATGTAGTGTCAAAACTGTGGGAGGAGTTACAGTGCAAAAATGCTTGGAATAATAATAATAATAAAAATAATATATCAGCAAGAACAATAAGTGATCTTGCCAAGCAAGACCACTTAATAATAAAAACTAGACAAAGTGCAATTTCCGGGGAAATTGCGTGAAGTGGTCTTGCCTCCGCCAGTTCTCTACAACTGGAGCGGGCAGAGTAACTGGGTGGAGTGGGTGGAGTAACTGGGTGGAGTAACTGGGTGGAGTGACTTGAGTAACTGCTGTGTGGGTGGAGTGAGCGGAGTAACTGGGTGGAGTGACTTGAGTAACTGTTGTGTGGTTGGAGTGGGCGGAGTAACTGGGTGGAATGACTTGAGTAACTGTTGTGTGGGTGGAGTGGGCGGAGTAACTGGGTGGAGTGACTTGAGTAACTGTTGTGTGGGTGGAGTGGGCGGAGTAACTGGGTGGAGTGACTTGAGTAACTGTTGTGTGGGTGGAGTGAGCGGAGTAACTGGGTGGAGTGACTTGAGTAACTGTTGTGTGGGTGGAGTGGGCGGAGTAACTGGGTGGAGTGGGCGGAGTAACTGGGTGGAGTGGGCGGGGTAACTGGGTGGAGTGGGCGGGGTAACTGGGTGGAGTGGGCGGAGTAACTGGGTGGAGTGGGCGGAGTAACTGGGTGGAGTGGGCGGGGTAACTGGGTGGAGTGACTTGAGTAACTGGGTGGAGTGACTTGAGTAACTGTTGTGTGGTTGGAGTCACTGGAGTAACTGTGGAAAGGTTTGACTGAGCAGAGTAACTATATGGAGTAGGCAGAGTAACTGTATGGATTGTTTTGAGTAAAGATAGTAGGCATTCTTCTTTTTTCTATCGCCAGATTATTTATAGACATGTTAGAAGCTATTGTGTGGCTATTTAATTATTTATAGTTTTTAATGCAAATTTTGCGATACTGCTCCTTTAAGGGGAGTTTCCTGAGACTTGGTGTGTGGGCGGAGCAGCTGTAATGAGCCAGGCTGCAGCTGTGTTGCTATGGAAACTCACTCTGAGGTAAACTGAGAATGCACATTAAAACACATTTCTAATGCACTGGTGGTTGCCATATTCAAATGACTGTAGCTTAAAAAGTATACACCCTACAGCAAAGAGCTTTATACTGTAAGAATCACAAGAAGAAGACCTATAATGTGGTGTATAAGATGTCTCTGAAATATTAAAAATGAAGGCACAGTCGCAGTTTAGAAATTGCCATTCAAATTTGTGGCGTCTAGAGTGGAGTTTCAATGAATGTCAATGGGAGGTGTGAGTTGCAAACAAAAGGTCATATTGTGAAATCTGTTCGGGCTATGGCTTAGCCTTGGACATTTTTAGCGGCAGCAGGGTTAGCTGAACGTTTTGATATAAGATTTGTGTAGGTGGGATTAAAAATGAGGGAGAGGTCGCAGTTTAGAAATCATGTCCTGATTTTTCATTTAACACGCAGTTCCCACTCTAGCTTTGAAAATACCTCCCATTCATTCCTATGGGAAAATTGCGCCAGAAAAACGCAAATATTTCGGAAACCGTTTGGCGAAACGTTCCACAAATTATAAGCACACCATTCGGGAACGATCCGCACGTTTTGGTATATTATGGTCTATGTAGTGTCAAAACTGTGGGAGGAGTTACAGTGCAAAAATGCTTGGAATAATAATAATAAAAATAATAAAAATAATATATCAGCAAGAACAATAAGTGATCTTGCCAAGCAAGACCACTTAACTAGACAAAGTGCAATTTCCGGGGAAATTGCGTGAAGTGGTCTTGCCTCCGCCAGTTCTCTACAACTGGAGCGGGCAGAGTAACTGGGTGGAGTGGGCGGAGTAACTGGGTGGAGTGGGCGGAGTAACTGGGTGGAGTGGGCAGAGATACTGGGTAGAGTGGGCGGAGTAACTGGGTGGAGTGGGCGGAGTAACTGGGTGGAGTGGGCGGAGTGGAGTGGGCAGAGATACTAAGTAGAGTGGGCGGAGTAACTGGGTGGAGTAACTGGGTGGAGTGGGTGGGGTAAATGGGTGGAGTGGGTGGAGTAACTGGGTGGAGTGGGCGGAGTAACTGGGTGAAGTGGGTGGGAGGGGTAACTGGGTGGAGTGGGCGGAGTAACTGGGTGGAGTGGGCGGAGTAACTGGGTGGAGTGGGCGGGGTAACTGGTGAAGTGGGCGGAGTAACTGGGTGGAGTGGGCGGAGTAACTTGGTGGAGTGGGTGGAGTGGGAGGGGTAACTGGGTGCAGTGGGTGGGTAACTGAGTGGAGTGGGCGGAGTAACTGGGTGGAGTGGGCGGAGTATCTGGGTGGAGTGACTTGAGTAACTGGGTGGAGTGCCTGAGTAACTGTTGTGTGGTTGGAGTCACTGGAGTAACTGTGGAAAGGTTTCACTGAGCACAGTAACTATATGGAGTAGGCAGAGTAACTGTATGGATTGTTTTGAGTAAAGATAATAAGCATTCTTCTTTTTTCTATTACCAGATTATTTATAGACATGTTAGAAGCTATTGTGTGGCTATTTAATTATTTATCTTTTTTAATGCAAATTTCGTGATACTGCTCCTTTAAGGGGAGTTTCCTGAGACTTGGTGTGTGGGCGGAGCAGCTGTAACGAGCCAGGCTGCAGCTGTGTTGCTATGGAAACTCACTCTGAGGTAAACTGAGAATGCACATTAAAACACATTTCTAATGCACTGGTGGTTGCCATATTCAAATGACTGTAGCTTAAAAAGTATACATCCTACAGCAAAGAGCTTTATAATGTAAGAATCACAAGAGCTAGGTGAACAATGGGGTGTATAACATGTCTCTGAAATATTAAAAATGAAGGCACAGTCGCAGTTTAGAAATTGCCATTCAAATTTGTGGTGTCTAGAGTGGAGTTTCAATGAATGTCAATGGGAGCTGTGAGTTGCAAACAAAAGGTCATATTGTGAAATCTGTTCGGGCTATGGCTTAGCCTTGGACATTTTTAGCGGCAGCAGGGATAGCTGAACGTTTTGATATAAGATTTGTGTAGGTGGGATTAAAAATGAGGGAGAGGTCGCAGTTTAGAAATCATGTCCTGATTTTTCATATCACACGCATCTCCCACTCTAGCTTTCGAACATTCCTCCCATTCATTCCTATGGGAAAATTGCGCCAGAAAAACGCCAATATTTCGGAAACCGTTTGGCGAAACGTTCCACAAAATATAAGCACACCATTCGGGAACGATCCGCACGTTTTGGTATATTATGGTCTATGTAGGGTAAAAACTGTGGGAGGAGTTACAGTACAAAAATGCTTGGAATAAGAATAAAAATAAGAATAATATATCAGCAAGAACAATAAGTGATCTTGCCAAGCAAGACCACTTAATAATATATCAGCAAGAACAATAAGTGATCTTGCCAAGCAAGACCACTTAATAATATATCAGCAAGAACAATAAGTGATCTTGCCAAGCAAGACCACTTAACTAGACAAAGTGCAATTTCCGGGGAAATTGCGTGAAGTGGTCTTGCCTCCGCCAATTCTCTACAACTGGAGCGGGCGGAGTAACTGGGTGGAGGGGATGGAGTAACTGGGTGGAGTAGGCGGAGTAACTGGGTGGAGTGGGCGGAGTAACTGTTGTGGTGTTGGAGTGGGCGGGGTAATTGGGTGGGGTGGGTGGAGTAACTGGGTGGAGTGGGCGGAGTAACTGGGTGGAGTGGGCGGAGTAACTGGGTGGAGTGACTTGAGTAACTGTTGTGTGGTTGGAGTGGGTGGAGTAACAGGGTGGAGTGGTCGGAGTAACTGGGTGGAGTGGGCGGAGTAACTGGGTGGAGAGGGCGAAGTAACTGTTGTGTTGTTGGAGTGGGCGGAGTAATTGGGTGAGGTGGGCGGAGTAACTGGGTGGAGTGTGCGGAGTAACTGGGTGGAGTGGGCAGAGTAACTGGGTGGAGTGACTTGAGTAACTGTTGTGTGGTTGGAGTGGGCGGAGTAACTGAGTGGAGTGGGCGGAGTAACTGGGTGGAGTGGGCGGGCTAACTGGGTGGAGTGGGCGGACTAACTGGGTGGAGTGGGCGGGCTAATTGGGTCGAGTGGGCGGGCTAACTGGGTGGAGTGGGTGGAGTGGGCGAGGTGGAGTGGGTGGAGTGGGCGGAGTGGGCGAAGCAACTGGGTGGAGTGGGCGGAGTAACTGGGTGGGGTGGGCAGAGTAACTGGGTGGAGTGGGCAGAGTAACTGGGTGGAGTGGGCAGAGTAACTGGGTGGAGTGTGCAGAGTAACTGGGTGGAGTGGGCGGAGTAACTGGGTGGAGTGGGCAGAGTAACTGGGTGGAGTGGGCAGAGTAACTGGGTGGAGTGACTTGAGTAACTGTTGTGTGGGTGGAGTGGGCGGAGTAACTGGGTGGAGGGACTTGAGTAACTGTTGTGTGGGTGGAGTGGGCGGAGTAACTGGGTGGAGTGGGCGGAGTAACTGGGTGGAGTGGGCGGAGTAACTGGGTGGAGTGGGCGGGGTAACTGGGTGGAGTGGGCGGGGTAACTGGGTGGAGTGGGCGGGGTAACTGAGTGGAGTGGGCGGGGTAACTGGGTGGAGTGGGCGGAGTAACTGGGTGGAGTGGGCGGAGTAACTGGGTGGAGTGGGCGGAGTAACTGGGTGGAGTGGGCAGAGTGGGCGGAGTAAGTGGGTGGAGTGGGCGGAGTAAGTGGGTGAAGTGGGTGGGGTAACTGGGTGAAGTGGGCGGGGTAACTGGGTGGAGTGGGCGGGGTAACTGGGTGGAGTGGGCGGAGTATCTGGGTGGAGTGACTTGAGTAACTGTTGTGTGGTTGGAGTCACTGGAGTAACTGTGGAAAGGTTTGATTGAGCAGAGTAACTATATGGAGTAGGCAGAGTAACTGTATGGATTGTTTTGAGTAAAGATAGTAAGCATTCTTCTTTTTTCTATCGCCAGATTATTTATAGACATGTTAGAAGCTATTGTGTGGCTATTTAATTATTTATCTTTTTTAATGCAAATTTCGCGATACTGCTCCTTTAAGGGGAGTCTTCCTGAGACTGGGTGTGTGGGCGGAGCAGCTGTAACGAGCCAGGCTGCAGCTGTGTTGCTATGGAAACTCACTCTGAGGTAAACTGAGAATGCACATTAAAACACATTTCTAATGCACTGGTGGTTGCCATATTCAAATGACTGTAGCTTAAAAAGTATACACCCTACAGCAAAGAGCTTTATACTGTAAGAATCACAAGAAGAAGACCTATAATGTGGTGTATAACATGTCTCTGAAATATTAAAAATGAAGGCACAGTCGCAGTTTAGAAATTGCCATTCAAATTTGTGGCGTCTAGAGTGGAGTTTCAATGAATGTCAATGGGAGGTGTGAGTTGCAAACAAAAGGTCATATTGTGAAATCTGTTCGGGCTATGGCTTAGCCTTGGACATTTTTAGCGGCAGCAGGGATAGCTGAACGTTTTGATATAAGATTTGTGTAGGTGGGATTAAAAATGAGGGAGAGGTCGCAGTTTAGAAATCATGTCCTGATTTTTCATTTAACACGCAGTTCCCACTCTAGCTTTGAAAATACCTCCCATTCATTCCTATGGGAAAATTGCGCCAGAAAAACGCAAATATTTCGGAAACCGTTTGGCGAAACGTTCCACAAAATATAAGCACACCATTCGGGAACGATCCGCACGTTTTGGTATATTATGGTCTATGTAGTGTCAAAACTGTGGGAGGAGTTACAGTGCAAAAATGCTTGGAATAATAATAAAAATAATATATCAGCAAGAACAATAAGTGATCTTGCCAAGCAAGACCACTTAATAATATATCAGCAAGAACAATAAGTGATCTTGCCAAGCAAGACCACTTAATAATATATCAGCAAGAACAATAAGTGATCTTGCCAAGCAAGACCACTTAATAACTAGACAAAGTGCAATTTCCAGGGAAATTGCGTGAAGTGGTCTTGCCTCCGCCAATTCTCTACAACTGGAGCGGGCGGAGTAACTGGGTGGAGCGGATGGAGTAACTGGGTGGAGTAGGCGGAGTAACTGGGTGGAGTGGGCGGAGTAACTGGGTGGAGTGGGCGGAGTAACTGTTGTGGTGTTGGAGTGGGCGGGGTAATTGGGTGGGGTGGACGGAGTAACTGGGTGGAGTGTGCAGAGTAACTGGGTGGAGTGGGTGGAGTAACTGGGTGGAGTGACTTGAGTAACTGTTGTGTGGTTGGAGTGGGTGGAGTAACTGGGTGGAGTGGGCGGAGTAACTGTTGTGTTGTTGGAGTGGGCGGAGTAATTGGGTGGGGTGGGCGGAGTAACTGGGTGGGGTGGGCGGAGTAACTGGGTGGAGTGGGCAGAGTAACTGGGTGGAGTGGGCAGAGTAACTGGGTGGAGTGGGCAGAGTAACTGGGTGGAGTGGGCAGAGTAACTGGGTGGAGTGGGCAGAGTAACTGGGTGGAGTGACTTGAGTAACTGTTGTGTGGTTGGAGTGGGCGGAGTAACTGGGTGGAGTGGGCGGGCTAACTGGGTGGAGTGGGTGGGCTAACTGGGTGGAGTGGGTGGAGTGGGCGAGGTGGAGTGGGTGGAGTGGGCAGAGTGGGCGGAGTAACTGGGTGGAGTGGGTGGAGTGGGCGGGCTAATTGGGTGGAGTGGGCGGGCTAACTGGGTGGAGTGGGCGGGCTAACTGGGTGGAGTGGGTGAGGTGGAGTGGGTGGAGTGGGCGGAGTGGGCGGAGTGACTGGGTGGAGTGGGCGGAGTAACTGGGTGGAGTGGGCGGAGTAACTGGGTGGAGTGGGCAGAGTAACTGGGTGGAGTGGGCATGAGTAACTGGGTGGAGTGGGCATGAGTAACTGGGTGGAGTGGGCATGAGTAACTGGGTGGAGTGGGCATGAGTAACTGGGTGGAGTGGGCAGAGTGGGCGGAGTAACTGGGTGGAGTGGACGGGGTCACTGGGTGGAGTGGACGGGGTCACTGGGTGGAGTGGACGGGGTCACTGGGTGGAGTGGACGGGGTCACTGGGTGGAGTGGGCAGAGTGGGCGGGGTAACTGGGTGGAGTGGGCGGGGTCACTGGGTGGAGTGGGCGGGGTAACTGGGTGGAGTGGGCGGGGTCATTGGGTGGAGTGGGCAGAGTGGGCTTGAGTAACTGGGTGGAGTGGGCTTGAGTAACTGGGTGGAGTGGGCGGAGTAACTGGGTGGAGTGGGCGGAGTAACTGGGTGGAGTGGACGGGGTCACTGGGTGGAGTGGACGGGGTCACTGGGTGGAGTGGGCAGAGTGGGCGGGGTAACTGGGTGGAGTGGGTGGAGTGGGCGGGCTAATTGGGTGGAGTGGGCGGGCTAACTGGGTGGAGTGGGCGGGCTAACTGGGTGGAGTGGGCGGGCTAACTGGGTGGAGTGGGTGAGGTGGAGTGGGTGGAGTGGGCGGAGTGGGCGGAGTGACTGGGTGGAGTGGGCGGAGTAACTGGGTGGAGTGGGCGGAGTAACTGGGTGGAGTGGGCAGAGTAACTGGGTGGAGTGGGCAGAGTAACTGGGTGGAGTGGGCATGAGTAACTGGGTGGAGTGGGCATGAGTAACTGGGTGGAGTGGGCATGAGTAACTGGGTGGAGTGGGCAGAGTGGGCGGAGTAACTGGGTGGAGTGGACGGGGTCACTGGGTGGAGTGGACGGGGTCACTGGGTGGAGTGGACGGGGTCACTGGGTGGAGTGGGCGGGGTCACTGGGTGGAGTGGGCAGAGTGGGCGGGGTAACTGGGTGGAGTGGGCGGGGTCACTGGGTGGAGTGGGCGGGGTAACTGGGTGGAGTGGGCGGGGTCACTGGGTGGAGTGGGCAGAGTGGGCTTGAGTAACTGGGTGGAGTGGGCTTGAGTAACTGGGTGGAGTGGGCGGAGTAACTGGGTGGAGTGGGCGGAGTAACTGGGTGGAGTGGGCGGAGTAACTGGGTGGAGTGGGCAGAGTAACTGGGTGGAGTGGGCATGAGTAACTGGGTGGAGTGGGCATGAGTAACTGGGTGGAGTGGGCATGAGTAACTGGGTGGAGTGGGCAGAGTGGGCGGAGTAACTGGGTGGAGTGGGCGGGGTCACTGGGTGGAGTGGACGGGGTCACTGGGTGGAGTGGGCGGGTTCACTGGGTGGAGTGGGCAGAGTGGGCGGGGTAACTGGGTGGAGTGGGCAGAGTGGGCGGGGTCACTGGGTGGAGTGGGCAGAGTGGGCTTGAGTAACTGGGTGGAGTGGGCTTGAGTAACTGGGTGGAGTGGGCTTGAGTAACTGGGTGGAGTGGGCGGGGTCACTGGGTGGAGTGGGCAGAGTGGGCGGAGTAACTGGGTGGAGTGGGCGGAGTAACTGGGTGGAGTGGGCGGAGTGGGCAGAGTAACTGGGTGGAGTGGGCAGAGTAACTGGGTGGAGTGGGCAGAGTAACTGGGTGGAGTGGGCAGAGTAACTGGGTGGAGTGGGCATGAGTAACTGGGTGGAGTGGGCGGGGTCACTGGGTGGAGTGGACGGGGTCACTGGGTGGAGTGGGCGGGGTCACTGGGTGGAGTGGGCAGAGTGGGCGGGGTAACTGGGTGGAGTAAGCAGAGTGGGCGGGGTCACTGGGTGGAGTGGGCAGAGTGGGCTTGAGTAACTGGGTGGAGTGGGCTTGAGTAACTGGGTGGAGTGGGCTTGAGTAACTGGGTGGAGTGGGCTTGAGTAACTGGGTGGAGTGGGCGGGGTCACTGGGTGGAGTGGGTGGGGTCACTGGGTGGAGTGGGCGGGGTCACTGGGTGGAGTGGGCTTGAGTAACTGGGTGGAGTGGGCTTGAGTAACTGGGTGGAGTGGGCTGGAGTAACTGGGTGGAGTGGGCTTGAGTAACTGGGTGGAGTGGGCAGAGTGGGCCGAGTAACTGGGTGGAGTGGGCGGGGTCACTGGGTGGAGTGGGCGGGGTCACTGGGTGGAGTGGGCTTGAGTAACTGGGTGGAGTGGGCAGAGTGGGCGGAGTAACTGGGTGGAGTGGGCGGGGTCACTGGGTGGAGTGGGCGGGGTCACTGGGTGGAGTGGGCGGGGTCACTGGGTGGAGTGGGCAGAGTGGGCGGGGTCACTGGGTGGAGTGGGCTTGAGTAACTGGGTGGAGTGGGCTTGAGTAACTGGGTGGAGTGGGCTTGAGTAACTGGGTGGAGTGGGCGGGGTCACTGTGTGGAGTGGGCGGGGTCTCTGGGTGGAGTGGGCAGAGTGGGCGGAGTAACTGGGTGGAGTGGGCGGGGTCACTGGGTGGAGTGGGCGGAGTTACTGGGTGGAGTGGGCGGGGTCACTGGGTGGAGTGGGCGGGTGGGCGGAGTAACTGGGTGGAGTGGGCGGGGTCACTGGGTGGAGTGGGCGGAGTAACTGGGTGGAGTGGGCGGAGTAACTGGGTGGAGTGGGCGGAGTATCTGGGTGGAGTGACTTGAGTAACTGTTGTGTGGTTGGAGTCACTGGAGTAACTGTGGAAAGGTTTGACTGAGCAGAGTAACTATATGGAGTAGGCAGAGTAACTCTATGGATTGTTTTGAGTAAAGATAGTAAGCATTCTTCTTTTTTCTATTGCCAGATTATTTATAGACATGTTAGAAGCTATTGTGTGGCTATTTAATTATTTATCTTTTTCAATGCAAATTTCGCGATACTGCTCCTTTAAGGGGAGTCTTCCTGAGACTGGGTGTGTGGGCGGAGCAGCTGTAACGAGCCAGGCTGCAGCTGTGTTGCTATGGAAACTCACTCTGAGGTAAACTGAGAATGCACATTAAAACACATTTCTAATGCACTGGTGGTTGCCATATTCAAATGACTGTAGCTTAAAAAGTATACATCCTACAGCAAAGAGCTTTATACTGTAAGAATCACAAGAGCCAGGCCTACACTGTGGTGTTTAGCATGTCTCTGAAATATTAAAAATGAAGGCACAGTCGCAGTTTAGAAATTGCCATTCAAATTTGTGGTGTCTAGAGTGGAGTTTCAATGAATGTCAATGGGAGGTGTGAGTTGCAAACAAAAGGTCATATTGTGAAATCTGTTCGGGCTATGGCTTAGCCTGGGACATTTTTAGCGGCAGCAGGGATAGCTGAACGTTTTGATATAAGATTTGTGTAGGTGGGATTAAAAATGAGGGAGAGGTCACAGTTTAGAAATCATGTCCTGATTTTTCTCTTCACGACCATCTCCCACTCTAGCTTTGAAAATACCTCCCATTCATTCCTATGGGAAAATTGCGCCAGAAAAACGCCAATATTTCGGAAACCGTTTGGCGAAACGTTCCACAAAATATAAGCACACCATTCGGGAACGATCCGCACGTTTTGGTATATTATGGTCTATGTAGTGTCAAAACTGTGGGAGGAGTTACAGTGCAAAAATGCTTGGAATAATAATAAAAATAATATATCAGCAAGAACAATAAGTGATCTTGCCAAGCAAGACCACTTAACTAGACAAAGTGCAATTTCCGGGGAAATTGCGTGAAGTGGTCTTGCCTCCGCCAGTTCTCTACAACTGGAGCGGGCTGGGTAACTGAGTGGAGCGTGCGGAGTAACTGGGTGGAGCGGACGGAGTAACTGGGTGGAGTAGGCGGAGTAACTGGGTGGAGTAACTGTTGTGGTGTTGGAGTGGGTGGAGTAATTGGGTGGGGTGGGCGGAGTAACTGGGTGGAGTGTGCAGAGTAACTGGGTGGAGTGGGCGGAGTAACTGGGTGGAGTGACTTGAGTAACTGTTGTGTGGTTGGAGTGGGTGGAGTAACTGGGTGGAGAGGGCGGAGTAACTGGGTGGAGTGGGCGGAGTAACTGGGTGGAGTGGGCGGAGTAACTGTTGTGTTGTTGGAGTGGGCGGAGTAATTGGGTGGGGTGGGCAGAGTAACTGGGTGGAGTGGGCGGAGTAACTAGGTGGAGTGACTTGAGTAACTGTTGTGTGGTTGGAGTGGGCGGAGTAACTGGGTGGAGTGGGCGGGCTAACTGGGTGGAGTGGGCGGGGTGGAGTGGGTGGAGTGGGCGAGGTGGAGTGGGTGGAGTGGGTGGGGTGGAGTGGGTGGAGTGTGCGGGTGGAGTGGGTGGAGCAACTGGGTGGAGTGGGCGGAGTAACTGGGTATAGTGGGCAGAGTAACTGGGTGGAGTGGGCGGAGTAACTGGGTGGAGTGGATGGAGTAACTGGGTGGAGTGGATGGAGTAACTGGGTGGAGTGGGCAGAGTAACTAGGTGGAGTTACTTGAGTAACTGTTGTGTGGGTGGAGTGGGTGGAGTAACAGGGTGGAGAGGGCGGAGTAACTGGGTGGAGAGGGCGGAGTAACTGGGTGGAGAGGGCGGAGTAACTGGGTGGAGAGGGCGGAGTAACTGTTGTGTTGTTGGAGTGGGCGGAGTAATTGGGTGAGGTGGGCGGAGTAACTGGGTGGAGTGTGCGGAGTAACTGGGTGGAGTGGGCAGAGTAACTGGGTGGAGTGGGCAGAGTAACTGGGTGGAGTGACTTGAGTAACTGTTGTGTGGTTGGAGTGGGCGGAGTAACTGGGTGGAGTGGGCGGAGTAACTGGGTGGAGTGGGCGGAGTAACTGGGTGGAGTGGGCGGAGTAACTGGGTGGAGTGGGCGGGCTAACTGGGTGGAGTGGGCGGACTAACTGGGTGGAGTGGGCGGGCTAATTGGGTGGAGTGGGCGGACTAACTGGGTGGAGTGGGCGGGCTAATTGGGTGGAGTGGGCGGGCTAACTGGGTGGAGTGGGTGGAGTGGGCGAGGTGGAGTGGGTGGAGTGGGCGGAGCAACTGGGTGGAGTGGGCGGAGTAACTAGGTGGAGTGGGCAGAGTAACTGGGTGGAGTGGGCAGAGTAACTGGGTGGAGTGGGCAGAGTAACTGGGTGGAGTGGGCGGAGTAACTGGATGGAGTGGGCGGAGTAACTGGGTGGAGTGGGCGGAGTAACTGGGTGGAGTGGGCGGAGTAACTGGGTGGAGTGACTTGAGTAACTGTTGTGTGGGTGGAGTGAGCGGAGTAACTGGGTGGAGTGACTTGAGTAACTGTTGTGTGGGTGGAGTGGGCGGAGTAACTGGGTGGAGTGGGCGGAGTAACTGGGTGGAGTGGGCGGGGTAACTGGGTGGAGTGGGCGGGGTAACTGGGTGGAGTGGGCGGAGTAACTGGGTGGAGTGGGCGGAGTAACTGGGTGGAGTGGGCGGAGTAACTGGGTGGAGTGGGCGGGGTAACTGGGTGGAGTGACTTGAGTAACTGGGTGGAGTGACTTGAGTAACTGTTGTGTGGTTGGAGTCACTGGAGTAACTGTGGAAAGGTTTGACTGAGCAGAGTAACTATATGGAGTAGGCAGAGTAACTGTATGGATTGTTTTGAGTAAAGATAGTAGGCATTCTTCTTTTTTCTATCGCCAGATTATTTATAGACATGTTAGAAGCTATTGTGTGGCTATTTAATTATTTATAGTTTTTAATGCAAATTTTGCGATACTGCTCCTTTAAGGGGAGTTTCCTGAGACTTGGTGTGTGGGCGGAGCAGCTGTAATGAGCCAGGCTGCAGCTGTGTTGCTATGGAAACTCACTCTGAGGTAAACTGAGAATGCACATTAAAACACATTTCTAATGCACTGGTGGTTGCCATATTCAAATGACTGTAGCTTAAAAAGTATACATCCTACAGCAAAGAGCTTTATACTGTAAGAATCACAAGAAGAAGACATATAATGTGGTGTATAACATGTCTCTGAAATATTAAAAATGAAGGCACAGTCGCAGTTTAGAAATTGCCATTCAAATTTGTGGTGTCTAGAGTGGAGTTTCAATGAATGTCAATGGGAGGTGTGAGTTGCAAACAAAAGGTCATATTGTGAAATCTGTTCGGGCTATGGCTTAGCCTTGGACATTTTTAGCGGCAGCAGGGATAGCTGAACGTTTTGATATAAGATTTGTGTAGGTGGGATTAAAAATGAGGGAGAGGTCGCAGTTTAGAAATCATGTCCTGATTTTTCATTTAACACGCAGTTCCCACTCTAGCTTTGAAAATACTCCGAATGGTGTGTTCCACAAATTATAAGCACACCATTCGGGAACGATCCGCACGTTTTGGTATATTATGGTCTATGTAGTGTCAAAACTGTGGGAGGAGTTACAGTGCAAAAATGCTTGGAATAATAATAATAATAAAAACTAGAAAAAAGTGCAATTTCCGGGGAAATTGCGTGAAGTGGTCTTGCCTCCACCAGTTCTCTACAACTGGAGTGGGCAGAGTAACTGGGTGGAGTGGGCGGAGTAACTGGGTGGAGTGACTTGAATAACTGTTGTGTGGTTGGAGTGGGCGGAGTAACTGGGTGGAGTGACTTGAATAACTGTTGTGTGGTTGGAGTCACTGGAGTAACTGGGTGGAGTGACTTGAGTAACTGTTGTGTGGGTGGAGTGGGTGGAGTAACTGGGTGGAGTGGCTGGAGTAACTGGGTGGAGTGGCTGGAGTAACTGGGTGGAGTGGGCGGAGTAACTGGGTGGAGTGGGCGGAGTAACTGGGTGGAGTGGGCGGAGTAACTCGGTGGAGTGGGGAGAGTGCGTGGAGTAACTGGGTGGAGTGGGCGGAGTAACTGAGTGGAGTGGGCAGAGTAACTGAGTGGAGTGGGCAGAGTAACTGAGTGGAGTGGTCAGAGTAACTGAGTGGAGTGGGCAGAGTAACTGAGTGGAGTGGGCAGAGTAACTGAGTGGAGTGGGCAGAGTAACTGGGTGGAGTGGGCAGAGTAACTGGGTGGAGTGGGCAGAGTAACTGGGTGGAGTGGGCAGAGTAACTGGGTGGAGTAACTGGGTGGAGTGGGCAGAGTAACTGGGTGGAGTGGGCAGAGTAACTGGGTGGAGTGGGCAGAGTAACTGGGTGGAGTGGGCAGAGTAACTGAGTGGAGTGGGCAGAGTAACTGAGTGGAGTGGGCAGAGTAACTGGGTGGAGTGGGCAGAGTAACTGGGTGGAGTGGGCAGAGTAACTGGGTGGAGTGGGCAGAGTAACTGGGTGGAGTGGGCAGAGTAACTGGGTGGAGTGGGCAGAGTAACTGGGTGGAGTGGGCAGGGTAACTGGGTGGAGTAACTGGGTGGAGTGGGCAGAGTAACTGGGTGGAGTGGGCGGAGTAACTGGGTGGAGTGGGCGGAGTGGGCGGAGTAACTGGGTGGAGTGGGCAGAGTAACTGGGTGGAGTGGGCAGAGTAACTGGGTGGAGTGGGCAGAGTAACTGGGTGGAGTGGGCAGAGTAACTGGGTGGAGTAACTGGGTGGAGTAACTGGGTGGAGTGGGCAGAGTAACTGGGTGGAGTGGGCGGAGTAACTGGGTGGAGTGGGCGGAGTAACTGGGTGGAGTAACTGGGTGGAGTGGGCAGAGTAACTGGGTGGAGTGGGCAGAGTAACTGGGTGGAGTGGGCAGAGTAACTGGGTGGAGTAACTGGGTGGAGTGGGCAGAGTAACTGGGTGGAGTGGGCGGAGTAACTGGGTGGAGTGTGCGGAGTAACTGGGTGGAGTGGGCAGAGTAACTGGGTGGAGTGGGCAGAGTAACTGGGTGGAGTGGGCAGAGTAACTGGGTGGAGTAACTGGGTGGAGTGGGCAGAGTAACTGGGTGGAGTGGGCGGAGTAACTGGGTGGAGTAACTGGGTGGAGTGGGCGGAGTAACTGGGTGGAGTGGGTGGAGTAACTGGGTGGAGTGGGTGGAGTAACTGGGTGGAGTGGGCAGAGTGGGTGGAGTAACTGGGTGGAGTAACTGGGTGGAGTGGGCGGAGTACCTGGGTGGAGTGGGCGGAGTACCTGGGTGCAGTGGGCGGAGTAACTGGGTGCAGTGGGCGGAGTAACTGGGTGGAGTATCTGGGTGGAGTGACTTGAGTAACTGGGTGGAGTGACTTGAGTAACTGGGTGGAGTGACTTGAGTAACTGTTGTGTGGTTGGAGTCACTGGAGTAACTGTGGAAAGGTTTGACTGAGCAGAGTAACTATATGGAGTAGGCAGAGTAACTGTATGGATTGTTTTGAGTAAAGATAGTAAGCATTCTTCTTTTTTCTATCGCCAGATTATTTATAGACATGTTAGAAGCTATTGTGTGGCTATTTAATTATTTATCTTTTTTAATGCAAATTTCGCGATACTGCTCCTTTAAGGGGAGTTTCCTGAGACTTGGTGTGTGGGCGGAGCAGCTGTAACGAGCCAGGCTGCAGCTGTGTTGCTATGGAAACTCACTCTGAGGTAAACTGAGAATGCACATTAAAACACATTTCTAATTCACTGGTGGTTGCCATATTCAAATGACTGTAGCTTAAAAAGTATACATCCTACAGCAAAGAGCTTTATACTGTAAGAATCACAAGAGCTAGGCGAACAATATGGTGTATAGCATGTCTCGGAAATATTAAAAATGAAGGCACAGTCGCAGTTTAGAAATTGCCATTCAAATTTGTGGTGTCTAGAGTGGAGTTTCAATGAATGTCAATGGGAGGTGTGAGTTGCAAACAAAAGGTCATATTGTGAAATCTGTTCGGGCTATGGCTTAGCCTTGGACATTTTTAGCGGCAGCAGGGATAGCTGAACGTTTTGATATAAGATTTGTGTAGGTGGGATTAAAAATGAGGGAGAGGTCGCAGTTTAGAAATCATGTCCTGATTTTTCATTTCACACGCATCTCCCACTCTAGCTTTGAAAATACCTCCCATTCATTCCTATGGGAAAATTGCGCCAGGAAAACGCCAATATTTCGGAAACCGTTTGGCGAAACGTTCCACAAAATATAAGCACACCATTCGGGAACGATCCGCACGTTTTGGTATATTATGGTCTATGTAGTGTCAAAACTGTGGGAGGAGTTACAGTGCAAAAATGCTTGGAATAATAATAAAAATAATATATCAGCAAGAACAATAAGTGATCTTGCCAAGCAAGACCACTTAATAATATATCAGCAAGAACAATAAGTGATCTTGCCAAGCAAGACCACTTAATAATATATCAGCAAGAACAATAAGTGATCTTGCCAAGCAAGACCACTTAATAACTAGACAAAGTGCAATTTCGGGGGAAATTGCGTGAAGTGGTCTTGCCTCCGCCAGTTCTCTACAACTGGAGCGGGCAGAGTAACTGGGTGGAGTGGGCGGAGTAACTGGGTGGAGTGGGCGGAGTAACTGGGTTGAGTGGGCGGAGTAACTGGGTGGAGAGACTTGAGTAACTGTTGTGTGGTTGGAGTGGGCGGAGTAACTGGGTGGAGTGGGCGGAGTAACTAGGTGGAGTGGGCGGGCTAACTGGGTGGAGTGGGCGGGGTGGAGTGGGTGGAGTGGGCGAGGTGGAGTGCGCGGGGTGGAGTGGGTGGAGTGGGCGGAGCAACTGGGTGGAGTGGGCGGAGTAACTGGGTGGAGTGGGCGGAGTAACTGGGTGGAGTGGGTGGAGTAACTGGGTGGAGTGGGCAGAGTAACTGGGTGGAGTGGGCGGAGTAACTGGGTGGAGTGACTTGAGTAACTGTTGTGTGGGTGGAGTGAGCGGAGTAACTGGGTGGAGTGACTTGAGTAACTGTTGTGTGGTTGGAGTGGGCGGAGTAACTGGGTGGAGTGACTTGAGTAACTGTTGTGTGGGTGGAGTGGGCGGAGTAACTGGTGGAGTGGGCGGAGTAACTGGGTGGAGTGGGCGGAGTAACTGGGTGGAGTGGGCGGGGTAACTGGGTGGAGTGGGCGGAGTAACTGGGTGGAGTGGGCGGAGTAACTGAGTGAAGTGGGTGGAGTAACTGGCTGGAATGGGCGGGGTAACTGGGTGGAGTGGGCAGAGTGGGTGGAGTAACTGGGTGCAGTGGGCGGAGTAACTGAGTGGAGTGGGCGGAGTAACTGGGTGGAGTGGGCGGAGTATCTGGGTGGAGTGACTTGAGTAACTGGGTGGAGTGACTTGAGTAACTGTTGTGTGGTTGGAGTCACTGGAGTAACTGTGGAAAGGTTTGACTGAGCAGAGTAACTATATGGAGTAGGCAGAGTAACTGTATGGATTGTTTTGAGTAAAGATAGTAAGCATTCTTCTTTTTTCTATCGCCAGATTATTTATAGACATGTTAGAAGCTATTGTGTGGCTATTTAATTATTTATCTTTTTTAATGCAAATTTCGCGATACTGCTCCTTTAAGGGGAGTCTTCCTGAGACTGGGTGTGTGGGCGGAGCAGCTGTAACGAGCCAGGCTGCAGCTGTGTTGCTATGGAAACTCACTCTGAGGTAAACTGAGAATGCACATTAAAACACATTTCTAATGCACTGGTGGTTGCCATATTCAAATGACTGTAGCTTAAAAAGTATACATCCTACAGCAAAGAGCTTTATACTGTAAGAATCACAAGAAGAAGACCTATAATGTGGTGTATAACATGTCTCTGAAATATTAAAAATGAAGGCACAGTTGCAGTTTAGAAATTGCCATTCAAATTTGTGGTGTCTAGAGTGGAGTTTCAATGAATGTCTATGGGAGGTGTGAGTTGCAAACAAAAGGTCATATTGTGAAATCTGTTCGGGCTATGGCTTAGCCTTGGACATTTTTAGTGGCAGCAGGGATAGCTGAACGTTTTGATATAAGATTTGTGTAGGTGGGATTAAAAATGAGGGAGAGGTCGCAGTTTAGAAATCATGTCCTGATTTTTCATTTAACACGCAGTTCCCACTCTAGCTTTGAAAATACCTCCCATTCATTCCTATGGGAAAATTGCGCCAGAAAAACGCAAATATTTCGGAAACCGTTTGGCGAAACGTTCCACAAAATATAAGCACACCATTCGGGAACGATCCGCACGTTTTGGTATATTATGGTCTATGTAGTGTCAAAACTGTGGGAGGAGTTACAGTGCAAAAATGCTTGGAATAATAATAATAAAAACTAGACAAAGTGCAATTTCCGGGGAAATTGCGTGAAGTGGTCTTGCCTCCGCCAGTTCTCTACAACTGGAGCGGGCTGGGTAACTGAGTGGAGCGTGCGGAGTAACTGGGTGGAGCGGACGGAGTAACTGGGTGGAGTAGGCGGAGTAACTGGGTGGAGTAACTGTTGTGGTGTTGGAGTGGGTGGAGTAATTGGGTGGGGTGGGCGGAGTAACTGGGTGGAGTGTGCAGAGTAACTGGGTGGAGTGGGCGGAGTAACTGGGTGGAGTGACTTGAGTAACTGTTGTGTGGTTGGAGTGGGTGGAGTAACTGGGTGGAGAGGGCAGAGTAACTGGGTGGAGTGGGCGGAGTAACTGTTGTGTTGTTGGAGTGGGCGGAGTAATTGGGTGGGGTGGGCAGAGTAACTGGGTGGAGTGGGCGGAGTAACTAGGTGGAGTGACTTGAGTAACTGTTGTGTGGTTGGAGTGGGCGGAGTAACTGGGTGGAGTGGGCGGGCTAACTGGGTGGAGTGGGCGGGGTGGAGTGGGTGGAGTGGGCGAGGTGGAGTGGGTGGAGTGGGTGGGGTGGAGTGGGTGGAGTGTGCGGGTGGAGTGGGTGGAGCAACTGGGTGGAGTGGGCGGAGTAACTGGGTATAGTGGGCAGAGTAACTGGGTGGAGTGGGCGGAGTAACTGGGTGGAGTGGATGGAGTAACTGGGTGGAGTGGATGGAGTAACTGGGTGGAGTGGGCAGAGTAACTAGGTGGAGTTACTTGAGTAACTGTTGTGTGGGTGGAGTGGGTGGAGTAACAGGGTGGAGAGGGCGGAGTAACTGGGTGGAGAGGGCGGAGTAACTGGGTGGAGAGGGCGGAGTAACTGGGTGGAGAGGGCGGAGTAACTGTTGTGTTGTTGGAGTGGGCGGAGTAATTGGGTGAGGTGGGCGGAGTAACTGGGTGGAGTGTGCGGAGTAACTGGGTGGAGTGGGCAGAGTAACTGGGTGGAGTGGGCAGAGTAACTGGGTGGAGTGACTTGAGTAACTGTTGTGTGGTTGGAGTGGGCGGAGTAACTGGGTGGAGTGGGCGGAGTAACTGGGTGGAGTGGGCGGAGTAACTTGGTGGAGTGGGCGGGCTAACTGGGTGGAGTGGGCGGACTAACTGGGTGGAGTGGGCGGGCTAATTGGGTGGAGTGGGCGGGCTAATTGGGTGGAGTGGGTGGGCTAACTGGGTGGAGTGGGTGGAGTGGGCGAGGTGGAGTGGGTGGAGTGGGCGGAGCAACTGGGTGGAGTGGGCGGAGTAACTAGGTGGAGTGGGCAGAGTAACTGGGTGGAGTGGGCAGAGTAACTGGGTGGAGTGGGCAGAGTAACTGGGTGGAGTGGGCGGAGTAACTGGATGGAGTGGGCGGAGTAACTGGGTGGAGTGGGCGGAGTAACTGGGTGGAGTGGGCGGAGTAACTGGGTGGAGTGACTTGAGTAACTGTTGTGTGGGTGGAGTGAGCGGAGTAACTGGGTGGAGTGACTTGAGTAACTGTTGTGTGGGTGGAGTGGGCGGAGTAACTGGGTGGAGTGGGCGGAGTAACTGGGTGGAGTGGGCGGGGTAACTGGGTGGAGTGGGCGGGGTAACTGGGTGGAGTGGGCGGAGTAACTGGGTGGAGTGGGCGGAGTAACTGGGTGGAGTGGGCGGAGTAACTGGGTGGAGTGGGCGGGGTAACTGGGTGGAGTGACTTGAGTAACTGGGTGGAGTGACTTGAGTAACTGTTGTGTGGTTGGAGTCACTGGAGTAACTGTGGAAAGGTTTGACTGAGCAGAGTAACTATATGGAGTAGGCAGAGTAACTGTATGGATTGTTTTGAGTAAAGATAGTAAGCATTCTTCTTTTTTCTATCGCCAGATTATTTATAGACATGTTAGAAGCTATTGTGTGGCTATTTAATTATTTATAGTTTTTAATGCAAATTTTGCGATACTGCTCCTTTAAGGGGAGTTTCCTGAGACTTGGTGTGTGGGCGGAGCAGCTGTAATGAGCCAGGCTGCAGCTGTGTTGCTATGGAAACTCACTCTGAGGTAAACTGAGAATGCACATTAAAACACATTTCTAATGCACTGGTGGTTGCCATATTCAAATGACTGTAGCTTAAAAAGTATACACCCTACAGCAAAGAGCTTTATACTGTAAGAATCACAAGAAGAAGACCTATAATGTGGTGTATAACATGTCTCTGAAATATTAAAAATGAAGGCACAGTCGCAGTTTAGAAATTGCCATTCAAATTTGTGGTGTCTAGAGTGGACTTTCAATGAATGTCAATGGGAGGTGTGAGTTGCAAACAAAAGGTCATATTGTGAAATCTGTTCGGGCTATGGCTTAGCCTTGGACATTTTTAGCGGCAGCAGGGATAGCTGAACGTTTTGATATAAGATTTGTGTAGGTGGGATTAAAAATGAGGGAGAGGTCGCAGTTTAGAAATCATGTCCTGATTTTTCATTTAACACGCAGTTCCCACTCTAGCTTTGAAAATACCTCCCATTCATTCCTATGGGAAAATTGCGCCAGAAAAACGCAAATATTTCGGAAACCGTTTGGCGAAACGTTCCACAAATTATAAGCACACCATTCGGGAACGATCCGCACGTTTTGGTATATTATGGTCTATGTAGTGTCAAAACTGTGGGAGGAGTTACAGTGCAAAAATGCTTGGAATAATAATAATAATAAAAATAATATATCAGCAAGAACAATAAGTGATCTTGCCAAGCAAGACCACTTAATAATAAAAACTAGACAAAGTGCAATTTCCGGGGAAATTGCGTGAAGTGGTCTTGCCTCCGCCAGTTCTCTACAACTGGAGCGGGCAGAGTAACTGGGTGGAGTGGGTGGAGTAACTGGGTGGAGTAACTGGGTGGAGTGACTTGAGTAACTGCTGTGTGGGTGGAGTGAGCGGAGTAACTGGGTGGAGTGACTTGAGTAACTGTTGTGTGGTTGGAGTGGGCGGAGTAACTGGGTGGAATGACTTGAGTAACTGTTGTGTGGGTGGAGTGGGCGGAGTAACTGGGTGGAGTGACTTGAGTAACTGTTGTGTGGGTGGAGTGGGCGGAGTAACTGGGTGGAGTGACTTGAGTAACTGTTGTGTGGGTGGAGTGAGCGGAGTAACTGGGTGGAGTGACTTGAGTAACTGTTGTGTGGGTGGAGTGGGCGGAGTAACTGGGTGGAGTGGGCGGAGTAACTGGGTGGAGTGGGCGGGGTAACTGGGTGGAGTGGGCGGGGTAACTGGGTGGAGTGGGCGGAGTAACTGGGTGGAGTGGGCGGAGTAACTGGGTGGAGTGGGCGGGGTAACTGGGTGGAGTGACTTGAGTAACTGGGTGGAGTGACTTGAGTAACTGTTGTGTGGTTGGAGTCACTGGAGTAACTGTGGAAAGGTTTGACTGAGCAGAGTAACTATATGGAGTAGGCAGAGTAACTGTATGGATTGTTTTGAGTAAAGATAGTAGGCATTCTTCTTTTTTCTATCGCCAGATTATTTATAGACATGTTAGAAGCTATTGTGTGGCTATTTAATTATTTATAGTTTTTAATGCAAATTTTGCGATACTGCTCCTTTAAGGGGAGTTTCCTGAGACTTGGTGTGTGGGCGGAGCAGCTGTAATGAGCCAGGCTGCAGCTGTGTTGCTATGGAAACTCACTCTGAGGTAAACTGAGAATGCACATTAAAACACATTTCTAATGCACTGGTGGTTGCCATATTCAAATGACTGTAGCTTAAAAAGTATACACCCTACAGCAAAGAGCTTTATACTGTAAGAATCACAAGAAGAAGACCTATAATGTGGTGTATAAGATGTCTCTGAAATATTAAAAATGAAGGCACAGTCGCAGTTTAGAAATTGCCATTCAAATTTGTGGCGTCTAGAGTGGAGTTTCAATGAATGTCAATGGGAGGTGTGAGTTGCAAACAAAAGGTCATATTGTGAAATCTGTTCGGGCTATGGCTTAGCCTTGGACATTTTTAGCGGCAGCAGGGTTAGCTGAACGTTTTGATATAAGATTTGTGTAGGTGGGATTAAAAATGAGGGAGAGGTCGCAGTTTAGAAATCATGTCCTGATTTTTCATTTAACACGCAGTTCCCACTCTAGCTTTGAAAATACCTCCCATTCATTCCTATGGGAAAATTGCGCCAGAAAAACGCAAATATTTCGGAAACCGTTTGGCGAAACGTTCCACAAATTATAAGCACACCATTCGGGAACGATCCGCACGTTTTGGTATATTATGGTCTATGTAGTGTCAAAACTGTGGGAGGAGTTACAGTGCAAAAATGCTTGGAATAATAATAATAAAAATAATAAAAATAATATATCAGCAAGAACAATAAGTGATCTTGCCAAGCAAGACCACTTAACTAGACAAAGTGCAATTTCCGGGGAAATTGCGTGAAGTGGTCTTGCCTCCGCCAGTTCTCTACAACTGGAGCGGGCAGAGTAACTGGGTGGAGTGGGCGGAGTAACTGGGTGGAGTGGGCGGAGTAACTGGGTGGAGTGGGCAGAGATACTGGGTAGAGTGGGCGGAGTAACTGGGTGGAGTGGGCGGAGTAACTGGGTGGAGTGGGCGGAGTGGAGTGGGCAGAGATACTAAGTAGAGTGGGCGGAGTAACTGGGTGGAGTAACTGGGTGGAGTGGGTGGGGTAAATGGGTGGAGTGGGTGGAGTAACTGGGTGGAGTGGGCGGAGTAACTGGGTGAAGTGGGTGGGAGGGGTAACTGGGTGGAGTGGGCGGAGTAACTGGGTGGAGTGGGCGGAGTAACTGGGTGGAGTGGGCGGGGTAACTGGTGAAGTGGGCGGAGTAACTGGGTGGAGTGGGCGGAGTAACTTGGTGGAGTGGGTGGAGTGGGAGGGGTAACTGGGTGCAGTGGGTGGGTAACTGAGTGGAGTGGGCGGAGTAACTGGGTGGAGTGGGCGGAGTATCTGGGTGGAGTGACTTGAGTAACTGGGTGGAGTGCCTGAGTAACTGTTGTGTGGTTGGAGTCACTGGAGTAACTGTGGAAAGGTTTCACTGAGCACAGTAACTATATGGAGTAGGCAGAGTAACTGTATGGATTGTTTTGAGTAAAGATAATAAGCATTCTTCTTTTTTCTATTACCAGATTATTTATAGACATGTTAGAAGCTATTGTGTGGCTATTTAATTATTTATCTTTTTTAATGCAAATTTCGTGATACTGCTCCTTTAAGGGGAGTTTCCTGAGACTTGGTGTGTGGGCGGAGCAGCTGTAACGAGCCAGGCTGCAGCTGTGTTGCTATGGAAACTCACTCTGAGGTAAACTGAGAATGCACATTAAAACACATTTCTAATGCACTGGTGGTTGCCATATTCAAATGACTGTAGCTTAAAAAGTATACATCCTACAGCAAAGAGCTTTATAATGTAAGAATCACAAGAGCTAGGTGAACAATGGGGTGTATAACATGTCTCTGAAATATTAAAAATGAAGGCACAGTCGCAGTTTAGAAATTGCCATTCAAATTTGTGGTGTCTAGAGTGGAGTTTCAATGAATGTCAATGGGAGCTGTGAGTTGCAAACAAAAGGTCATATTGTGAAATCTGTTCGGGCTATGGCTTAGCCTTGGACATTTTTAGCGGCAGCAGGGATAGCTGAACGTTTTGATATAAGATTTGTGTAGGTGGGATTAAAAATGAGGGAGAGGTCGCAGTTTAGAAATCATGTCCTGATTTTTCATATCACACGCATCTCCCACTCTAGCTTTCGAACATTCCTCCCATTCATTCCTATGGGAAAATTGCGCCAGAAAAACGCCAATATTTCGGAAACCGTTTGGCGAAACGTTCCACAAAATATAAGCACACCATTCGGGAACGATCCGCACGTTTTGGTATATTATGGTCTATGTAGGGTAAAAACTGTGGGAGGAGTTACAGTACAAAAATGCTTGGAATAAGAATAAAAATAAGAATAATATATCAGCAAGAACAATAAGTGATCTTGCCAAGCAAGACCACTTAATAATATATCAGCAAGAACAATAAGTGATCTTGCCAAGCAAGACCACTTAATAATATATCAGCAAGAACAATAAGTGATCTTGCCAAGCAAGACCACTTAACTAGACAAAGTGCAATTTCCGGGGAAATTGCGTGAAGTGGTCTTGCCTCCGCCAATTCTCTACAACTGGAGCGGGCGGAGTAACTGGGTGGAGGGGATGGAGTAACTGGGTGGAGTAGGCGGAGTAACTGGGTGGAGTGGGCGGAGTAACTGTTGTGGTGTTGGAGTGGGCGGGGTAATTGGGTGGGGTGGGTGGAGTAACTGGGTGGAGTGGGCGGAGTAACTGGGTGGAGTGGGCGGAGTAACTGGGTGGAGTGACTTGAGTAACTGTTGTGTGGTTGGAGTGGGTGGAGTAACAGGGTGGAGTGGTCGGAGTAACTGGGTGGAGTGGGCGGAGTAACTGGGTGGAGAGGGCGAAGTAACTGTTGTGTTGTTGGAGTGGGCGGAGTAATTGGGTGAGGTGGGCGGAGTAACTGGGTGGAGTGTGCGGAGTAACTGGGTGGAGTGGGCAGAGTAACTGGGTGGAGTGACTTGAGTAACTGTTGTGTGGTTGGAGTGGGCGGAGTAACTGAGTGGAGTGGGCGGAGTAACTGGGTGGAGTGGGCGGGCTAACTGGGTGGAGTGGGCGGACTAACTGGGTGGAGTGGGCGGGCTAATTGGGTCGAGTGGGCGGGCTAACTGGGTGGAGTGGGTGGAGTGGGCGAGGTGGAGTGGGTGGAGTGGGCGGAGTGGGCGAAGCAACTGGGTGGAGTGGGCGGAGTAACTGGGTGGGGTGGGCAGAGTAACTGGGTGGAGTGGGCAGAGTAACTGGGTGGAGTGGGCAGAGTAACTGGGTGGAGTGTGCAGAGTAACTGGGTGGAGTGGGCGGAGTAACTGGGTGGAGTGGGCAGAGTAACTGGGTGGAGTGGGCAGAGTAACTGGGTGGAGTGACTTGAGTAACTGTTGTGTGGGTGGAGTGGGCGGAGTAACTGGGTGGAGGGACTTGAGTAACTGTTGTGTGGGTGGAGTGGGCGGAGTAACTGGGTGGAGTGGGCGGAGTAACTGGGTGGAGTGGGCGGAGTAACTGGGTGGAGTGGGCGGGGTAACTGGGTGGAGTGGGCGGGGTAACTGGGTGGAGTGGGCGGGGTAACTGAGTGGAGTGGGCGGGGTAACTGGGTGGAGTGGGCGGAGTAACTGGGTGGAGTGGGCGGAGTAACTGGGTGGAGTGGGCGGAGTAACTGGGTGGAGTGGGCAGAGTGGGCGGAGTAAGTGGGTGGAGTGGGCGGAGTAAGTGGGTGAAGTGGGTGGGGTAACTGGGTGAAGTGGGCGGGGTAACTGGGTGGAGTGGGCGGGGTAACTGGGTGGAGTGGGCGGAGTATCTGGGTGGAGTGACTTGAGTAACTGTTGTGTGGTTGGAGTCACTGGAGTAACTGTGGAAAGGTTTGATTGAGCAGAGTAACTATATGGAGTAGGCAGAGTAACTGTATGGATTGTTTTGAGTAAAGATAGTAAGCATTCTTCTTTTTTCTATCGCCAGATTATTTATAGACATGTTAGAAGCTATTGTGTGGCTATTTAATTATTTATCTTTTTTAATGCAAATTTCGCGATACTGCTCCTTTAAGGGGAGTCTTCCTGAGACTGGGTGTGTGGGCGGAGCAGCTGTAACGAGCCAGGCTGCAGCTGTGTTGCTATGGAAACTCACTCTGAGGTAAACTGAGAATGCACATTAAAACACATTTCTAATGCACTGGTGGTTGCCATATTCAAATGACTGTAGCTTAAAAAGTATACACCCTACAGCAAAGAGCTTTATACTGTAAGAATCACAAGAAGAAGACCTATAATGTGGTGTATAACATGTCTCTGAAATATTAAAAATGAAGGCACAGTCGCAGTTTAGAAATTGCCATTCAAATTTGTGGCGTCTAGAGTGGAGTTTCAATGAATGTCAATGGGAGGTGTGAGTTGCAAACAAAAGGTCATATTGTGAAATCTGTTCGGGCTATGGCTTAGCCTTGGACATTTTTAGCGGCAGCAGGGATAGCTGAACGTTTTGATATAAGATTTGTGTAGGTGGGATTAAAAATGAGGGAGAGGTCGCAGTTTAGAAATCATGTCCTGATTTTTCATTTAACACGCAGTTCCCACTCTAGCTTTGAAAATACCTCCCATTCATTCCTATGGGAAAATTGCGCCAGAAAAACGCAAATATTTCGGAAACCGTTTGGCGAAACGTTCCACAAAATATAAGCACACCATTCGGGAACGATCCGCACGTTTTGGTATATTATGGTCTATGTAGTGTCAAAACTGTGGGAGGAGTTACAGTGCAAAAATGCTTGGAATAATAATAAAAATAATATATCAGCAAGAACAATAAGTGATCTTGCCAAGCAAGACCACTTAATAATATATCAGCAAGAACAATAAGTGATCTTGCCAAGCAAGACCACTTAATAATATATCAGCAAGAACAATAAGTGATCTTGCCAAGCAAGACCACTTAATAACTAGACAAAGTGCAATTTCCAGGGAAATTGCGTGAAGTGGTCTTGCCTCCGCCAATTCTCTACAACTGGAGCGGGCGGAGTAACTGGGTGGAGCGGATGGAGTAACTGGGTGGAGTAGGCGGAGTAACTGGGTGGAGTGGGCGGAGTAACTGGGTGGAGTGGGCGGAGTAACTGTTGTGGTGTTGGAGTGGGCGGGGTAATTGGGTGGGGTGGACGGAGTAACTGGGTGGAGTGTGCAGAGTAACTGGGTGGAGTGGGTGGAGTAACTGGGTGGAGTGACTTGAGTAACTGTTGTGTGGTTGGAGTGGGTGGAGTAACTGGGTGGAGTGGGCGGAGTAACTGTTGTGTTGTTGGAGTGGGCGGAGTAATTGGGTGGGGTGGGCGGAGTAACTGGGTGGGGTGGGCGGAGTAACTGGGTGGAGTGGGCAGAGTAACTGGGTGGAGTGGGCAGAGTAACTGGGTGGAGTGGGCAGAGTAACTGGGTGGAGTGGGCAGAGTAACTGGGTGGAGTGGGCAGAGTAACTGGGTGGAGTGACTTGAGTAACTGTTGTGTGGTTGGAGTGGGCGGAGTAACTGGGTGGAGTGGGCGGGCTAACTGGGTGGAGTGGGTGGGCTAACTGGGTGGAGTGGGTGGAGTGGGCGAGGTGGAGTGGGTGGAGTGGGCAGAGTGGGCGGAGTAACTGGGTGGAGTGGGTGGAGTGGGCGGGCTAATTGGGTGGAGTGGGCGGGCTAACTGGGTGGAGTGGGCGGGCTAACTGGGTGGAGTGGGTGAGGTGGAGTGGGTGGAGTGGGCGGAGTGGGCGGAGTGACTGGGTGGAGTGGGCGGAGTAACTGGGTGGAGTGGGCGGAGTAACTGGGTGGAGTGGGCAGAGTAACTGGGTGGAGTGGGCATGAGTAACTGGGTGGAGTGGGCATGAGTAACTGGGTGGAGTGGGCATGAGTAACTGGGTGGAGTGGGCATGAGTAACTGGGTGGAGTGGGCAGAGTGGGCGGAGTAACTGGGTGGAGTGGACGGGGTCACTGGGTGGAGTGGACGGGGTCACTGGGTGGAGTGGACGGGGTCACTGGGTGGAGTGGACGGGGTCACTGGGTGGAGTGGGCAGAGTGGGCGGGGTAACTGGGTGGAGTGGGCGGGGTCACTGGGTGGAGTGGGCGGGGTAACTGGGTGGAGTGGGCGGGGTCATTGGGTGGAGTGGGCAGAGTGGGCTTGAGTAACTGGGTGGAGTGGGCTTGAGTAACTGGGTGGAGTGGGCGGAGTAACTGGGTGGAGTGGGCGGAGTAACTGGGTGGAGTGGACGGGGTCACTGGGTGGAGTGGACGGGGTCACTGGGTGGAGTGGGCAGAGTGGGCGGGGTAACTGGGTGGAGTGGGTGGAGTGGGCGGGCTAATTGGGTGGAGTGGGCGGGCTAACTGGGTGGAGTGGGCGGGCTAACTGGGTGGAGTGGGCGGGCTAACTGGGTGGAGTGGGTGAGGTGGAGTGGGTGGAGTGGGCGGAGTGGGCGGAGTGACTGGGTGGAGTGGGCGGAGTAACTGGGTGGAGTGGGCGGAGTAACTGGGTGGAGTGGGCAGAGTAACTGGGTGGAGTGGGCAGAGTAACTGGGTGGAGTGGGCATGAGTAACTGGGTGGAGTGGGCATGAGTAACTGGGTGGAGTGGGCATGAGTAACTGGGTGGAGTGGGCAGAGTGGGCGGAGTAACTGGGTGGAGTGGACGGGGTCACTGGGTGGAGTGGACGGGGTCACTGGGTGGAGTGGACGGGGTCACTGGGTGGAGTGGGCGGGGTCACTGGGTGGAGTGGGCAGAGTGGGCGGGGTAACTGGGTGGAGTGGGCGGGGTCACTGGGTGGAGTGGGCGGGGTAACTGGGTGGAGTGGGCGGGGTCACTGGGTGGAGTGGGCAGAGTGGGCTTGAGTAACTGGGTGGAGTGGGCTTGAGTAACTGGGTGGAGTGGGCGGAGTAACTGGGTGGAGTGGGCGGAGTAACTGGGTGGAGTGGGCGGAGTAACTGGGTGGAGTGGGCAGAGTAACTGGGTGGAGTGGGCATGAGTAACTGGGTGGAGTGGGCATGAGTAACTGGGTGGAGTGGGCATGAGTAACTGGGTGGAGTGGGCAGAGTGGGCGGAGTAACTGGGTGGAGTGGGCGGGGTCACTGGGTGGAGTGGACGGGGTCACTGGGTGGAGTGGGCGGGTTCACTGGGTGGAGTGGGCAGAGTGGGCGGGGTAACTGGGTGGAGTGGGCAGAGTGGGCGGGGTCACTGGGTGGAGTGGGCAGAGTGGGCTTGAGTAACTGGGTGGAGTGGGCTTGAGTAACTGGGTGGAGTGGGCTTGAGTAACTGGGTGGAGTGGGCGGGGTCACTGGGTGGAGTGGGCAGAGTGGGCGGAGTAACTGGGTGGAGTGGGCGGAGTAACTGGGTGGAGTGGGCGGAGTGGGCAGAGTAACTGGGTGGAGTGGGCAGAGTAACTGGGTGGAGTGGGCAGAGTAACTGGGTGGAGTGGGCATGAGTAACTGGGTGGAGTGGGCGGGGTCACTGGGTGGAGTGGACGGGGTCACTGGGTGGAGTGGGCGGGGTCACTGGGTGGAGTGGGCAGAGTGGGCGGGGTAACTGGGTGGAGTAAGCAGAGTGGGCGGGGTCACTGGGTGGAGTGGGCAGAGTGGGCTTGAGTAACTGGGTGGAGTGGGCTTGAGTAACTGGGTGGAGTGGGCTTGAGTAACTGGGTGGAGTGGGCTTGAGTAACTGGGTGGAGTGGGCGGGGTCACTGGGTGGAGTGGGTGGGGTCACTGGGTGGAGTGGGCGGGGTCACTGGGTGGAGTGGGCTTGAGTAACTGGGTGGAGTGGGCTTGAGTAACTGGGTGGAGTGGGCTGGAGTAACTGGGTGGAGTGGGCTTGAGTAACTGGGTGGAGTGGGCAGAGTGGGCCGAGTAACTGGGTGGAGTGGGCGGGGTCACTGGGTGGAGTGGGCGGGGTCACTGGGTGGAGTGGGCTTGAGTAACTGGGTGGAGTGGGCAGAGTGGGCGGAGTAACTGGGTGGAGTGGGCGGGGTCACTGGGTGGAGTGGGCGGGGTCACTGGGTGGAGTGGGCGGGGTCACTGGGTGGAGTGGGCAGAGTGGGCGGGGTCACTGGGTGGAGTGGGCTTGAGTAACTGGGTGGAGTGGGCTTGAGTAACTGGGTGGAGTGGGCTTGAGTAACTGGGTGGAGTGGGCGGGGTCACTGTGTGGAGTGGGCGGGGTCTCTGGGTGGAGTGGGCAGAGTGGGCGGAGTAACTGGGTGGAGTGGGCGGGGTCACTGGGTGGAGTGGGCGGAGTTACTGGGTGGAGTGGGCGGGGTCACTGGGTGGAGTGGGCGGGTGGGCGGAGTAACTGGGTGGAGTGGGCGGGGTCACTGGGTGGAGTGGGCGGAGTAACTGGGTGGAGTGGGCGGAGTAACTGGGTGGAGTGGGCGGAGTATCTGGGTGGAGTGACTTGAGTAACTGTTGTGTGGTTGGAGTCACTGGAGTAACTGTGGAAAGGTTTGACTGAGCAGAGTAACTATATGGAGTAGGCAGAGTAACTCTATGGATTGTTTTGAGTAAAGATAGTAAGCATTCTTCTTTTTTCTATTGCCAGATTATTTATAGACATGTTAGAAGCTATTGTGTGGCTATTTAATTATTTATCTTTTTCAATGCAAATTTCGCGATACTGCTCCTTTAAGGGGAGTCTTCCTGAGACTGGGTGTGTGGGCGGAGCAGCTGTAACGAGCCAGGCTGCAGCTGTGTTGCTATGGAAACTCACTCTGAGGTAAACTGAGAATGCACATTAAAACACATTTCTAATGCACTGGTGGTTGCCATATTCAAATGACTGTAGCTTAAAAAGTATACATCCTACAGCAAAGAGCTTTATACTGTAAGAATCACAAGAGCCAGGCCTACACTGTGGTGTTTAGCATGTCTCTGAAATATTAAAAATGAAGGCACAGTCGCAGTTTAGAAATTGCCATTCAAATTTGTGGTGTCTAGAGTGGAGTTTCAATGAATGTCAATGGGAGGTGTGAGTTGCAAACAAAAGGTCATATTGTGAAATCTGTTCGGGCTATGGCTTAGCCTGGGACATTTTTAGCGGCAGCAGGGATAGCTGAACGTTTTGATATAAGATTTGTGTAGGTGGGATTAAAAATGAGGGAGAGGTCACAGTTTAGAAATCATGTCCTGATTTTTCTCTTCACGACCATCTCCCACTCTAGCTTTGAAAATACCTCCCATTCATTCCTATGGGAAAATTGCGCCAGAAAAACGCCAATATTTCGGAAACCGTTTGGCGAAACGTTCCACAAAATATAAGCACACCATTCGGGAACGATCCGCACGTTTTGGTATATTATGGTCTATGTAGTGTCAAAACTGTGGGAGGAGTTACAGTGCAAAAATGCTTGGAATAATAATAAAAATAATATATCAGCAAGAACAATAAGTGATCTTGCCAAGCAAGACCACTTAACTAGACAAAGTGCAATTTCCGGGGAAATTGCGTGAAGTGGTCTTGCCTCCGCCAGTTCTCTACAACTGGAGCGGGCTGGGTAACTGAGTGGAGCGTGCGGAGTAACTGGGTGGAGCGGACGGAGTAACTGGGTGGAGTAGGCGGAGTAACTGGGTGGAGTAACTGTTGTGGTGTTGGAGTGGGTGGAGTAATTGGGTGGGGTGGGCGGAGTAACTGGGTGGAGTGTGCAGAGTAACTGGGTGGAGTGGGCGGAGTAACTGGGTGGAGTGACTTGAGTAACTGTTGTGTGGTTGGAGTGGGTGGAGTAACTGGGTGGAGAGGGCGGAGTAACTGGGTGGAGTGGGCGGAGTAACTGGGTGGAGTGGGCGGAGTAACTGTTGTGTTGTTGGAGTGGGCGGAGTAATTGGGTGGGGTGGGCAGAGTAACTGGGTGGAGTGGGCGGAGTAACTAGGTGGAGTGACTTGAGTAACTGTTGTGTGGTTGGAGTGGGCGGAGTAACTGGGTGGAGTGGGCGGGCTAACTGGGTGGAGTGGGCGGGGTGGAGTGGGTGGAGTGGGCGAGGTGGAGTGGGTGGAGTGGGTGGGGTGGAGTGGGTGGAGTGTGCGGGTGGAGTGGGTGGAGCAACTGGGTGGAGTGGGCGGAGTAACTGGGTATAGTGGGCAGAGTAACTGGGTGGAGTGGGCGGAGTAACTGGGTGGAGTGGATGGAGTAACTGGGTGGAGTGGATGGAGTAACTGGGTGGAGTGGGCAGAGTAACTAGGTGGAGTTACTTGAGTAACTGTTGTGTGGGTGGAGTGGGTGGAGTAACAGGGTGGAGAGGGCGGAGTAACTGGGTGGAGAGGGCGGAGTAACTGGGTGGAGAGGGCGGAGTAACTGGGTGGAGAGGGCGGAGTAACTGTTGTGTTGTTGGAGTGGGCGGAGTAATTGGGTGAGGTGGGCGGAGTAACTGGGTGGAGTGTGCGGAGTAACTGGGTGGAGTGGGCAGAGTAACTGGGTGGAGTGGGCAGAGTAACTGGGTGGAGTGACTTGAGTAACTGTTGTGTGGTTGGAGTGGGCGGAGTAACTGGGTGGAGTGGGCGGAGTAACTGGGTGGAGTGGGCGGAGTAACTGGGTGGAGTGGGCGGAGTAACTGGGTGGAGTGGGCGGGCTAACTGGGTGGAGTGGGCGGACTAACTGGGTGGAGTGGGCGGGCTAATTGGGTGGAGTGGGCGGACTAACTGGGTGGAGTGGGCGGGCTAATTGGGTGGAGTGGGCGGGCTAACTGGGTGGAGTGGGTGGAGTGGGCGAGGTGGAGTGGGTGGAGTGGGCGGAGCAACTGGGTGGAGTGGGCGGAGTAACTAGGTGGAGTGGGCAGAGTAACTGGGTGGAGTGGGCAGAGTAACTGGGTGGAGTGGGCAGAGTAACTGGGTGGAGTGGGCGGAGTAACTGGATGGAGTGGGCGGAGTAACTGGGTGGAGTGGGCGGAGTAACTGGGTGGAGTGGGCGGAGTAACTGGGTGGAGTGACTTGAGTAACTGTTGTGTGGGTGGAGTGAGCGGAGTAACTGGGTGGAGTGACTTGAGTAACTGTTGTGTGGGTGGAGTGGGCGGAGTAACTGGGTGGAGTGGGCGGAGTAACTGGGTGGAGTGGGCGGGGTAACTGGGTGGAGTGGGCGGGGTAACTGGGTGGAGTGGGCGGAGTAACTGGGTGGAGTGGGCGGAGTAACTGGGTGGAGTGGGCGGAGTAACTGGGTGGAGTGGGCGGGGTAACTGGGTGGAGTGACTTGAGTAACTGGGTGGAGTGACTTGAGTAACTGTTGTGTGGTTGGAGTCACTGGAGTAACTGTGGAAAGGTTTGACTGAGCAGAGTAACTATATGGAGTAGGCAGAGTAACTGTATGGATTGTTTTGAGTAAAGATAGTAGGCATTCTTCTTTTTTCTATCGCCAGATTATTTATAGACATGTTAGAAGCTATTGTGTGGCTATTTAATTATTTATAGTTTTTAATGCAAATTTTGCGATACTGCTCCTTTAAGGGGAGTTTCCTGAGACTTGGTGTGTGGGCGGAGCAGCTGTAATGAGCCAGGCTGCAGCTGTGTTGCTATGGAAACTCACTCTGAGGTAAACTGAGAATGCACATTAAAACACATTTCTAATGCACTGGTGGTTGCCATATTCAAATGACTGTAGCTTAAAAAGTATACATCCTACAGCAAAGAGCTTTATACTGTAAGAATCACAAGAAGAAGACATATAATGTGGTGTATAACATGTCTCTGAAATATTAAAAATGAAGGCACAGTCGCAGTTTAGAAATTGCCATTCAAATTTGTGGTGTCTAGAGTGGAGTTTCAATGAATGTCAATGGGAGGTGTGAGTTGCAAACAAAAGGTCATATTGTGAAATCTGTTCGGGCTATGGCTTAGCCTTGGACATTTTTAGCGGCAGCAGGGATAGCTGAACGTTTTGATATAAGATTTGTGTAGGTGGGATTAAAAATGAGGGAGAGGTCGCAGTTTAGAAATCATGTCCTGATTTTTCATTTAACACGCAGTTCCCACTCTAGCTTTGAAAATACTCCGAATGGTGTGTTCCACAAATTATAAGCACACCATTCGGGAACGATCCGCACGTTTTGGTATATTATGGTCTATGTAGTGTCAAAACTGTGGGAGGAGTTACAGTGCAAAAATGCTTGGAATAATAATAATAATAAAAACTAGAAAAAAGTGCAATTTCCGGGGAAATTGCGTGAAGTGGTCTTGCCTCCACCAGTTCTCTACAACTGGAGTGGGCAGAGTAACTGGGTGGAGTGGGCGGAGTAACTGGGTGGAGTGACTTGAATAACTGTTGTGTGGTTGGAGTGGGCGGAGTAACTGGGTGGAGTGACTTGAATAACTGTTGTGTGGTTGGAGTCACTGGAGTAACTGGGTGGAGTGACTTGAGTAACTGTTGTGTGGGTGGAGTGGGTGGAGTAACTGGGTGGAGTGGCTGGAGTAACTGGGTGGAGTGGCTGGAGTAACTGGGTGGAGTGGGCGGAGTAACTGGGTGGAGTGGGCGGAGTAACTGGGTGGAGTGGGCGGAGTAACTCGGTGGAGTGGGGAGAGTGCGTGGAGTAACTGGGTGGAGTGGGCGGAGTAACTGAGTGGAGTGGGCAGAGTAACTGAGTGGAGTGGGCAGAGTAACTGAGTGGAGTGGTCAGAGTAACTGAGTGGAGTGGGCAGAGTAACTGAGTGGAGTGGGCAGAGTAACTGAGTGGAGTGGGCAGAGTAACTGGGTGGAGTGGGCAGAGTAACTGGGTGGAGTGGGCAGAGTAACTGGGTGGAGTGGGCAGAGTAACTGGGTGGAGTAACTGGGTGGAGTGGGCAGAGTAACTGGGTGGAGTGGGCAGAGTAACTGGGTGGAGTGGGCAGAGTAACTGGGTGGAGTGGGCAGAGTAACTGAGTGGAGTGGGCAGAGTAACTGAGTGGAGTGGGCAGAGTAACTGGGTGGAGTGGGCAGAGTAACTGGGTGGAGTGGGCAGAGTAACTGGGTGGAGTGGGCAGAGTAACTGGGTGGAGTGGGCAGAGTAACTGGGTGGAGTGGGCAGAGTAACTGGGTGGAGTGGGCAGGGTAACTGGGTGGAGTAACTGGGTGGAGTGGGCAGAGTAACTGGGTGGAGTGGGCGGAGTAACTGGGTGGAGTGGGCGGAGTGGGCGGAGTAACTGGGTGGAGTGGGCAGAGTAACTGGGTGGAGTGGGCAGAGTAACTGGGTGGAGTGGGCAGAGTAACTGGGTGGAGTGGGCAGAGTAACTGGGTGGAGTAACTGGGTGGAGTAACTGGGTGGAGTGGGCAGAGTAACTGGGTGGAGTGGGCGGAGTAACTGGGTGGAGTGGGCGGAGTAACTGGGTGGAGTAACTGGGTGGAGTGGGCAGAGTAACTGGGTGGAGTGGGCAGAGTAACTGGGTGGAGTGGGCAGAGTAACTGGGTGGAGTAACTGGGTGGAGTGGGCAGAGTAACTGGGTGGAGTGGGCGGAGTAACTGGGTGGAGTGTGCGGAGTAACTGGGTGGAGTGGGCAGAGTAACTGGGTGGAGTGGGCAGAGTAACTGGGTGGAGTGGGCAGAGTAACTGGGTGGAGTAACTGGGTGGAGTGGGCAGAGTAACTGGGTGGAGTGGGCGGAGTAACTGGGTGGAGTAACTGGGTGGAGTGGGCGGAGTAACTGGGTGGAGTGGGTGGAGTAACTGGGTGGAGTGGGTGGAGTAACTGGGTGGAGTGGGCAGAGTGGGTGGAGTAACTGGGTGGAGTAACTGGGTGGAGTGGGCGGAGTACCTGGGTGGAGTGGGCGGAGTACCTGGGTGCAGTGGGCGGAGTAACTGGGTGCAGTGGGCGGAGTAACTGGGTGGAGTATCTGGGTGGAGTGACTTGAGTAACTGGGTGGAGTGACTTGAGTAACTGGGTGGAGTGACTTGAGTAACTGTTGTGTGGTTGGAGTCACTGGAGTAACTGTGGAAAGGTTTGACTGAGCAGAGTAACTATATGGAGTAGGCAGAGTAACTGTATGGATTGTTTTGAGTAAAGATAGTAAGCATTCTTCTTTTTTCTATCGCCAGATTATTTATAGACATGTTAGAAGCTATTGTGTGGCTATTTAATTATTTATCTTTTTTAATGCAAATTTCGCGATACTGCTCCTTTAAGGGGAGTTTCCTGAGACTTGGTGTGTGGGCGGAGCAGCTGTAACGAGCCAGGCTGCAGCTGTGTTGCTATGGAAACTCACTCTGAGGTAAACTGAGAATGCACATTAAAACACATTTCTAATTCACTGGTGGTTGCCATATTCAAATGACTGTAGCTTAAAAAGTATACATCCTACAGCAAAGAGCTTTATACTGTAAGAATCACAAGAGCTAGGCGAACAATATGGTGTATAGCATGTCTCGGAAATATTAAAAATGAAGGCACAGTCGCAGTTTAGAAATTGCCATTCAAATTTGTGGTGTCTAGAGTGGAGTTTCAATGAATGTCAATGGGAGGTGTGAGTTGCAAACAAAAGGTCATATTGTGAAATCTGTTCGGGCTATGGCTTAGCCTTGGACATTTTTAGCGGCAGCAGGGATAGCTGAACGTTTTGATATAAGATTTGTGTAGGTGGGATTAAAAATGAGGGAGAGGTCGCAGTTTAGAAATCATGTCCTGATTTTTCATTTCACACGCATCTCCCACTCTAGCTTTGAAAATACCTCCCATTCATTCCTATGGGAAAATTGCGCCAGGAAAACGCCAATATTTCGGAAACCGTTTGGCGAAACGTTCCACAAAATATAAGCACACCATTCGGGAACGATCCGCACGTTTTGGTATATTATGGTCTATGTAGTGTCAAAACTGTGGGAGGAGTTACAGTGCAAAAATGCTTGGAATAATAATAAAAATAATATATCAGCAAGAACAATAAGTGATCTTGCCAAGCAAGACCACTTAATAATATATCAGCAAGAACAATAAGTGATCTTGCCAAGCAAGACCACTTAATAATATATCAGCAAGAACAATAAGTGATCTTGCCAAGCAAGACCACTTAATAACTAGACAAAGTGCAATTTCGGGGGAAATTGCGTGAAGTGGTCTTGCCTCCGCCAGTTCTCTACAACTGGAGCGGGCAGAGTAACTGGGTGGAGTGGGCGGAGTAACTGGGTGGAGTGGGCGGAGTAACTGGGTTGAGTGGGCGGAGTAACTGGGTGGAGAGACTTGAGTAACTGTTGTGTGGTTGGAGTGGGCGGAGTAACTGGGTGGAGTGGGCGGAGTAACTAGGTGGAGTGGGCGGGCTAACTGGGTGGAGTGGGCGGGGTGGAGTGGGTGGAGTGGGCGAGGTGGAGTGCGCGGGGTGGAGTGGGTGGAGTGGGCGGAGCAACTGGGTGGAGTGGGCGGAGTAACTGGGTGGAGTGGGCGGAGTAACTGGGTGGAGTGGGTGGAGTAACTGGGTGGAGTGGGCAGAGTAACTGGGTGGAGTGGGCGGAGTAACTGGGTGGAGTGACTTGAGTAACTGTTGTGTGGGTGGAGTGAGCGGAGTAACTGGGTGGAGTGACTTGAGTAACTGTTGTGTGGTTGGAGTGGGCGGAGTAACTGGGTGGAGTGACTTGAGTAACTGTTGTGTGGGTGGAGTGGGCGGAGTAACTGGTGGAGTGGGCGGAGTAACTGGGTGGAGTGGGCGGAGTAACTGGGTGGAGTGGGCGGGGTAACTGGGTGGAGTGGGCGGAGTAACTGGGTGGAGTGGGCGGAGTAACTGAGTGAAGTGGGTGGAGTAACTGGCTGGAATGGGCGGGGTAACTGGGTGGAGTGGGCAGAGTGGGTGGAGTAACTGGGTGCAGTGGGCGGAGTAACTGAGTGGAGTGGGCGGAGTAACTGGGTGGAGTGGGCGGAGTATCTGGGTGGAGTGACTTGAGTAACTGGGTGGAGTGACTTGAGTAACTGTTGTGTGGTTGGAGTCACTGGAGTAACTGTGGAAAGGTTTGACTGAGCAGAGTAACTATATGGAGTAGGCAGAGTAACTGTATGGATTGTTTTGAGTAAAGATAGTAAGCATTCTTCTTTTTTCTATCGCCAGATTATTTATAGACATGTTAGAAGCTATTGTGTGGCTATTTAATTATTTATCTTTTTTAATGCAAATTTCGCGATACTGCTCCTTTAAGGGGAGTCTTCCTGAGACTGGGTGTGTGGGCGGAGCAGCTGTAACGAGCCAGGCTGCAGCTGTGTTGCTATGGAAACTCACTCTGAGGTAAACTGAGAATGCACATTAAAACACATTTCTAATGCACTGGTGGTTGCCATATTCAAATGACTGTAGCTTAAAAAGTATACATCCTACAGCAAAGAGCTTTATACTGTAAGAATCACAAGAAGAAGACCTATAATCCGGTGCATAACATGTCTCTGAAATATTAAAAATGAAGGCACAGTCGCAGTTTAGAAATTGCCATTCAAATTTGTGGTGTCTAGAGTGGAGTTTCAATGAATGTCAATGGGAGGTGTGAGTTGCAAACAAAAGGTCATATTGTGAAATCTGTTCGGGCTATGGCTTAGCCTTGGACATTTTTAGCGGCAGCAGGGATAGCTGAACGTTTTGATATAAGATTTGTGTAGGTGGGATTAAAAATGAGGGAGAGGTCGCAGTTTAGAAATCATGTCCTGATTTTGGACTCCACACCCATCTCCCACTCTAGCTTGCGAACATTCCTCCCATTCATTCCTATGGGAAAATTGCGCCAGAAAAACGCCAATATTTCGGAAACCGTTTGGCGAAACGTTCCACAAAATATAAGCACACCATTCGGGAACGATCCGCACGTTTTGGTATATTATGGTCTATGTAGTGTCAAAACTGTGGGAGGAGTTACAGTGCAAAAATGCTTGGAATAATAATAATATATCAGCAAGAACAATAAGTGATCTTGCCAAGCAAGACCACTTAACTAGACAAAGTGCAATTTCCGGGGAAATTGCGTGAAGTGGTCTTGCCTCCGCCAGTTCACTACAACTGGAGTGGGCAGAGTAACTGGGTGGAGTGGGTGGAGTAACTGGGTGGAGTGGGTGGAGTGGGCAGAGTAACTGGGTGGAGTGGGTGGAGTAACTGGGTGGAGTGGGAAGAGTAACTGGGTGGAGTGGGTGGAGTAACTGGGTGGAGTGGGCGGAGTAACTGGGTGGAGCGGGTGGAGTAACTGGGTGGAGCGGGCGGAGTAACTGGGTGGAGTGGGCGGAGTAACTGTTGTAGTGTTGGAGTGGGCGGAGTAATTGGGTGGGGTGGGCGGAGTAACTGGGTGGAGTGGGCGGAGTAACTGGGGGGAGTGACTTGAGTAACTGTTGTGTGGTTGGAGTGGGCGGAGTAACTGGGTGGAGTGACTTGAGTAACTGTTGTGTGGGTGGAGTGGGCGGAGTAACTGGGTGGAGTGGCTGGAGTAACTGGGTGGAGTGGCTGGAGTAACTGGGTGGAGTGGCTGGAGTAACTGGGTGGAGTGGGCGGAGTAACTGGGTGGAGTGGGCGGAGTAACTGGGTGGAGTGGGCGGAGTAACTGGGTGGAGTGGGCTGGGTAACTGGGTGGAGTGGGCGGAGTAAATGGGTGGAGTGGGCGGAGTAACTGGGTGAAGTGGGCGGAGTAACTGGGTGAAGTGGGCGGAGTAACTGGGTGGAATGGGCGGAGTAACTGGGTGGAATGGGCGGAGTAACTGGGTGGAGTGGGCAGAGTAACTGGGTGGAGTGGGCGGAGTATCTGGGTGGAGTGGGCGGAGTATCTGGGTGGAGTGACTTGAGTTACTGGGTGGAGTGACTTGAGTAACTGTTGTGTGGTTGGAGTCACTGGAGTAACTGTGGAAAGGTTTGACTGAGCAGAGTAACTATATGGAGTAGGCAGAGTAACTGTATGGATTGTTTTGAGTAAAGATAGTAAGCATTCTTCTTTTTTCTATTGCCAGATTATTTATAGACATGTTAGAAGCTATTGTGTCTCTATTTAAATATTTATCTTTTTTAATGAAAATTTCGCGATACTGCTCCTTTAAGGGGAGTTTCCTGAGACTGGGTGTGTGGGCGGAGCAGCTGTAACGAGCCAGGCTGCAGCTGTGTTGCTATGGAAACTCACTCTGAGGTAAACTGAGAATGCACATTAAAACACATTTCTAATGCACTGGTGGTTGCCATGTTCAAATGACTGTAGCTTAAAAAGTATACATCCTACAGCAAAGAGCTTTATACTGTAGGAATCACGAGGCTGAGACCTGTACAATGGTGTATAGCATGTCTCTGAAATATTAAAAATGAAGGCACAGTCGCAGTTTAGAAATTGCCATTCAAATTTGTGGTGTCTAGAGTGGAGTTTCAATGAATGTCAATGGGAGGTGTGAGTTGCAAACAAAAGGTCATATTGTGAAATCTGTTCGGGCTATGGCTTAGCCTTGGACATTTTTAGCGGCAGCAGGGATAGCTGAACGTTTTGATATAAGATTTGTGTAGGTGGGATTAAAAATGAGGGAGAGGTCGCAGTTTAGAAATCATGTCCTGATTTTTGACTCCACACTCAGTTCCCACTCTAGCTTTGAAAATGCCTCCCATTCATTCCTATGGGAAAATTGCGCCAGAAAAACGCCAATATTTCGGAAACCGTTTGGCGAAATGTTCCACAAAATATAAGCACACCATTCGGGAACGATCCGCTCGTTTTGGTATATTATGGTCTATGTAGTGTAAAAACTGTGGGAGGAGTTACAGTGCAAAATTGCTTGGAATAAAAATAAGAACTAGACAAAGTGCAATTTCCGGGGAAATTGCGTGAAGTGGTCTTGCCTCCGCCAGTTCTCTACAACTGGAGTGGGCAGAGTAACTGGGTGGAGTGGGCGGAGTAACTGGGTGGAGTGGCTGGAGTAACTGGGTGGAGTGGCTGGAGTAACTGGGTGGAGTGGGCGGAGTAACTGGGTGGAGTGGGCGGAGTAACTGGGTGGAATGGGCGGAGTGGGCGGGGTAACTGTGTGAAGTGGGCGGAGTAACTGGGTGGAGTGGGCGGGGTAACTGGGTGGAGTGGGCGGGGTAACTGGGTGAAGTGGGCGGAGTAACTGGGTGGAATGGGTGGAGTAACTGGGTGGAGTGGGCAGAGTGGGTGGAGTAAATGGGTGCAGTGGGCGGAGTAACTGGGTGGAGTGACTTGAGTAACTGGGTGGAGTGACTTGAGTAACTGTTGTGTGGTTGGAGTCACTGGAGTAACTGTGGAAAGGTTTGACTGAGCAGAGTAACTATATGGAGTAGGCAGAGTAACTGTATGGATTGTTTTGAGTAAAGATAGTAAGCATTCTTCTTTTTCTATTGCCAGATTATTTATAGACATGTTAGAAGCTATTGTGTGGCTATTTAATTATTTATCTTTTTTAATGCAAATTTCGCGATACTGCTCCTTTAAGGGGAGTTTTCCTGAGACTGGGTGTGTGGGCGGAGCAGCTGTAACGAGCCAGGCTGAAGCTGTGTTGCTATGGAAACTCACTCTGAGGTAAACTGAGAATGCACATTAAAACACATTTCTAATGCACTGGTGGTTGCCATATTCAAATGACTGTAGCTTAAAAAGTATACATCCTACAGCAAAGAGCTTTATACTGTAAAAATCACAAGAAGAAGACCTATAATGTGCTGTATAATATGTCTCTGAAATATTAAAAATGAAGGCACAGTCGCAGTTTAGAAATTGCCATTCAAATTTGTGGTGTCTAGAATGGAGTTTCAATGAATGTCAATGGGAGGTGTGAGTTGCAAACAAAAGGTCATATTGTGAAATCTGTTCGGGCTATGGCTTAGCCTTGGACATTTTTATGGGACATTCCTATGGGACATTCCTATGGGAAAATTGCGCCAGAAAAATGTCAATATTTCAGAAACCGTTCAGCGCAACGTTCCACAAAGTAATAGCACACCATTCAGGAACAATATATATATATACATTATGGTCTATGTAGTGTAAAAACTGAGGAGTTACATTGCCAAATTTGGCTATAATAAGAATAAAAAAGATAAAAGGTGCAATTTTCTGGGGAAATTGTGTGAGGTGTTTTTGCCTCCGCCAGTTCTCTACAACTGGAGTAACTGGGTGGAGTGACTTGAGTAACTGTTGTGTGGTTGTAGTGGCTGAAGTAACTATGGAAAGGTTTGACTGGGCAGAGTAACTATATGGAGTGTTTGGAGTGAGTAAAGATAGTAGGCATTAAATTATGAAGTATTTCTATCTTGCTAAATTACTGGCTAGGTCTTTTTTCTAACCTGCTTTCCATAACACGTTTTCATGGGAAGTTTTCCTCAGACTGTGTGGGCGGAGCAGCTGTAACTAGCCAGGCTGCAGCTGTGTTGCTATGGAAACTCACTCTGAGGTAAACTGAGAATGCATATTAAAACACATTTCTAATGCACTGGTGGTTGCCATATTCAAATGACTGTAGCTTAAAAAGTATACATCCTACAGCAAAGAGCTTTATACTGTAAAAATCACAAGAAGAAGACCTATAATGTGCTGTATAATATGTCTCTGAAATATTAAAAATGAAGGCACAGTCGCAGTTTAGAAATTGCCATTCAAATTTGTGGTGTCTAGAATGGAGTTTCAATGAATGTCAATGGGAGGTGTGAGTTGCAAACAAAAGGTCATATTGTGAAATCTGTTCGGGGTATGGCTTAGCCTTGGACATTTTTAGCGGCAGCAGGGATAGCTGAACGTTTTGATATAAGATTTGTGTAGGTGGGATTAAAAATGAGGGAGAGGTCGCAGTTTAGAAATCATGTCCTGATTTTTGACTCCACACTCAGTTCCCACTCTAGCTTTCGAACATTCCTCCCATTCATTCCTATGGGAAAATTGCGCCAGAAAAACGCCAATATTTCGGAAACCGTTTGGCGAAATGTTCCACAAAATATAAGCACACCATTCGGGAACGATCCGCACGTTTTGGTATATTATGGTCTATGTAGTGTCAAAACTGTGGGAGGAGTTACAGTGCAAAAATGCTTGGAATAATAATAAAAACTAGACAAAGTGCAATTTCCGGGGAAATTGCGTGAAGTGGTCTTGCCTCCGCCAGTTCTCTACAACTGGAGCGGGCTGGGTAACTGAGTGGAGCGTGCGGAGTAACTGGGTGGAGTGGGCGGAGTAACTGGGTGGAGTGGGCAGAGTAACTGGGTGGAGTGGGCAGAGTAACTGGGTGGAGTGGGCGGAGTAACTGGGTGGAGTGGGCGGAGTAACTGGATGGAGTGGGCGGAGTAACTGGGTGGAGTGGGCGGAGTAACTGGGTGGAGTGGGCGGAGTAACTGGGTGGAGTGACTTGAGTAACTGTTGTGTGGGTGGAGTGAGCGGAGTAACTGGGTGGAGTGACTTGAGTAACTGTTGTGTGGGTGGAGTGGGCGGAGTAACTGGGTGGAGTGGGCGGAGTAACTGGGTGGAGTGGGCGGGGTAACTGGGTGGAGTGGGCGGGGTAACTGGGTGGAGTGGGCGGGGTAACTGGGTGGAGTGGGCGGAGTAACTGGGTGGAGTGGGCGGAGTAACTGGGTGGAGTGGGCGGAGTAACTGGGTGGAGTGGGCGGGGTAACTGGGTGGAGTGACTTGAGTAACTGGGTGGAGTGACTTGAGTAACTGTTGTGTGGTTGGAGTCACTGGAGTAACTGTGGAAAGGTTTGACTGAGCAGAGTAACTATATGGAGTAGGCAGAGTAACTGTATGGATTGTTTTGAGTAAAGATAGTAGGCATTCTTCTTTTTTCTATCGCCAGATTATTTATAGACATGTTAGAAGCTATTGTGTGGCTATTTAATTATTTATAGTTTTTAATGCAAATTTTGCGATACTGCTCCTTTAAGGGGAGTTTCCTGAGACTTGGTGTGTGGGCGGAGCAGCTGTAATGAGCCAGGCTGCAGCTGTGTTGCTATGGAAACTCACTCTGAGGTAAACTGAGAATGCACATTAAAACACATTTCTAATGCACTGGTGGTTGCCATATTCAAATGACTGTAGCTTAAAAAGTATACACCCTACAGCAAAGAGCTTTATACTGTAAGAATCACAAGAAGAAGACCTATAATGTGGTGTATAACATGTCTCTGAAATATTAAAAATGAAGGCACAGTCGCAGTTTAGAAATTGCCATTCAAATTTGTGGTGTCTAGAGTGGACTTTCAATGAATGTCAATGGGAGGTGTGAGTTGCAAACAAAAGGTCATATTGTGAAATCTGTTCGGGCTATGGCTTAGCCTTGGACATTTTTAGCGGCAGCAGGGATAGCTGAACGTTTTGATATAAGATTTGTGTAGGTGGGATTAAAAATGAGGGAGAGGTCGCAGTTTAGAAATCATGTCCTGATTTTTCATTTAACACGCAGTTCCCACTCTAGCTTTGAAAATACCTCCCATTCATTCCTATGGGAAAATTGCGCCAGAAAAACGCAAATATTTCGGAAACCGTTTGGCGAAACGTTCCACAAATTATAAGCACACCATTCGGGAACGATCCGCACGTTTTGGTATATTATGGTCTATGTAGTGTCAAAACTGTGGGAGGAGTTACAGTGCAAAAATGCTTGGAATAATAATAATAATAATAACTAGACAAAGTGCAATTTCCGGGGAAATTGCGTGAAGTGGTCTTGCCTCCGCCAGTTCTCTACAACTGGAGCGGGCAGAGTAACTGGGTCAAGCGGGCGGAGTAACTGGGTGGAGTGGGTGGAGTGGGTGGAGTAACTGGGTGGAGTGGGCGGAGTAACTGGGTGGAGTGGGCGGAGTAACTGGGTGGAGTGGGCGGGGTAACTGGGTGGAGTGGGCGGAGTAACTGGGTGGAGTGGGCGGAGTAACTGGGTGGAGCGGGCGGGGTAACTGGGTGGAGCGGGCGGGGTAACTGGGTGGAGCGGGCGGGGTAACTGGGTGGAGTGGGCGGGGTAACTGGGTGGAGTGGGCGGAGTAACTGGGTCGAGCGGGCGGAGAAACTGGGTGGAGCGGGCGGGGTAACTGGGTGGAGTGGGTGGAGTAACTGGGTGGAGCGGGCGGAGTAACTGGGTGGAGCGGGCGGAGTAACTGGGTGGAGCGGGCGGAGTAACTGGGTGGAGTGGGCGGAGTAACTGGGTGGAGTGGGCGGAGTAACTGGGTGGAGTGGGTGGAGTAACTGGGTGGAGTGGGCGGAGTAACTGGGTGAAGTGGGCGGAGTAACTGTGTGGGTGGAGTGAGTGGAGTAACTGGGTGGAGTGACTTGAGTAACTGTTGTGTGGTTGGAGTGGGCGGAGTAACTGGGTGGAGTGACTTGAGTAACTGTTGTGTGGGTGGAGTGGGCGGAGTAACTGGGTGGTGTGGCTAGAGTAACTGGGTGGAGTGGGCGGAGTAACTGGGTGGAGTGGGCGGAGTAACTGGGTGGAGTGGGCGGAGTAACTGGGTGGAGTGGGTGGGGTAACTGGGTGGAGTGGGCGGAGCATCTGGGTGGAGTGGGCGGAGTAACTGGGTGAAGTGGGCGGAGTAACTGGGTGGAATGGGCAGAGTAACTGGGTGGAGTGGGCGGAGTATCTGGGTGGAGTGACTTGAGTAACTGTTGTGTGGTTGGAGTCGCTGGAGTAACTGTGGAAAGGTTTGACTGAGCACAGTAACTATATGGAGTAGGCAGAGTAACTGTACGGATTGTTTTGAGTAAAGATAGTAAGCATTCTTCTTTTTTCTATTGCCAGATTATTTATAGACATGTTAGAAGCTATTGTGTGGCTATTTAATTATTTATCTTTTTTAATGCCAATTTCGCGATACTGCTCCTTTAAGGGGAGTTTCCTGAGACTTGGTGTAACGAGCCAGGCTGCAGCTGTGTTGCTATGGAAACTCACTCTGAGGTAAACTGAGAATGCACATTAAAACACATTTCTAATGCACTGGTGGTTGCCATATTCAAATGACTGTAGCTTAAAAAGTATACATCCTACAGCAAAGAGCTTTATACTGTAAGAATCACAAGAAGAAGACCTATAATGTGGTGTATAACATGTCTCTGAAATATTAAAAATGAAGGCACAGTCGCAGTTTAGAAATTGCCATTCAAATTTGTGGTGTCTAGAGTGGAGTTTCAATGAATGTCAATGGGAGGTGTGAGTTGCAAACAAAAGGTCATATTGTGAAATCTGTTCGGGCTATGGCTTAGCCTTGGACATTTTTAGCGGCAGCAGGGATAGCTGAACGTTTTGATATAAGATTTGTGTAGGTGGGATTAAAAATGAGGGAGAGGTCGCAGTTTAGAAATCATGTCCTGATTTTTCATTTCAAACGCATCTCCCACTCTAGCTTTGAAAATACCTCCCATTCATTCCTATGGGAAAATTGCGCCAGGAAAACGCCAATATTTCGGAAACCGTTTGGCGAAACGTTCCACAAAATATAAGCACACCATTCGGGAACGATCCGCACGTTTTGGTATATTATGGTCTATGTAGTGTCAAAACTGTGGGAGGAGTTACAGTGCAAAAATGCTTGGAATAAGAATAAAAATAATATATCAGCAAGAACAATAAGTGATCTTGCCAAGCAAGACCACTTAACTAGACAAAGTGCAATTTCCGGGGAAATTGCGTGAAGTGGTCTTGCCTCCGCCAGTTCTCTACAACTGGAGCGGGCAGAGTAACTGGGTCAAGCGGGCGGAGTAACTGGGTGGAGTAACTGGGTGGAGTGGGCGGAGTAACTGGGTGGAGTGGGCGGAGTAACTGGGTGGAGTGGGCGGAGTAACTGGGTGGAGTGGGCGGAGTAACTGGGTGGAGTGGGCGGAGTAACTGGGTGGAATGGGCAGAGTAACTGGGTGGAGTGGGCGGAGTATCTGGGTGGAGTGACTTGAGTAACTGTTGTGTGGTTGGAGTCGCTGGAGTAACTGTGGAAAGGTTTGACTGAGCAGAGTAACTGTATGGAGTAGGCAGAGTAACTGTACGGATTGTTTTGAGTAAAGATAGTAAGCATTCTTCTTTTTTCTATTGCCAGATTATTTATAGACATGTTAGAAGCTATTGTGTGGCTATTTAATTATTTATCTTTTTTAATGCCAATTTCGCGATACTGCTCCTTTAAGGGGAGTTTCCTGAGACTTGGTGTAACGAGCCAGGCTGCAGCTGTGTTGCTATGGAAACTCACTCTGAGGTAAACTGAGAATGCACATTAAAACACATTTCTAATGCACTGGTGGTTGCCATATTCAAATGACTGTAGCTTAAAAAGTATACATCCTACAGCAAAGAGCTTTATACTGTAAGAATCACAAGAAGAAGACCTATAATGTGGTGTATAACATGTCTCTGAAATATTAAAAATGAAGGCACAGTCGCAGTTTAGAAATTGCCATTCAAATTTGTGGTGTCTAGAGTGGAGTTTCAATGAATGTCAATGGGAGGTGTGAGTTGCAAACAAAAGGTCATATTGTGAAATCTGTTCGGGCTATGGCTTAGCCTTGGACATTTTTAGCGGCAGCAGGGATAGCTGAACGTTTTGATATAAGATTTGTGTAGGTGGGATTAAAAATGAGGGAGAGGTCGCAGTTTAGAAATCATGTCCTGATTTTTCATTTCAAACGCATCTCCCACTCTAGCTTTGAAAATACCTCCCATTCATTCCTATGGGAAAATTGCGCCAGGAAAACGCCAATATTTCGGAAACCGTTTGGCGAAACGTTCCACAAAATATAAGCACACCATTCGGGAACGATCCGCACGTTTTGGTATATTATGGTCTATGTAGTGTCAAAACTGTGGGAGGAGTTACAGTGCAAAAATGCTTGGAATAAGAATAAAAATAATATATCAGCAAGAACAATAAGTGATCTTGCCAAGCAAGACCACTTAACTAGACAAAGTGCAATTTCCGGGGAAATTGCGTGAAGTGGTCTTGCCTCCGCCAATTCTCTACAACTGGAGCGGGCAGAGTAACTGGGTGGAGTGGGTGGAGTAACTGGGTGGAGTGGGTGGAGTAACTGGGTGGAGTGGGCAGAGTAACTGTTGTGTGGGTGGAGTGAGCGGAGTAACTGGGTGGAGTGACTTGGGTAACTGTTGTGTGGGTGGAGTGAGCGGAGTAACTGGGTGGAGTGACTTGAGTAACTGTTGTGTGGTTGGAGTGGGCGGAGTAACTGGGTGGAGTGACTTGAGTAACTGTTGTGTGGTTGGAGTGGGCGGAGTAACTGGGTGGAGTGGGCGGAGTAACTGGGTGGAGTGGGCGGGGTAACTGGGTGGAGTGGGCGGAGTAACTGGGTGGAGTGGGCAGAGTAACTGGGTGGAGTGGGCGGAGTAACTGGGTGGAGCGGGCGGAGTAACTGGGTGGAGTGGGCGGAGTAACTGGGTGGAGTGGGCGGAGTAACTGGGTGGAGTGGGCGGGGTAACTGGGTGGAGTGGGTGGAGTAACTGGGTGGAGTGGGCAGAGTAACTGGGTGAAGTGGGCGGAGTAACTGTTGTGTGGTTGGAGTGGGCGGAGTAACTGGGTGGAGTGACTTGAGTAACTGTTGTGTGGGTGGTGTGGGCGGAGTAACTGGGTGGTGTGGCTAGAGTAACTGGGTGGAGTGGGCGGAGTAACTGGGTGGAGTGGGCAGAGTAACTGGGTGGAGTGGGCGGAGTAACTGGGTGGAGTGGGTGGGGTAACTGGGTGGAGTGGGCGGAGCATCTGGGTGGAGTGGGCGGAGTAACTGGGTGAAGTGGGCGGAGTAACTGGGTGGAATGGGCAGAGTAACTGGGTGGAGTGGGCGGAGTAGCTGGGTGGAGTGGGCAGAGTAACTGGGTGGAGTGGGCGGAGTATCTGGGTGGAGTGACTTGAGTAACTGTTGTGTGGTTGGAGTCGCTGGAGTAACTGTGGAAAGGTTTGACTGAGCACAGTAACTATATGGAGTAGGCAGAGTAACTGTACGGATTGTTTTGAGTAAAGATAGTAAGCATTCTTCTTTTTTCTATTGCCAGATTATTTATAGACATGTTAGAAGCTATTGTGTGGCTATTTAATTATTTATCTTTTTTAATGCAAAATTCGCGATACTGCTCCTTTAAGGGGAGTTTCCTGAGACTTGGTGTGTGGGCGGAGCAGCTGTAACGAGCCAGGCTGCAGCTGTGTTGCTATGGAAACTCACTCTGAGGTAAACTGAGAATGCACATTAAAACACATTTCTAATGCACTGGTGGTTGCCATATTCAAATGACTGTAGCTTAAAAAGTATACATCCTACAGCAAAGAGCTTTATACTGTAGGAATCACGAGGCCGAGACCTGTACAATGGTGTATAACATGTCTCTGAAATATTAAAAATGAAGGCACAGTCGCAGTTTAGAAATTGCCATTCAAATTTGTGGTGTCTAGAGTGGAGTTTCAATGAATGTCAATGGGAGGTGTGAGTTGCAAACAAAAGGTCATATTGTGAAATCTGTTAGGGCTATGGCTTAGCCTTGGACATTTTTAGCGGCAGCAGGGATAGCTGAACGTTTTGATATAAGATTTGTGTAGGTGGGATTAAAAATGAGGGAGAGGTCGCAGTTTAGAAATCATGTCCTGATTTTTGACTCCACACCCAGTTCCCACTGTAGCTTTGAACATTCCTCCCATTCATTCCTATGGGAAAATTGCGCCAGGAAAACGCCAATATTTCGGAAACCGTTTGGCGAAACGTTCCACAAAATATAAGCACACCATTCGGGAACGATCCGCACGTTTTGGTATATTATGGTCTATGTAGTGTCAAAACTGTGGGAGGAGTTACAGTGCAAAAATGCTTGGAATAAGAATAAAAATAAGAATAAGAATAATATATCAGCAAGAACAATAAGTGATCTTGCCAAGCAAGACCACTTAATAAAAATAATATATCAGCAAGAACAATAAGTGATCTTGCCAAGCAAGACCACTTAATAATATATCAGCAAGAACAATAAGTGATCTTGCCAAGCAAGACCACTTAATAATATATCAGCAAGAACAATAAGTGATCTTGCCAAGCAAGACCACTTAATTAAGGAGAACACAGGTGACAGGGAATACACTCCCTGAGAAGAAGGAGAATAGAGATTTGTCTTTTACACAGAAGCTTGGGAGACCAAATTGCAATTTGCGAAACAGTAAAGACAGGAGAGAAACATGGGGGGCCATCGCGACCTGTTGAGGGCTTAGCCAGCCAAATGTGCATGAGACAGGGCCATTTGCGATTCAGAAGAGCGGAATTTGATGTGGAAGCCGCCTGAAGAGGAATTTTGCACTCGTTCCATGCGCGTGCAATTTGGTGCAATCTGCTCTTGCATGCAGAATTGTTTGCGTTTGGTTTTGTTTTTTTTGGCACATGACCATGAATCAACGCTAATGTGACTAGATGGGCAGAGCTGGTTTATGGTAGTCTACATTCTCAAAAAGATGATCTCCTTTTCTGAGCAATGCCTTGCAGTTCTGCCTCCTGTCTCTATGTGAATCATATAGACTGGGGTTGTTGCATGAAGTCTGTGATGTTTGGGGGGGCCATCTGTGTTTTTTATTTTTCGGTCACTATTTTTGCAGCATAACCACATGATACATTCAACTTTGCAGTAACAAATGCCAACAGAAAATCAAGGGAAGAAGCAGTTCACATAGTGGGATGCAGGAGGGGGAGTTCAGTCCATCTTTTGGTCTAGCAAAAAGTGGTCATGCCAGAAAAAAAAACCTAGGGATTTGGCTATAGAAATGGGGCTAGAAATCAGCTACAACAGCTACATGCAGCAGCACAGCCACAATAATCAGCTTTATGGAAGGTGAGGAGAGAATTCTTTAATTTCACACAAAGCCTAGCAAAACCCTTTAATTAAACATTACTGTAGATCCGCTCAAACACCACCTCTAGAGCATCCACATTTTAAATAAGGGGGTTTTGAAAGACAGGCAGAATTGCCAGGCTCAGGTTTCATGGGGCTCTTGCGCCCCACATCACCAGTGGCACCATTAGTTGCCATTGGGTTTGCCAGTGGACACCCCTAGTGATTAAACGCAAAGAGGTGAGTATTTTAATGTCTTTTTTCTTAATTCAGAGGGGCATCCAAATTGGTATGCCTCTAGGGTGAGGGTGTGAGTGGACCTCCAATCATTTTTTATTGGGGATCTAATTTAGGTGATACTCTAAACTCCTTTAAAGAAGGCCAAAACCCACACCCCATTGGCCCTGAAATCTATAAGATTCCAGGGCTGCTGGATTTCCTCCCCCTGGGACATCCAGAATCGGGAGGCCCCGCTGTGTGAAACCCTCCAGATCACCCGGAAACTTCCCTTCTTTCCCAGTCCAATGGCATGTGCGCAAGCTGCAACCGTATCCCCACTATCCCCTTAGCAGGGCGCATGCACGTGCATTTGTGAGTTGCCGGCGCGGGCACACTCCCTGTTACAGGGTAGCGGTTGATGTGGCCGCTAGTGTGCTCGGATCCGCTCGCATTAGACTCGGGGCTTAGGCTCGAGTGTATCCGAGCACGCTGATTGGACGAGTGGCTGCGCATGAGTCGTAGGAACGGGAAGAGGTGAGTTGGGTGACCTGGAGGATTTCACACAGCTAGGACCATAACCCAGGATAGTAAAAATCCTGGGTTTTGGTCCACTTTAAACACAGGCACAAATTCTTATTCTTAATCTTAAAGTGGAACAAAATGCAGGATTTTGACTATCTTGGGTTTTGGTCCACTTCCCCGGGGCACCTCGATCAGGGGTGCCCCGCTATGTGAAACCCCCCAGATCGCCCCGATCAACTCACCTCATCGCGGTCCTAAGGCGCATGCGTGGCCACACGTCCAATCAGCGCGCTCAGAGCCACTGAGCTATGCACGTCTTAGCGGCGTCTTGGCTCAGCGGCTCTGAGCGCACTGGCGGACGCATCTTGTGCTTCCCTCTAACATTTGAGAATGGCCTGCGCGGGCACATGCCCTGCTAGAGAGACGTGCAAGATGCGGGCGCGGCCTGCGCATGTGCCATTGGACCGGGATTGAGGTAAGTGTAGCGGGCATCCTGGGGGGGTTTCACACAGCGGGTCATCCTGATTTTGGATGCCCCACGGGGAGTGAATGGATCAGCCTGGGAATCTTATAGATTCCCGGGCTGATCCAGCTGGGTTCTGGGATTGCACTAATTATGTTTATTCTCTCAAATGCTGTTCAGAAGAAATGTTGACTCACTGCCTGATGTATATGAGATCCAATAGACAATTAAATAAGTCAATTTAATATCAAAACAGAACCCGAAGAATGTAAGAAGTAACAATCTATTAAAGTGCCTCCTACTTGACAAAAACAAGACGCATTGTCCTTCTGTAGCAAGGAGCACCCTGGCACCTACTTCCTGATAAATAGGATGTCACCCAATCCTCTCTTAATTAATCTCAGTTTAAAAGATAAATACTCCCACTTATGAAGACTTCTTGTACTTGTTATATCCGTGTTCTTTGAAGTCGGGACCTTTAATAAATCTTGTGCAGCTGTTATTTGCTCAGTATGGAAAGTGGCTTACAAACAACCTTCTGCAAAGTTTAAATCTGAACGCTGGGCAAATATTAAAAAATGCTTTAATCCAGGGATGTTTGTATTTGAAAATACTTACATGTAATTCTTCCAATACAGCTAGCATGATCTCTGTATTGTCACTATAGTTGCCCCTTGCCCTTAGCAACTCAAATAAGGGCAAAGAGATCGATGTGATTAGGACAGCTCTCATTTGCACAGGTTTTTGTATGAAAACTAAACTAAACATTATAATCATATGACTTAATGTCTGTAACATTAGGAGGTGTTACTAGATGATCTTCATGATTTAAGAGCTTAATCACCTCCTTTGAACAGCTCTGGGCTCCAGTAGCTTTTGGGGGCCCCCAGCACTTTTGTCACCCAGGGGCCAAATGTTTTGCAATGGTAGGCTGGTGCATTACAGCAACATTGGTGGAGTGCAGAAGGAAGATCGAGAGACAGATATAATGGAGAGAAAGAAAAATAAGATAGCCTTCTCTTTTCACATTATTTGTTTTTATGTTGCAGATTTTCTTTTGGGTAGGATTTGAGGCGTTGGTGTTTGTCAAATGTCTGTTGAGATGTGACACTCATTCTCTTGATGAATTTCTCCATCATTCTAATCAAACCTGTCCTGGTGTTGTTGTAAAGCAGTGTTCCCCAACCCTCTCCTGGAAAGCCAACAGGCCGGGTTTTGCAGATCTCCACACAAATACACAGATGAAGTAATTAGTGCTAAGAGAGAGCTATAGAGCTGCCTGTGTGGAGACCCACAAAACCTGACCTGCTGGTGGCTGTCCAGGAGAGAGTTGAGGAACATCGGCGTAAGGGGCTGCTGATGGCCTCATGAATAGCAGTTGTGAAAGCTTTGTGCTTCTGTTCAGCACTTGCATCACCGTAGGTCAGGCCTTCAAGCTGAGTATAGAGGCTTTCCCACAATTTGTCCTTCTTTGTGTGGTTTTGGAGGATGTTTTGAGGCCAGCTCAATTTTCACCATAGTGAATATTAGGTGATGATCTTTTGAACTAGAAGTCATAGGTCGCATAGCAGATGACATCCTTCAGGTCACGGGAACGGACATTTTTATAGTCTCGTAGATGCCGGTGTTTCATTTGGGGATGCATCCATGTAGTCTTGTATTGTTGATAATAAGGTAGTGCTCTGTAAATTTGCTTAGGGCGAGGAGAATGTTGGATTTCCCCATAACTTCTTTGCCAATGGTACCACTTCATATGTTTGCCCAACCCTTCCATTGAATTACCTAACAATATTAGTTTGTCTTCCTTGAGGATAGCTGTTAGTGACACATTTGGATGGAGTAGAACTTCTCTTAGATATTCTCTCTGTAACCATGGTTGGTGCATACATGCTAATGACACTGGCTGGTGGGCTGGTTGTTATTCAGATGGAGTTGCAGGGTCATGAGACACTCATTGATACAGATGGGAAGGCAAGTAATGTGGATGACGATCTTGCTCCTTAATAGAAAAAATCCATTGATGGGTTGATTATTGGCTGGTAATCATTTTAAAAAGAAGGTCTCACTGCTGAAATCTTTTCTTAGTGTTCCAGTGTCTTGGCTGTAATATCAGTATTGTGGCTTGTGAGTTTCCTGGCAATTATGATAGCCCTTCACACATGGTGTGAGAAAACGGTGGCAAGTTCACCGATGTGGTCACTGTCAATGTGTACCTTTTTTAAACAGAAAACAATGAGAGCACATATTATGAGGTATATGTAACAGTGCCCCCCTACTTAAAGTGGACCAAAACCCACAGAGCTCGACCCAGGAATCTATCTATAAGATTCCCTCCCCCTGGGGCATCCAAAATCGGAGCATCCAAAACTCCCCATAAACTCGCCTCCGTTCCCGGTCCAATGGCGCATGCGTGAGCAGCGGGCGCATCCAAGCTATCCCTCTAGCAGGACGCAACACCAACATCTTTATTAAGGATCACTACTCACCAGTTCCCGTTTTTCTTTTTCCTCTGCTGGGTTCCTCGGGTCTGGTAGGTCTTCTTCTGTTCTGTGGCGGGTCTCCTCGGCTCTTCTGGACCCCCCTCCGCTGTCTTCTGGGGGCAATGCCAGCTGTTAGAAGCTGACAGCTGCGCCGCCATTTGGGTGGAGGGGAAATGTAGGTGGCCTCAATGGAATCTCTCCTAAAGCATGTATGATGTCCCAGAAGGGGCCGGCTAGAGGAGAATTTCCTGTGCAACCCCATCTAGGCCCCTCCCCCTTTGTGACATCATGTGAGGTGATTTCAAAGAGGCCCCGCCTCTAAGTATAAAAGCCACGGCTAAATAAAAATCTCAGAAAAAATTGGAAAAAAAAAATGTATGGGCCTCCCTCCTAAAAGAATTACCAAGTGTAGGGGCTTGGTCCGGCTCCTGGCCCTGACCATTACCAACCCTTATGCCCTATAGCACAGGTCCGGTGCCGAGCACCAGCCCATGCTATGGGTCGCCACCAATGGGCATGGTGGTGCAGGTAATAGGTTATGAACTGGTATAGGGGTCTATGGGACCCCTTACCAGCTCAAAGTAAAAGTGAATTAATAAACACAATAGTTTTTAAAAATTAGATTGGTAAACTCTACCATAAGCGAACACAGAAAATTCCACTATTGTTCATTGCTCTAGACTGAGAACTTATAAGCAAATAGGATTCTAATTACGGAAATGGGACAGATTAGGTAAAAAAAATATGACATTATATAATATTTATGTTTATACAACTTTTCTGAAATCTAAAAAATGACATTTTCACGTGCCTTAATTTTGCCATAAACCTAAAGCAGACTTGCATTGCATGGAGTGCTAAGGGTAAGCATGTCAGGACACCAGAAGCTGTAGTTACAGTTGGAGTAGGTGCCGACCATGGTATTGTGTGCTGTGGCTTCCTGCCCCTGATGGGCAGTTTTATCCGTCATGGCTCATACAGTAACCCTTTTTTCTGTCATTTTAAATCTATTGGATACATCTAGACAACTAAAGACTGAAACAGCAGATACAGACTGCTCTTTTTCCTCTGCATGATATAATAAAAGTCTGATAAAAAAGGTAGAGGAGCTACAGTCATGGGGTTCCCGTGGCCTTATAGGGCCCAAGGCAGTCACTATAGTTATGCTCCTGTGTTAACCTGTGGAACAGGATGTTTATTTCCCCCTCAGCAGATGGAGTAAAAGGAAAGTCCAAGTACACAGATTCCCCAAACAAGACTTCATGGAAAATGTTACGCAGTTCTGACGCTAATCACCAAGCAGGATATTTTAGGAGGAAATGTGCAGCTTACCCGGAATGAGGAAACCCAATTCAAATGATTCAAACTGAAATGCTTTATTTAAATATAAACAGTATTTACAAAGCAATTTGCTAAGTAATAAAGTCACATGCTATACCCCAAAGCTGACCAGATAAATGCTTGGCTTGTAGCTGTATAACAAAGGGAACCTGTACAGGTCATACTGTGACATAGGGCTTCGGGACTCTACCAGGCCAAATGCCCATACAGGGTTTGCAATTATATTGTACATTCAAATAGTAATTGAGCTTTCATAATAAAGGAATGGCATAGTAAAAATAGATCCAGAGTCTGTTTAAACCGGACCTTCAGCATCATTTAATGAAAACCCAAACCCTTAAAAAACTATTCCCCAGCAACTAAAATTAATATATTTTACATTTTTAGTTGCTTTTTATTCTTTCTTTCACTGGGCTGCAACTCAGGACTCTAGGATATGGGCACCACCATCTTCAGAAGCATCACATACTGAGGATAGGAGAGGGGGAAAAAGAGCAGGGGGTTGAGGTTATAGCTTGTGCTTTACACAGACAGAGCAGAGCTGGGGTCAGGGTCAGGACAGCAATCCCAGAATGCAGAGCGTCACAGTCAGAAGACATTTGCTGTTTGCAGGCTGTCTGATGTTCCATAAGCCGCCATCTTGGATGTATAAAGGCTCATAACATGCAGTAGATGCATGTAGGATGATTTTTAATGTGGGCAATCCGTATGTACAGGGTGTGGGAAACATATAAGATAGACTCTTATTCAGAGTGAAGGTTCGGTTTAAGGGGCAGGTATTCCTATTATCTAAAACCCCAACTCAAGCCTCACTTTTTATTTTAGCATTTTATATAAAAGGGTAGGGATAGTGCCATTGTAATGTTTTTTTGTTGCTGGCTGCGATCCCCATTGAGGAGCTCTAGCTCTTCCACATTAGTAACGGAAAACAGGAGGTTTGCCAAGTGTTATCAGGCCTGGATAGTGGGGAAAGGGTTCCTGTGTCAGTGATGCCTAATTCTTTCCACTTGTTTAACCACTAGAAAGCTAAAAAAATATTTGAACAAATGTTGGAGATCTTGGGACCAAAAGCCTTAAACCAGAACACAACCCATTTTTTTCACAACTGGGTGTTGTACTTAGTGCATTTAGGCATTCTGGTTGTCGATACCCCCCTGTGGGAGAAATCTTACCTTCTCCTTGGTCCCCCAGGAAAATTCATCACAAACACGTGGCTGCCGTCATTGTGCCAGAAACTTGGCCGGCTGGCAGCCACATGATTGTGCCGGCCAATCAGAGCACTGGGTTTCTCCAGGGGACCAAGGAGAAAGGTAAGAGTTCTCCCATTCTGCACGGTCATTGCACAAGGGGGCATCCAGAATCGGGATTACTCCCTGCACTTAGTACAACACCAATTTGGTAAAAAAAAATGGGTGGTGTTCTGGTTTAAAAAGGACCAAAGCCGGGGTCGGCTGATTCCCTATAGGCCTATCCTTGGGGCATCCCAGTTTGTGATGTCCCATTGTGTGAAACCCCCTGAATCGAGTTTCCTTCGGCTGGGAGGGCTGAGTTCTCTGGCATGCATTAATATGTACTGCATAGAGCGATGACTGGATGTGCCATGGGATCAATGGTGAGGTGCGTATACCAGTGTTCCCAGAGCGTTTCACACAGCAGGGTATCCTAAATGGGGTTGCCACAGAGACATAGTCAGTGTTTGTCCAATTTAAAGGGGAGGTTATATCTCAGCAGGATTTACTTTCTTTATTTTTTTCCCCTACAATGGCAACATTGGGGCATCCCAATCTCTCTGCTGCATGGCCTAGCAGGCCTGATACCACTTCACTTTCTAACAATGGCAGGCAGACAAGTGACCACCACTAACCATCCAGGCTCACTGGGCGGATTAGTAAACCTAATTGGATGCCAGTAGTCACATGTTCGCCTGAGTATTGATATGACTATAATCAAGCTAAGCAGGTCTTGCTGCACATCAAGGACCGTGTTAGGAAAGAATAGAGGAAGTACTTCTTATTTAAAATGGCTCATAAGCAACACTGGCCAAACCCAGGGGCATCCAAAAACCGGTTGCCCCCCTGTGTGAAATTTCAAGGGTCGCTGTTAAACTCTAAACCTTTATCAGTGGCTCCCACAGTGCTATATTTCTCTGCAGCAGCACCCCTGGCCTCCCTGTAGCTGCAGACTATAGGGACACTGGGGATGCAGCAGCCAGTGGCCTGGGTCATGTCAGCAGGCAATCTTGAGATCAGGCACACATTGACACACATCAGCCACACATCAAAAATCTCAAAATTGCCTGTAAAAACGTGGTTTTTTTTTTCTTAAACTGGGCCAACGCTGGGCTGGCTGCATTGCCCATTGGGAGGATGAGAGAGGGGTGTCACCAAAATGTGTTAAGTGCTGCTAATGATAACCAATGAAGGGAACGGGGAAATGGAAACAGACCGCACCAGCTGTAATTAATGGAGTGTGCACACGGGAGGATAGAGGCACACACAGTGCACAGTTTAAATCCACCCAAACTGAGGAGTCCCACCACTCCCCAATCTATCCTCTCCAAGACATGGCACCACTCAAATATATATCTAAATAAATTGCTTCTTTATTAATAGGCAAACACCTATGTACACAATCACAAACTTTTAAAAAGATAATTAAAACACAAATATATACACCAGTGAAGATAAAACAAGGGGGGGCACAACACAGGGGGGGGGGGGAAGGCAACCCACACCCCTGGAGATGGTAATAGCTTTTGGGCAGTAATTAGAGATAATAATCAAGTATAATAGCTGTTTGACGGTCCTGACTGTCTAAATATAAAACTCTGTGCAAACAATGAACTAAACTACTGTTCTCTACTGTGCAAAAATTACAACAACCTGTGCAAAGTGATAGTTAAAGTGCTATGTGCTAATACAAAAAAGGACCTTCATGTCTTATAAATACAATACTATATAATATGGCAATATATCTGATAAGAGGACAGCCAGGAAACAGAAAAACAGACAATAATAACAATCAAGCTTACATATCAAGCAAGCGCACCCCCCGCTATCGCCGACGCGTTGCGTGACGACACGCGTCACTTCACCAGGGCACACACTCAATGCTGCTAATGATAAGTATAAGATAAGGAGTTCCTGTGCCAGTGATCCCACTTCCATATGAGCCATATGACATCCATAGCTTTTATTTTAGACTAGACCTTCTTTTTTACCACAAACGGGAAGTGATGCTGAACATCCACAATGGAACACTAAAGTAGTTATAACCCTTCAAGAACTTTAGATGAGTTTGAAATTAAAGGAACTCTGTAGGCAAAGTGCATAAACTGTCATTCAGCAGCTCACCTCATCATGGCAGCTTCTGAAAGTAGGAACAAAGCAAAGAGTAGTGGCACACCCCCTGAATTCCATTGTCATAGACCACCAATAATAGGGCTAAGCTGGTGGTCTAAAGCTCTGCATCATCAGACTGTGGACACTAGCAGCGAGGGAGAACAGCCTGTATTACAGCCCTGCCCGTTCTGCTCATCATTATGCAACCTCACAGAGCCAAGGGACACGTCCAAAGATTTCAAAATCATAAGGTGAAACTGTAAACCTTGTTATCTCGGCCACTTCTTTTTTAACGTCAAAAACGGAAAACCGTTTACTACAGTGCCAAATCTAGCCCGACACAATGGTCTAACAATTGCCTTTGCCTTCTGTGCCCCTTTAAATCCAAACACACATCATGCAGATTGCTAGAAATGCTGCTCACCTCCTACGTGACCGCTAGGGGTCAATAGGGTTTGTAATAGGGGGGTGTGCCCCGCCATACACTGCACTTACACAGCCACCAGGTCAGCCCTAGTGTCTGTCCGCGAAGCAGTGAATCCGCGAACGTGTTTTGACAAGGGGGATCCAGAGGGATTTAGGGTGTGAGGGGTAAAAAAGCCATTTTGACCACTTGACCTCGTAGAGGATTTTATTAAGTGATACTCCTGTTCTTTCTGTAGAATAATATTTTCTAGGACTTGGCTAAGCATACTAAAGCTGCCTTACCTTAGGCTCTATTCACACCTCTGCACTTTCTCTGCGTTGTTGCTCTGTGTTGCAACACAGTTACGATACAGGGGAAACATTGTACATTATTCTAGACAGGATAGTTCACATCTGCGCTGCGTGGCGTTAAAAAAAAACATTGCAGACACATTGTAACAGCGCAGGTCAATAGAGGTCTATGGCAGTGCAAGCACAACACACGTATAACGCAGTGTACCTGCATTACCTTTGTGTTGCCATAGACTAAACCAAGTACAGCACCAATGGAAAGCACTGGGCATGATGGGTAGAAGCTGTGCCGATGGGAACCCTTGTCATTCAGCTACTGGGAGCAATGAAAATGTCAATTTCACCTAAGATCTTGATGATAGAAACATAGAAATATAGAAAGGTGGCGACAGAAGGAGAGCATACGGTCCATCTAGTCTGCCCTTATGTGTATACTGTATGTACTCTTTATCTTAGGATAGATGTGTGCTTATCCCAGGCATGTTTACATTCAGTGACTGTTGATTTTTCAACAACCTCTGCTGGAAGTTTGTTCCAAGCATCTACTACTCTTTCTGTAAAATATTTTCTAACATTGCTCCTTTCTAACAAGTCCTTCCACCATTTTCTTTGCCCGCCTTTGGACCCGTTCTATTTGAATAATGTCTTTTTGCAGGTAAGGTCTCCAGAACTGCACACAGTATTCTAGCTGTGGCCTCACCAGGGCTCTATACAGCGGCATCACAACCTCCCTCTTCCTACTGGTGATGCCTCGAGCTATGCAGCCGAGCATCCTGCTTGCTTTTCCCACTGCCTGGCTACACTGTCCACTCATCTTGCAGCTATCAGTAATCAGTACCCCTAAATCTCTCTCCTCCGTGGTCCTGGCTAACACAGTGCTGCCCATACGGTACTCAGAGCAGGGGTTCCTTCTACCCAAATGCATGATTTTAACTCCAAAAAGTGGTGGCCCCAACAACCACCCAAACAATCCCCAAAGTATAGCACCTCCTCCACAGACAATCAATCCAAATGTATTTTCAAAAATTCATCATATTTATTGGGCTTTCCATCTAAAATCTACATACAACATATAAGACAATATACATACTAAAAATGCCCAAGGTTATCCATTAGACAGGGCATCCCGTGTTGACCCGCAAAAGTGTCATAATTTGTGCAACATTCATCATAATAAAATATAACACAATTGTATAAAGTGCTATTAGTAAGGTTAAAGTGCTACAATGTGCAAAATACAGTTATATCCAAAAACTATTATCAACAATTCAATATCCCCAAATAGAAAAAATGGCAAAAGGAGTAAAGTGCACAGTGATCACAACAATAAAATTGTTCACCTAAATGATAGTGAGTCCCCCACATGGAATCGCCTGAGAATGGGCCCCCACGCATTCCGCAGCCAGGTCCCCGACTGCTTCCTCAAGGTAGAGACCAAGTGCATGATTTTACATTTAGAGACCATAAACTCCAGTTTCCACAGTTTTGACCATTTATCCAGTAAAGCTAAATCATTTTCCATGTTGCAGACACCCCCAGGAGTGTCCACCCTATTACTAACCTTTGTATCATCAGCAAACAGACAAACTTATAGTACCAGGTTGTTGATTTTTAGATGTGAAAATATCTGTTTTCCATTAGTTTGACCATTATAGACGTTAAACTGTAAATATTTCTTACTTCCTGTAATTACTGTTTTTCTAGTTACTTTTAGTTTTACTTTTTTCATTCAATTCTTACAGATTTGGGTGATCGCAGACAAAGTGCAGGGCAGCCACAGTCTGAGCTGCGGGACTGTCTGCCATCGTTTAGGAGTACAGCCGATGACACCCAAGGGGCATTCATGGGATTATGGGATTGGGGTGAGTAATATCATAGTATACAGTTGCCGCAATTTTGTTTTTCTCTACATATTCTTGCTATGTCTTCAAAATAATTATTGTCTGTAATAAATGCATTGTTATGTTTAGAAGCCTTTTTTTCAGGGAATTTAGATTCACAATGTAACACGACAAAGAGCGGTCCTTGCTACATTGTAACAGCAGCCACTAGCCTCACTGTCACAATGTAACACAACAGGGAGCTGGTAGAGAGGCAGCAGAGAGAGTTTAACACTTAGACAAAGATTTGTTAATAATAAAGTAAATAAAGCTTTTCTTATGCGTAAGGTTAAGTGTGGGAAGCGGAGATTAGGAGCTTAGTTCCCTAATGCCTCCATGATGCATCACTGACGTTACCTATTTAGGGGATCCATCTTCTTGAAGCCCCATCTGGTTGGACATACAGCCATAAAAGACGACCATTTTTATAGCAGACACTGATTAATTGTAACCCACACCCTGAGAAGAAAACAAAAACCAGGCATAATTCATTAAACTTTCACCGCCAGGGGCATTTTAAAGTGGCATGGCGTTGACTTATGCAGTTACAATTGTATGACAAAAAGGCCTCTACTTTCTTTGTAGGATAGACAAGTCTTGTTGCTTAAACAGACCAACACGCCCAGCTATTATCCCATTTATTGCCACTAAGTATTAAAGCGGACCAACCCCTTCCAAGGTGAGGGTGTTGGTGGCTGCTGAAGCAGACCAGGCTGGGGGGGGGGGTTGGGGGGGCGGCACCCAGAATGCTGGAGCCCCCCACACATAACCCCCCAGGACGCCTGTAACCTTTACCTGATCCTCGCTCCTCTCACCGGGAATCCACATCACTGCCCACATGACCTCCGGGCAGCCAATTGCGACGCTGGATTCCCGGTGGGGGAACAAGGTTAAGGTAAGGATTACGGGTGTCCTGGGGGGTTATGGGGTGGGGGGGCTCAAGAATGTCACCCTCACCCCCAGGATGTCATATAGAGGTGGCCACCAACACCCTCGCTGTGGAGGGTGTTGGTCCACTTTAATACTTAGTGACAATGAACGGGATAATAGCAGGTCTGTGCCCAGCATGACAGCTCAGCAGTTATCCCATTTATTACCATCAAGTATTAAAGCGGACCAACAGTCAAAAATGAATTAAATCATACCAACCCAACAAACAGTGCTCATATGAATCCCTCCCCAAGGCAATTTAGATTGCTGAACATAAAAAATAAGTTACCTTTTTCTTGTTTCAATATTTTTTATTAAAGCTTTGGGTTTTCAACATTACAGATATTTGGAGCTTATGCATTATGTTGCCATCCCGCACAGGGGAGGTGAAAGGAAAAGCTAACATTCTAAATTGCATAAGATTATACATAGATCATGTTGATGTTTTAATAACTTACAACGCATACAAAGCGAGGAAGCAAATTACAACGTAAAGAACATTCAACGTCTTCGCGCAACCTACTTGGCCTGGGACATGTTTATATCCATCCTAGGGCCATGCAGGTCGGGGGGGTCCCGGCCCCCATGATCCGCACCGCCTCAAGTGAGCCCACAGGCTTTGCAGACTTGGTCAAGCGCGTTGACGGGAAAGGGTTAATGAAAACCTTTTGGGATCGTAGTCTAAAGAGGAGAAACAAAGAACTGGGGGAGGGGGAAGGGGAAAAGTTGGAGGGGGGGAAGGGAAGGTCAGGGGGGGGGGAGAAAGGTCAAGAGGCTCCCAGCCAACATGCATGGTTGCTACAGCCTCCATGGGGGTTCGCCAGGCCAAGCAGATCTCATCCAGGGCTCCCATATAAGGAATTTGTCATGGGTGTCGGTCAGAATACTAGATAGTCTTTCGTTGATGAGGAACCCGTTCATTCTGGCTGACACCTCAGAGATTGGGGTAAATTGCTTTTTCCAGGCTCTGGCTATGACCTGCTTAGCCGCCAGGAGAAGGTAGACAAAAAGTCTGTGCTGTTTAGTTACCTTTTTCTAATGCCTACTGGGATAAATGTTAAAATCAAGATGGCCGCTCATGGGCTTGCAGGCCACCTGCAAACAGGAAGGTGTGCTGGGCTTCCTGTTACTGTGTATTTCAGTTATGTCAGTTGGAAGAGGAAGCTCCAAAATGGGCGCTACCTTTCTATTCTAAGTATGTCACACACCCCACTTCAAACATTAATAATTACACTAGGGTTAACGCACCGCTAGGTGGCAGCATTGCAGAGAATCTCCAAAAACTTCAACAGGCCCCTCCCGGTCTATACATACCTGGTACCTCCCAAGAACCTCCCAGTGTTGTTCTCTGCAAGGTGGCGACAAGACAGAAGAAAGAAGTCTCCTGCTTGCAGGTAGCCGGGGTATCCCCCCGCCCCCCCCCCCCGTGGTCTATTTCTGCCCGGCTCTTGTTTGGTAGTGTATCTGTTTACTGGCAGCCTCCCAGCTTCGGCTGTAGGCCGGGCAAAAGGTAGCCGGCACCATTGGTGCCTAGGAGATTAGCTCCTCCGCTCGACCCTTCATTGCGGGGCATAGCGGGATTCCCGGAGTGGTGATCCGGATGTGGGATGCCCCCATTTTATAGTAGGTTAGCGGTCAGGATGTGCCTAGCCCTGGGACTTTAGTTATTCCACTTTCCGGGGTGTGGGGCGCGCTTTGGGACCGTTGACATGTTTGTGCTTAGTGTGGCTGCTGCGCTGCTGTATTGTGAGGGCTTATGCGCTGTTTACTGTGGCGAATTTTTACTGAGGATCTGCCTTGTGTGTCTTTTTTGTCACTGCTGTTTGTGTGAATGGCGTCTCTCCCCTCAGGAGCCGGGGGGGCGGCCGTGCTCGGCGCTTGCAGCCTGGCGCGTCCGGTCTGCACAGGGGGGAGCTGAGGAGATGAGTGTGTGGGTCTGTTTTTGTGTGCGCACTTGGGACCGGCAGGTTGCTCCGCCGGTCCCGTCTTGGTGGCTGAGCGCGGTCTCTGCCTGCTGGCTCTGACGCTGCAAGGAGGCGGGGCCGCGCGCGCGCTGGGCGCGCGCTGACTGGCTGTTCCGGTGGGGCGGGGCCTTCTCGGCTCCCGTGCTCGGGGCTCGTCCTTCCCCTCCCTCACTCCTCGGAGCAGCGTGCGGGCCGCCATCTTCTGCGGTGCCTATCTGCGCTGTGATCTCCCTCAGGTAGGCGTTTTCTTATATCTTGCGGGGGATGCTCACATAAAGTTGGTGGCCTGGCCCCCCGTATCACGTACCCTCCTTCTCCCGCCTCCTCGCTCCGGCACATCTTTTAAAGTGCCGGTTGTGTATTTTAACCATTTCCTGTGTCTATGGTTAATGAGGGGGGGGGGGAGGGGGGTTGTATGTTATGCTGTATGCTTGTTTAGGTACTATTGTGCCTGGATTGACTCTTGTCCCTCTCTTTTTGTGTCTTTCTGATCCCGGGATCCCGTCTGGCAGGGCTCTCCCGGTCTTATATACCTGGCTTGTGGGGGGTGTTTTCATTACACTATATATATATATATATGTATATAAGGGTTTTTATGCTATTCCCCTGGGTCAGGATCTTTTGACAATCTTTAGACTATTGTTAGGTTATTAAGGGGCATCCCGGGTCGCGTACCGCATAAATCCCTGGGTTCTGCGAATACCATAAATTTCACCACATGGAGGCTGCCACAGATACCGGGAATGGTTCTTCGGGACAATCCAAGGTGTGCGGGGGTTGTGGGACTCCGCTCCAGGGAGATGATGTCATTTTGTGTATCCCTTGTGCACAGCAGAACATTGCACGGCAGTCCAGTACTCTGGTGCCTAGCACCTCGTCAGCCGCGCCATCTCCCTCTCCCCCTCGCTTATTCCGGACCCCGTGTGACGTTGTCCTGGGCGGGGATTCGCAGTCTGAGGTATGTGCCCGTTTGACCAGCCTTGAGAAGCGGTTTTCTGTTATGGCCGCTCAGAAGGCTCCAGCTAAGCGGAAGCATCTGTCTCCGCCTCCGCCGGATTCAGATGAGGAAGTTGTGGGAGATCTGGATTGGTCGGATCGTCCCCTTGAAGATGGTGAGCTCATTGAGGAAGAAGATTCTGATGTTCAGCAGTTGCTGGGTTCTGAGGGGGATCAGGCTGACGGCCTCCCTCTTGATTCCTCTACCATTCTGAGCCAGATGTTTGAGGTTTTGGATTTGGAGCCTCCGGTGGTTGCTCCTAGGCCTAAGGGTCAGCTTTTTGGGGTGTCCAAGCAGCGTTTGGAGTTTCCCAGCCAACAGCATTTTGAAGAAATTGTTTTCAAGCAATGGGAGCAACCTACACGTCTTGTTGGTGTGCCGTCTAGCTGGGATAGGAAGTATCCCTTTCCGGCGGACTTGATGAAGCGTTGGTCGGTTCCCCCTGAGGTAGATACTCCGGTCTTGGGACTGTCCAACACGGCGGTCGTGCATTCCCCTGACACGACTTCGCTCAGGGACGGCGAGGATCGCCGGGTTGATCAGCTTGCCCGTCATGGTTTTGTATGTGCGGGTTCGGTGTTAAGGCCTGTCTGTGCTTCGGCTCTTTTGACTTTTGCTGTCAGGTCTATTGTCAGGGACTTGGGTGTGGATCTTGAGCCCACCAGTGATGAGTCCCTTGCGCTTAAGCGCTGCGATTCTTTTTTGTCTTTTATCCTGGCCGCTCAAGAGGATGCCATGTTGATGTGTGGCAGGGCTACTGCCTTGCTGGTGGCTATCCGGCGCTGTGTGTGGTTGAGACAGTGGACGGCTGATTTTAATTCTAAAAGATCGCTCACGGCTCTGCCCTTTTTGGGTGTGAGGCTTTTCGGTGAGAGGCTGGATTCTGTTGCCAAGGGAGGTAAGTTACCTCAGCGCAAGAAATTTCGCAGTTCCTTTCGGGGGACGGTCTCATTCAATCCGTCCTTTCGGGGAGCTGGAGCCGGTAGGGGTGCGGGCTCCTCGGCCCCCAGGGGCGCCAGTTGGAATAGGGGTAGAGGCCGTGGCCGCCCCGCTCGCGTCTGGGGTGCCAAGTCCAAGCCGGTTGCCAAGCCCACCCAGCAATGAGGGGGCGCCCTCACCCGTTCGGGTGGGGGGACGGTTGCAACTTTTCTCCCGGGTGTGGGACCAGGAGGTCTCGGACAGATGGATCCGGGAGGTGGTTTCGGCCGGTTACAAGTTGGAGTTCGAGTCCCGTCCTCCTCCAAGGTTCTTCAGGTCTCGGGTGTCTTTGGATCCTTTGGCCGCGCAGGGGCTCCTGGCGGCGGTAAGGAATCTTCTAGACTTAGCTGTCGTTTGCCCGGTTCCTTCTTCAGAGGTAGGGCGCGGGTTTTACTCCAATCTCTTCACGGTCCCCAAAAAGGACGGGTCCTTCCGTCCTATTCTGGATTTGAAGTTTCTCAACAGGTTTATTTGTCCCCGGAAGTTCCGCATGGAAACTCTGCGGTCTGCGATCGGTTCGCTTCGGCAGGGGGACTTTATGACGTCCATAGACATCAAGGATGCGTACCTGCACGTTCCGATCTTTCCAGCTCATCAGCGGTTCCTTCGTTTCGTGGTGGAGGATCGGCACTTTCAGTTTGTGGCTCTTCCATTCAGCCTCACTTCTGCTCCGAGAGTGTTCACCAAGGTGTTGGCGGGGGTGATGGCCCTGCTCAGAGCTCAGGGGATTCGCATTGTGCCTTACCTGGACGATCTGCTCATCATGGCACCTTCCTTCAGTCAAGCAGAGGGGGACACCAGCACGGTGGTGTCTCTGTTGGAGAGGTTCGGCTGGGTGATCAATTACCCCAAGTCCTCACTGGTTCCGGCCAGGGTGGTGACCTTTCTGGGGATGTCGTTGGACTCCTGCCAGCACAGAGTGTTTCTCCCTCAGGCCAAGGTTTTGATGATTCAGGAATTGGTCCAGCTGCTCCTCTCCCATCCTCATCCGTCCATTCGTCTGGGGATGAGACTGGTGGGGTTGATGGTGGCCTCTTTCGAGGCAGTTCCCTTTGCTCAGTTTCATACGAGGACTCTTCAACTTCATCTTTTGGCGTCTTGGAACCGGTGTCCGGGGTCGTTGGATCGGTCCTTCCGGTTGTCCCCTCGGGTTCGGCAGTCCCTTCTGTGGTGGTTGGTCTCGGACAACCTTCTGAAGGGCAGGTCGTTTCTGACCCCGCTTTGGGAAACTGTCACCACGGATGCCAGTTTGTCAGGCTGGGGAGGTTTTTGGAAGGATCTTCGGTTTCAGGGGCAGTGGGACCCTCAGGAGGCCCACTTGCCCATCAATGTTCTGGAATTGCGAGCCATCAGGTTGGTTCTGTCTCGCTTGACGCATCATTTACAAGGTCTGCCGGTTCAGGTTCGTTCAGACAATCAGACGGCGGTTGCTTACATCAATCACCAAGGAGGGACTCGCAGTCTGGGTGCCCACAGGGAGGTGTCTCTGATTTTGGTCTGGGCGGAGATTCATGTCCCTTGCATCTCGGCAGTTTACATTCCGGGAGTGGAAAACACAGAGGCGGATTTTCTGAGCCGGTGTGCGTCCCGTCGCGGGGAGTGGTCTCTCCATCCCCAGGTGTTTCGGTCACTTTGTCTCCGGTGGGGGACGCCGGAGGTGGATCTGTTTGCCTCTCGTCACAATCACAAGCCTCCGTCCTTTGTGTCCCTGTCACGGGACCCTCTGGCTCTGGCGGTGGATGCCATGACCCTGAGCTGGAGGGACCTGGGGTTTCTTTATCTGTTTCCTCCGATTCCCATGCTCGGCAGGGTTCTGCGAAAGTTGGTTCTGGAGGGAGTGCCCGCCATTCTCGTGGCTCCAAGGTGGCCAAGGCGGGTGTGGTTCGCGGACATCGTTCGTCTGGCCGTAGATCAGTTCGATCTGCCTCTTTGGCCAGATCTTCTCACTCAGGGTCAACTTTGTTACCCCAGTTTACAAACGCTGGCTTTGACGGCTTGGCTGCTGAAACCTCCATCTTAAAGGAGGAGGGTCTTTCGGATGCGGTCATTCGGACTCTTATTAGTGCCAGGAAGAGATCTTCTTCTTCCATCTATTACAGGTATTGGAGATCTTATATTGATTGGTGTGAGGCTAGGTCTTTGCCTTGCCGGGTCTTTTCTGTGTCTAGGATTTTGAAGTTTCTTCAGTCGGGGCTGGACTCCGGTCTTCAGCTGAGTACCTTGAAGGGGCAGGTTTCTGCTTTGTCTATTTTTTTCCAGAAGTCTTTTGCTAGTCATTCCTTGGTCAAGACCTTTTTCCAGGGGGTTTCGCATGTGCGGCCTCCTAGGAAGCCTTTGCTCCCTGTGTGGGATTTGAATTTGGTTCTTTCTGCTCTTAAGGCTCCTCCTTTTGAGCCTTTGCGGGATGTTGCTTTGTCCATTCTTACTCAGAAGGTTGCCTTTCTGGTGGCCATCACTTCGGTTCGTCGTGTTTCAGAGTTGGCAGCTTTGTCTATTCAGGCTCCTTATTTTGAGGATCATCAGGACAAAGTGGTTTTTCGATACAAGTCAGACTTTCTCCCTAAAGTGGTCTCTGCTTTTCATCTTAACCAGGACATTGTTCTTCCTTCCTTGTGTCCTAAGCCTAAGAATGTCAAGGAGAGTGCTTTGCACTGCCTGGATGTGGTACGTTGTGTCAGGTACTATCTACGTGCTACGTCTTCTTCTCGTAAGACTGATGCCTTTTTCGTTGTGCCATGTGGGCCTAGGAAGGGTTTGGCTCCGGCCAAATCTTCCATTAGTAAATGGATTCGTCAGGCCATTGTTGGTGCTTATTCGGCTAAAGGGAAGGATCCTCCTTTCCGCGTTACTGCTCACTCTACTCGTGCGGTTGGTGCGTCCTGGGCTTTTCAGCACCAGGCTTCGGTTGAACAAGTGTGTAAGGCTGCAACTTGGTCTTCCGTTCATACTTTTTCTAAGTTCTATAAGGTTGATGTGCGGGCCTCAGCGGATGCTGTTTTTGGCCGCAAGGTTTTGCAGGCTGCAGTGGTTTGAGTTTTTTCTGCGTTATTGCCTGATTCGGATACCCACCCTTTTCTGGGCACTGCTGTTGGATGTCCCTAGTGTAATTATTAATGTTTGAAGTGGGGTGTGTGACATACTTAGAATAATACCATTTTGTGAATACTCACCTGTAAAATGGGTATTATAAGTATGTCACACACCCCACTTCACCCGCCCTTTTCGGTATCCTGGCTCTTTATATGGTGAAGTTTAGTTCTTTACGTTGAGGGTTACATTGTTTGTTTCTGGTACCTTGTCTTACTGCTGTTCTAATACTGGGAGGTTCTTGGGAGGTACCAGGTATGTATAGACCGGGAGGGGCCTGTTGAAGTTTTTGGAGATTCTCTGCAATGCTGCCACCTAGCGGTGCGTTAACCCTAGTGTAATTATTAATGTTTGAAGTGGGGTGTGTGACATACTTATAATACCCATTTTACAGGTGAGTATTCACAAAATGGTATTTTTCCAACTTTATCAGGCTGTTGGTCCGGTTTAAGCAGCAAGATGTGTCTGTCCTGGCCCCAAATTGTTTAAACAACCTTAAATGTTGAAGCATCACCCTTTGTTCAGTTTAAAACATGCCTACACCCTAAAATGCCTTGTGCACAGGCTTTGCTTCAGAATGGTATCCATGCTTTGCCAACTTATGGTTAAGATCCTTAGGGAACAGACCGGTGCATGTTGCTTGTGCTCATAAGGCCACCACAAATGGCAGAATAGGTTATGGTAGCTATCAAACTTTCCCTTTAAAAGAAAATAATTCCGCACCATTGACTTGTTTTTCCATCATGCCATAAAGATACAGATGCCTGTGTATGTGTGATGTCACTTTGTCTTTTTCCAGGGAGGCTGGGAGCACGTGACTGTCAGAGGAAACACTGGGTATTTTAACATTCAACAGCCTGAAGCAAACTGCTCGCCTGTGCACACCCTCAAAGAACACAAGTCTGAGGAAGCCTCATCATCTGCTCAGTGTGATAACCCAACTGCTGTCAGCTGTTAGGAAATACTGCACACTCCATGATACCTTGCACCCTAGAGATATTTCTTGTAGTGTGTGTGTTCTAAAGGTATTTCAGTTTTAGACGTTGAATACTGTGAACCTTTCAGGTGAATTCCCTACCATTGCTTTCCTCTATGGTGTAAAGATGGAAGCGTGCACAAGGTATGGTGGCAGGGAAAAGAATTTTCATTATGGTACACAAACCATTGCTGAAGCTTTTAGTCAATGGTCTCCAACTAAACTGCCCATGAGCCTGTTTTGAGTCTGGATTCAGGTAGTTTACTACTTCTACCTAGACCAGGGGTTCACAACGTATTTTCATCAAGTACCACTTGCCTTTTTTTCAATTACCACATGCGTCAACTGCTAAAACACACAAAACAACTATATAAAGTTACAATACACTAAAATGCACATATATAGTTCTCATTGCCTTTTAGATCAGTGTTGTACATATGGAGAAAATCGGGTTTGGGTAAACTTTAGATGGCAACAGATCAGGTTGTGGTACCTGGCTGAGTACCATATGATCTAGTGGTAGTTGTGCAGCTGGTTGGGAACCCTTGACCTAGACTTTAAAGGACTGGTTCAAGCATTTGAAATGTTCATTGCAAATCTACTGCCTTGATTTGTGACTGAACCCCACCACCAGAATATCAGTGGGATTTTTTATTGTATATGAGTTACACTGCCAGGGCTGGGCTTTTGCTTCAAGAACCTATGGGCACAGAGAACCCATTACTAAATAGGAAATGAAGCTTAGCCATAGGTTTCACATTCAAAAATGAAGGGAAAGGACTGCACCAACCGGGAATATTCTTCTCACTTCCTGTTCTAGTGGCAGCCCTTACCACTGTAAGCAGAATGTTCTTAGGTGGGGTCCAGGGACTGATACCCCTGCACCTGCTCTCTCCATCTGGCTGACACAAGGTGGCCTGTGTTATAGATGCCATTCTTTCTGTGCCAGTGCCAGCTCTTTTTGAACCTAATTCAACCTCTACTGCCCCGCTCCACAATAACTGGGCCTCAGCTGTTAAAATGGGAACAGTGTGACAGGCCTCCTCTACCTCTCTTACATCCTTACTCCAACTCAATCGGACTATTTCTTTGCGCCACAATTCCGGTGTTGTCAATTGGAATAGTTTAATCATCTCTGGCCTCTGATTGGCTGTTTGCCAGGGTCTCTAGCTGATGACCTTTGCTGGGTGTCGTTAGAATGCATAGTGCACTTTTAAGTTGATCCCACAACCTGTTTCCTGCTTATATATGTGGCAGCATGTGTAGCTGTGTCTAGGTCGAAGGAAATGTGTACAGTTGCATTATTGTGACATTCTACTGGCCCAGAATGGAAAAGCCTACCCAGTATTGCCACACTCGCTCAGCAATTGTACTACGTTCTATTTCCAGTTAGGTGAAGCCCAATACAGTAATAAAATAATTACTTGACCTAGATTTTTCAGGAATGTTAGGGACACACTGGCCTCTTCCTAAAAGAGGAACATCGGACTAAAAACAAAAAGGGGTCGATTCCCTCCCCTATCAGCCTACTTACCTTGCGGCGACATCCCGCTGTTTCGGAGCCCAATCGACACCCCTCCATGCTGGCTTAGCCTTCTGTTAGTGACAGAATGGCTTTAGCGGCCTCTGCAAAATCTCCCGTCACTCAGCGAAGTCTCACAAGTTTTCGGGCGGCTCAATTGCATCCCATTCATCAGCACTGCGCAGGCATGAGATCGGGGGGGCCCTTGCAGTACCTTATGGGATGCAAGATGGCACTGCCCATCGGAAGATTGGCGGAATCCAAGGAACGCAGAGGACGGATCCCCTGGGGAGGTGAGTAAAAAATGCCCAAAGGTAAAACCGGAGGGGGGACAGCAGATCAGTGAGGCATGGGGGAGGTTTTAACCTCCGCAGATGTTCCTCTTTAAATTAAATGGTCGTGACCAAATTCCCCTCATTAGGATTGATTCAGCACCGTGAGCTTTTTTTTTTATCACATTTTTGTAAGTAAACACTTTTTATGAAATTCAGTACTCTATTTAGCTATCCAAGAAACATGGCGGGTTAATAATAAGTAATGTAACAGAAACAGAAGGATGAAGGTAATAAGGCAAACTTCTGCAGGAGCTAGTGGGTGTTATTTATTATGCTCTCCTAACATTTGCATCTACTATTGAACCTAAAAGCTGGTTTCATCAATCACCTACTGTTTCAGCAGCCAATTACCATTTGAACAAGGCTGTGGCATATTAGACATTTTTAAATATTTTGAAGGTTTTTAGAGCATTTTTACATCAGGTACACTTAGATGACCTTTTTTTAAAACATCTGATTTTAGTAACAACTCCAGGCAGTTACACCTCTAGTCGTCTTATTTCTGGAGAAATGTCTACTGGCATTGGTTGGATGTTTCACCTGTTTTTTTTCCCTTAGATAAGGATTGCAAGGTTCTGCTTTAGAATAGTTCACCATGAAATCAGTCAGAAGATTTTCTTTCAGACATAAATGACTGAACACTATCTAATGTCCATCATCAGCTTTCAAGTAGTAACAGGCTTCAGGTTTAAAAAATACTGTGAATCCAAGTGGAGCATAAACGTTCGTGGGGGAGTTGGCATGAGAAAGGTTTACTTTTAATTTGCCATTGATTACTGGCTTGTGGACTGCATTTTTTTAGTATACACAAGCTGAGATGTAGGAGGGTGGTTTTGAATACCCATCATGAACCAGATAACCTCCAATCCTTGCGGAGCTTGTTAGCTGCTGAATCTCCTCACTGGCCATCTGATAAAGATTGGTTGGCTTTATGGTGACCCATTGCTGTTGAATAGACGTATGGATCACAGGGTTAGAGACCCTCAATGTGCAATCTGCTATGCTGGTATAGTTTGTAATGTTTCCCGAGTGTGATCTACTGGAATTGTGAGCTAAGCATTGTTATATGAATGGAAAATGAACCCTAGTTGTGAATGGTGTTTATTTCGTATACTGTAAATTTGTTTTAAGATGATATGAATGCAATAAAAATTGCACAATAGCCACCTTAATATCCAGAATACTGTCTGGTAAAGAATATGTTTAAGACCAGAAAAGCTACCCTGCAATAGCCATTGGCTCTCTTATCATGTAAGGGCCATCACAAGACCCATTGTCACTTTAGTCTCCAGTCATTTCCATCTGTTGCTTTTTCCATTCTACACACTCTCCTAAATATTGCTATGATATGACCCTGCGGGACCACTGCCACTAATGATCACTGGATCTGAAGTATAGAAAAACCATTTTATTTTGCAAGCCAATAATGTGAAAAGCAGGTACAATGACTACTATTAGACACTTTCATTTTCGACACTTACCTCATATACATACATAATACTGCACACGCTAGAACTTTAGACTCGATTCGGAATGCCTCAGTGGAAAGCCAGTGGCCAGCCCTGGAATGTTGCTGTGTGAAACTCTCCAGGGCACATCCCTTGATGTTGATAGGCCAGGACATGCCTTTACAACAGACACATCCCATTGGAGGGGACAGGGAATCGATTGCGGTCCAGAGTGAGAGCACCAAAAGGACCAGCAGGTGGCACAACCTGTCGATGAAACATGTGGCGAAGTAAGGAGAGGACGAGTGTTTTGGTCCTGGTTTAAAGTAATCCAACACCTATTTAATATAAAATGGGAGTTGATCAAACCTTTGCCGATGCCTCCTGCAAGCCTAGTTTTGGCCACCTCACCGTTACATCTTCCTTACACCCTCCGCAAGACCGGGCCCCACAATTTGCCTCTGCTGGTTGCATGGGCCAGAGTCCTTTTCTAAGTTGCGGCCCCCATGAGGACCATGTGACCACCGGCAGCCAATTGTGTGGCCAGGTCTTGTCGGAGGAACAAGGAGGACTGTGGCTGACACTGGCTTTGCAGGGGGGGCCTATCAGCACATATACTGTCCCCCCATGCTGCGAACAACAGCATGGCTGTCGCTTTAAGCTCTAGTCTCCCTCCTTATCCTTTAGATTTAGGGCCCTCACTCCTGATGTACTCCTGTATCAATGTGTATTTCTCATTTGTTTTTACTCTGTCTGTAATTTTTGTCTTGTAAGACGATGGCGCATAAAAGATAGATATCAATATATGAAGAGTGATCTGTTAAAAAATAACTACTGACTTAACTTAAACTTTCCTTTTTAGTCATTAAAGCGGAACAAAACCTAAAAGCTGGCTTTCCCCCAGGGCATCCCAAATCAGGATGCCCTGCTGTGTGAACCCCCCAGGGTGCCCATACACACTCACCTTTCCCTGGTCCAACGGCGCATATGCAGGATCTCGTCCAATGTGAGCCACTTGCTGAACTGATGTAATTCGGCAGGCGTCTCTGAGAGTTGTTTGCTATGTTTACATCTTTTCATTGACCTATGTGTCTCATTGATGCATAGGCTGGGGTGGGAGTGCGCTCTCCATTATAGTCAATGAGAGCCGTTTGCAAAAACAGGTAAACATAGCAAATAGCTCTCATTGGCTAAGCACCCGCACATGTGCCATTGGACCGAGGAGAGGTGAGTTCAACTGGCCGAACTGGGGGGGGGGGGTATCACATAGTAGGGCATCTCGACTGGGGAACCGAACAAAACCTGGGAAAGTCCAAAGTAAGTAAATACAATGTGTAATACAAATACATTTATATTATGCTGTGCATAATATTCATATATAGTAATTTTCATCCTCCTTAAATTACCTGCCAACATTTCAAGTCAGGCTGTGAGTATAAGTCTTTACTGCTTGACAGTCTTACATTTCAGTTACTCAGTGGGGTGCTTAGTATTTGTATGGGAGGCCACATCCCTGTAGCTGAGATGCGGCATCCAGATAGGCTGAGTACAGGAGTGCGCCTCTCACTGCAGGATGGCTGGGGATGCGGAAAGCCCTAAACTCAGGACCCAGGGAGCGATTGGAGTTAGGGCCCTTCAGTCATGTCCTATAGCCAGGAAACAAACCTGACACCCTGCAGTCACAGGACCATGCCTACCCCCAGATGCCCTGGGGGCAAGAACCAAAACCCTCAGTAGTGAAAATACCAAGTTTTGGACCACTTTAAATGGACTTACCAGACAAAGAGTTAATTAAGTGTGATTACTTGTTATCTCATGTGTTTCTAATCAATCATTGCTTGATGTTTTAATCATAGATAACTTCCTCCCAGCTTCTGACCCCGCTGCTCAACATCCCCCACTGAAACGCCAGAAAACAAAGGCAACACAGTGAAGGACTCTGAGCAGCACGGTCAGGAGATTCTCCAGCTTTTTAAAAGAAAACAGGAGACGATGATTGATTAGAACCACAGCCTCTGACACAAACATGAGATATTAATTAAGCCCCCCTAGTTAACCATTTGCCTAGACAGTCCCTTTAATGCTGAATGTTATGGGCCATGTCTTTTATTCACCAGCATTTTGCATTTCTTAATGAGCCCTACTGAACTTCTGAAGATCTTGTCATGCACACTCCCCTCAATAAATGACACTTGTCATGGCCCTTAGAGCAGCAAAGGGATGTTGCATGGATGCATGCATGACTCAGAAGGAAGAGCATTCAGGAGAGTTTTTAAGGTGGAGCAAAACCGGTTTCTGGGCATCCCGCTATCAGAGAGGCTGAGAGCTGGCGTGTGCACAGCTACAGGGAACCTGGCCGGCAAATACAGTGTCATAGAGCCCATCGGCAACTCTGGGGTATTCACACAGCGGGGCATCCCACTATAGGATGGATAGGCTAGCGGCTGTCCTGCATGGGTTTTGCTCTGCTTTAAGGAAATGTAAAGCAAGACTAAAAGAAAGACATGTCTCCCTTTAAGAAAGACTGTCCTTTTAAAGAGGACTTCCACCTTGGGAATCCCTAATCCGCATGTTTGACGCTACAGGTCCCTGTGCCCACAACACATTCCGAAACGTTGCAACCCCAGAACCCTTTGCTGTGCCTGCTTGTAATATACGCCATTTATACTGCTATGCTTTGTCTTAATACTATTATCTCCCAGTGAAGATATACCGGTAATTATATAACACTATATAAGCACATATGTATTTACTAAAATCCACACTCATTGCAAAGTAATATCCAGAAAGCAATTATCTAAACCATATAATTGCCCCCTGAAAGTAGGTGCTGCTGATAAAAGGTTAGGTGTTAGCTCTGCCCTCTGCGGGGGGGGGGGGGGGGGTGTCCTTTCTTTGTCCACAGTGATTCTAAACTATAAACTAAAGCACAAACCAAAAACGTTCTTTTTAATGAATGGTGGCTGCGGATAGAAAATTGTGCATGTCTAATTACCCCTCATATATAGGCCTATGTAGGCCTGTGTAGGCCTCCCCAGTCATTAGAAACTTTAGCTTACCTAATTATATTAAAACCACTTACTCACTTAAACCGGACCTTCACCCTGAATAAGAGTCTATCTTATATGTTTCCCCCACCCTGTACATACAGATTGGCCACATTAAAAATCATCCTACCAGCTCCTAGTGCGTTTTTTAGCTTTTTATCCAAAATGGCGGCACATGGAGTCTTAGGCTGCCTATAGACAGGAGGTGTCTTCTGACTATGTTGCTCTGCATTCTGGGATTGCTGTCCTTTGCCGGTCTTTATAGCCTAGAAGTCTCTAGGGTTATGGCTTGCCCTCAGGCCATCCTGATTTCTATGAAAACTCTGAAATCTTCTTCCGTCAAGCTCACGGAGCATGCACCAACGTTTGGTGGCTTTCCTCGCATGCCTCTATCTGATGCGTGTGCCTCTGTCAGCATATCTGGCTGGTGGGGGGTACACACAGCAAAGGGGAAGGCCGTTCCATTCCAAACTCATTGCCAGTTCCGATGGAAAGAGCTTGTGCATGTGTAGCGGGAGTGTGGATTGAGGTAAACAAACAGACAATCCTGGGGGGGGGGGGGTCACACAGGGGCATCCCGATTTGGGATGTAATGCGGACCAAAAACTTGTGCTGCCAAAAACAACTGATAGCTAAGAAGGAAGATCAGTGTAGTGTGATTATATGGGGTAGGATTTAAAAAGACACTGAAGTCTCTAAGATAACCCTTTATCTGCTCACCCACCCTCCCCCAGCACTCTCCACATCCTGGGCAGATGGGAGCCTGATCCCACATGTGTCTGTTTTGTGGTCCTAACTTCTCATCTTCCAGACCATGAGTGACAGTCTTTTTACCCACTCCTCACAAGGGCAGCAATTACAATGTTCAGCCATAGAATCGGGCTCAAAGGTGGCACCAGCACTGGGGCGGGTTATTTTTAGAAACGTTACCATCTCTTTGAAGTGAACTTACACCCTTCAGGCCCACTCCATGCACCACCTCCAATCATTCCAAACAGACATGCTCTTCTTTTTCTACCCCTTTAAAAATACCCCCAAATCTTGAAAGAATACTCACCACCTCTGCAGTTCCTAAGCGCACCACTAGGTATCAACGGCCATGCATGTTCTATTGCCAGACCACATAGGTCCCTGCCATTGTGTAGCCACTGCCCAGAGGTAGCGTGGATTGATGGACAGGCATCCCAAATTGAGAGTCTGGGGATGGGTCATACATTGCATCACTGTAGGTTACAGGTCCACTTTAATCTTCACTTTCACATCTAATTTAGCCTATGAGTTTCACATGGATCTGAGTGGTGTCACTGATCTGTGAATCTCATGTATTGTGACGGCACCCATAAATTTCCTATCAAATCAAACTCTGTTGACCAAAAAGTAAGTATCACAAACTATCCAAAGCTAAAAAGAAAGAATACGTTTTTGATGGAGTGGGCGCTTTAAGCACAATCTCCTGCATGTCCTTGTGGCACTTCAGGAGAACCTGTTAATTATCGTCAGCCATGTTTTGTTGCATCTTTTTAATTTATTGCAATTACTCATCGTTCATTGTTGTTGTGCAGCAGATTCTGTGTCTTTGTGTCTAGGATGAGCATGACAACTGTTATTATGTGTGACTATCCATGTACTCTACTCGCCTGTCTGTGTCAGCCAATAAACTGGGTCTGTCTGCTTCTTTTATTGTATTCTAGTATTATTTTATATCTTCCTGAAAATATGGTCTCCCATTTTCTCTTTCTATATCCTGCTACCAGCCCTCGTGTGCTTTCTGGGTCTTTGCTTGTCAATGTCTACTGGTCTATGAATTCCCACTACCCACTACATCCTGGATTTGGGGTCGTTTCTAGGGCTGGGCGACACAGGTGACAGCCCTTCGTTTGTTTGCTTCATGTAAAGCAGGCATAATCCCAACAATCCTGTTTTCCATGGGTGGGCAATGGCCGGAGACAGAAGCATCTCCATCATGACTGGATGAAAGAAATATATTAAAGCAGATGAAACCCCTTAAAGGTTCCAGGACCGGCCTCTTGGCTTCCCCCTGGATTGCTCAAAATACTCACCTTCTTCTGGCCTCCCACTGCGTTTTCCCAAAACCCTGATTGGTGATTCCTCCCCTGCACATAGCCCCCCACAACCCTGAGAAACCGGACCCAGGTACTCACCCAGAGGAGTAGCTAAGCCTTCTGGCACCCGGGGCAAAGATTTGAAATTAGGTCCCACTGACCTGCTGCACCTGGGGCAAGCGCCCCCCAGCTACGCCCCTGTACTCACCTCCTTCCTGCTCCTCTTCTGTTTTCCTGACCCACGTAACCACCAAGGACCAATTGCTATCCCTGGCAGGGCTATAGCAGTTAGCCAACATCATCCACATGAGTTGGAGACCAGCCACCGAAGGAAGAGGTAAGTTTTTCCTAGTGCACAGCACGGCCTGTTTCATGTAGTCCTTACGTCTGGGAATTCCGCCACAAGAGGGTTGATTCAGAGCCCCTTTCTCATCATTTTATGGAGGTCTTGCTACCAAACGAAAAATCATGCAAAAATGAAAACATTTCACACTAAATTTATTCCAGAAAAAAGGCTTTGCTGAATCAGACGAGTGGAAAAAATGAACGAGAATGGAAATATTGACGCAAAAAAAAGGTGAGAAAGGGGCTCTGAATCAACCCTAAGGTGGCGCACTGTACTGCAGAAGATTTGTGGCTCCTCCCGGCCCTATATAAAAACTGGAAATCAGCCATAGACCTCCGAGTGTTTTCTCTGCAGTGATACTGCGAAGATAGAAGATGGCTCTCTATGTTGCGCAGGTGAGCGGGGCAACCAAGCCTGCGGCCCTGCAATTCTATTTCCACCCGCTTCTGGACCCTCTGTGCCTCCCAGCCTCTGCTGACGGATCGGGTCAGGGTAGAGGAGCACTTTGGGTCAGGTGCTCGGGAGCGTTGCTCCAAGCCGCAGACCCTGTACCACAAAGGGTAGCTGGCCATAGGCTTTTATAGTGAACCTGCTGAGGGATAAAGTCTCCTGCTTTCGCTATGTGAGGGGGTGAGTTTGTGCTTGTTTTATTCTGTCCCCCTTCTTTTCTCCCCTTCCCTGTGTCTCCTGTCACCTATACACTCCTCTGGGCCATGCCTTGATGACTCCCGCCACTGCCTGCCCTCCTCTCTTCTCCCCCTCTCCCCGTCAGGTGTTCGCCGGGGGGGGGGGGGGGGTTGGTTTTGCCCCGCTTGCTGTTCGTTGCCGCTGCAGGTGTACTTCGCTCCGCAGCGGGCGGCGCTATATTGCCGCACATGCTGCGCCATGTCATGGCGCTGACATGGTCACGTGGGCGCGCTTTCGTGACTCCCTAGAGAAGGGGGAGCTTTTCAATTATTCAGACTCATCTGGGGACCATCAGGAAGGGTACGACAGTGACCCAGGGTCTGTCTCTGATGATGATACCAGGCTTCCTGTTGACACTGATACAGTGTGCCCAAGGGGTTGGACAGAAAGTATCCTTTTTCTGCTGACCTGATCAAGCGATGGTCGTGTCCCCCTGAGGTGGACGCGCCTGTTCTAGGGTCATGCCGTCCCCTGACACTACTACACTGCGTGATGGCGCGGACTGCCGTATGGATCAGCTGGCCTGTCATGCTTTCACCTTTGTAGGGGCAGGCCTGTGTCCTGTTTGTGCCGCAGCCATTACGGCCATTGCCCTTCAGAAGAAGATCAAGCGTCTCGCGGATGGCGCCATGGCTGGTAGGAGGAGGGAGGATTATAGGGCCCTCCTGCTTTGTTCTGATTTTGTTGCATTTGTGCTGTCTGCCATGGATGATGCCGTCCGGCTGGGCGGTAGGGCTTTGGCCCTCTTGGTGGCTATGCACCGATATGTTTGGTTGCGCCAGTGGGCTGCTGACACTGCTGCTAAGAAGTCTCTCATTGGGCTTCCCTTCGCGAGGCTTTGTCTCTTTGGTGAGTGTCTGGGTGTCCTGACCAAGGATGGTAGGTTACCTCAGCGTAGGAAGCAGCCTCGCCCCTATCGCGGGCCCTCCGCTTCCTTCCCCTCCTTTCGTGCTCCCAGAGGAGGTCGTGGCTCCCTCTTCTCGGGTAGCCGCAGAGATTCTTGGGGTCGTGGCAGATCCCGTGGTCGTCCCGGTCTCTCATGGGGTTCCAAGCCCAAACCCCCTCCCAAGGCCCCTTAGGCATGAGGAGGTGCCCTCACCCGTCCGGGTGGGGGGACGGCTTCGGCTCTTTGCTCACGTCTGGAGGCTTCGCGTCTCAGACCGGTGGATTCAGGAGGGGGTGTCCTCCGGTTACAAGATAGAGTTTGCAGCCTGGCCGCCCCCAAGATTTCTCAGATCCCGGATGTCTCAAAATCCTCTGTCAGCTCAGGGTTTGCGCCTAGCAGTTCAACGCCTGTTGGAGTCAGGAGTCATCTGCCAGGTACCTTACCAGGAACAGGGTCAGGGGTACTACTCCAATCTTTTCACAGTGCCCAAAAAGGACGGTTCTCTGAGGCCCATCCTGAATTTGAAGGGTTCAAGCACTTTCGCATGGAGACGCTACGCTCTGCTGTCAGTACCCTCCGGCGGGGCGACTTCATGACCACTGTGGACATCAAGAATGCCTATCTTCACCTTCCAATCTTCCCAGGTCATCAGAGATTTCTGAGGTTCGCTCTGGGGGATCAGCACTACCAGTTTGTGGCCTTACCATTCGGTAGCACCTCGGCGCCTCGGGTGTTCACCAAGGTGCTGGCGGGCATAATGGCACTTCTGAGGAACCGGGGGATTCTGGACGACCTTCTAATTGCTCTTCATCAGGCCGAGAAGAATACTCAAGTGGTGACCGCCACTCTCGAGTCCTTCGGCTGGGTGATCAACTATCCCAAGTCTTCACTGTCTCCGTCTTTGGCGAGGTCCTTTCTGGTCATCACTCTGGATACCTCTCAGGTCAAGGTATTTCTCCCTCAGCAAAAAGTGGAAGGCCTTCAGATGCAGGCACGGGCTCTGCTCCTGTGTCATCATCCTTCCATTCGGCAGGGGGTGCAGTTAGTGGGCCTGATGGTGTCCTGCTCTCTTGTCAGTTTGGGATCGGGACCCTGTGTCCCTGGATCAGGAGTTTGCTTTGTCCCCTCTGGCCAGGCAGTCCATCTCTTGGTGGCTGGTGGCTGGATTCGAGGAATCTTCTAGTGGGCAGGACCTTTTTGACGCCGTGCTGGGAGATTGTCACCATGGATGCCAGTCTGACCGGTTGCGGGGGAGTTTGAAAGTTTTTGAAGTTTCAGGGTCAGTGGGGCCCACAGGAGGCCATGCACCCATCAACATTCTAGAACTGCGGGCGATCAGGTTGCTTCTCTTCCAGCCCACCTTCGGAGTCGGGCTGTTCAGATTTGCTCGGACAACCAAATGGCGGTCGCCTACATCGATCATCAGGGGGGACTCGGAGCAAGCGAACCCTCAAGAAAGTGTCCTTGATACTGTCTTGGGCGGAAGAGAATGTCCCTTGCATCTCGGCGGTCTACATTCCGGGGGTGGAGAACCTGGAGGCAGACTCCCTGAGCAGGGGGACGTCTCGGCTGGGGGAATGGTCCCTCAACAACAAGGTATTTCACTCCCTGTGTCACCGCTGGGGTCAGCCGGATGTGGACCTGTTTGCCTCCCGCCACAATCACAAGCTTCCCAGGTTTGTCTCCCTGTCGCAGGATCCTTTGGCCTTCGTCACCGATGCGCTAGCGATTCCTTGGACGGAGTTTCGGCTCCTCTATGTGTTCCCTCCCTTTCCTCTGCTGGGCAGGGTGCTGCGCAAGATAGCCCAGGAAGGGGTTACCAGCCATTCTGGTGGCCCCCTGTTGGCCAAGGAGGGTGTGGTTCGCAGATGTCGTGCAGTTGGCAGCAGATCGGTACGTCTTGCCCATAGATCCAGATCTTCTCACTCAGGGACAGCTGCACCATCCCAATTTACAAACGCTGGCTTTAACGGCTTGGCTGCTGAAACCTCCATCTTGATGGCTGAGGGGTTGCCGGCCTCTGTTGTTGATACTATGATTCGGGCTCGAAAGAAGTCCTCGTCCTTTATCTACTACAGGGTCTGGCATGCTTACATTGCCTGGTGTGAGTCCAAGTCTCTTCCTTGTCGGGTGTTTTCTATCCCCAGGATTCTGGAATTCTTACTGCATGTTTTGGATTCTGGCCTTCAGCTTAGTACCCTCAAGGGACAGGTGTCGGCTCTGGCAATTTTTTTCCAAAGATCCTTTGCCAATCACCGTCTGGTTAAGACTACTTTTTCAGGGAGTTACTCATGTGCGTCCGCCAGGTAAACCTATGCTACCGGTTTGGGACTTAAATCTGGTGTTGTCTGCTCTGCAGGGTCCTCCCTTTGAGCCTATCCGTGGGGCTGCGTTGCCCATTCTGACTCATAAGGTGGCCTTTTTGATGGCTATTACTTCAGTCTGGCGAGTTTCTGAGCTGGCAGCGCTTTCCATTAAACCTCCTTATTTTGAGCGGCATCAGGATAAGGTGGTGTTTTGGCTTAAGCCGGATTTCTTGCCTAAGGTTGTGTCTGCCTTTCATCTCAATCAGGACATTAGCCTCGATTTAGAGACAAATTCGTCCGGGCTTTCGTAGCTGTCTGTGAAAGTTTTGGTGGGTGTTTGTCATTTTTTTGCTTTTTTTCGTCCATTTTCTACTCGCACGAACGTTCGGGAATGCGCTTCCGATGAACGGAAGCAAATCGGAACATTTCCGTTAGTTCGGATCAATCGGAAATTTTCCATTCGTTCAGAAAACTTCCGTTGCTGGGATGGGTTTCTGTCTGATTCAGAGAGCTGATTTCCGACGGATCACCACCCTATAAATCCGTTTCATTTCCGATCCACTTACGGGACCTTTGAGGGCTCGGATTGCTATTGTTGAACATGTTTTGCGGCTATGTGGAGGAGTCTGCGCGCCTTTAGCACCGAGGCATTGCATGTATCAGCATGGCCGAAGCCATAAATTGTATAGCAATGCATACCTGAATTAATACATTTCATGTATGCCTTATAGATGTATTTTAATGCTGACCTAAATTAGTCCTTAGTATGTAAACATTTATTTTCCCACACATCCATATAATTGCTATATTTTTTTAGACTTATGTCCTTTGTGAATTATATTTGGATTGTTGAACTTGAATCTTAATTTGTTGTAGGAGTTATTGTTTTAGTTGGTTACCTTTGCTTTGTGTAATTATTTTATATTTGGTTGCAGGAACTGCAAGATGTGCCACTCACCCTTGCTCCTGATGCCGTTCCTTGCCACAGAATGCGGGCCAGGGGTTCTCTAATCGGGCACTATGCAAAACCCGGCCCGTGGTGGCGAGGGCCCTCTGGCTTTTGAAGTCCAGATTTAGGTGTTTGGGCCATACAGGGGGGGGGGGGGGGGGGGCACTGCAGTATGACCCCAACAAGGTTATACCAAAATTTTAATCTACGTTTTTTAACAGGGACCACACGTGCCAGAGTGGCACAACTGAGTGTCAGGGTCCTTCAGTTGGTGGGCGAGATGCAGGAGCTGCGCAACTCGTTGGGGACCACAGATGAAGAATAATGTTCAGTGGCCTGCCATTGCTATGTATTTTGTTTTTTATAGTTGTAAAAATTTGAACTTTTCAAAATTTTGTAAAATATATTTTATGATGCTATAAAAAAAATGTTACAGTGTCATTTCATTTACAAAATACATTGACACAAAACTAATGGGCCCAGAAATATTTAAAGATGAATATTCACATGACCGAGAAGTGATTTGGGTAAGTTTTAAGGGTCCAAAAGGGAAGATGGAGGATAGTGATAAGTGATTTAGCTAAACATTGTAGTAGAAGTGAGGGTGGCAAATATGTAGGCGAGCACTTTAATGAGTTAAGTTTGTAGTGCGCAGGCGCAAGATCGTAAGGATTTCCGTCTGGACGAATATTTATTGAAAAAGGGAAACAAAATCGAACGGGAAACGTAAAGGATTTGTGGGAGGATACGATGGGAAAAGGGCAAAAACGAAAGCCTACGTTGTAACATGTGAAAATGAAACGGAAAAGTCTGGATGGAAAATGACATCCTCGTATTCGTAATCTTCCGTACGAACGGACGGAAACTTTATAGAAGGTTTTCAATGCATGCATAGAATCGCTCGTACACTCATACGAGTGTCGGAACATTTCGCAAAAAAAACATATCGGCAGGAAAACTAAAGTTTTTTTGTGTCTCTCTGAATCAAGCCTATTGTCTTGCCTTCTTTGTGTCCTAATCCTGCTAATTCCAAGGAGGGGACTCTGCATTCTCTGGATGTTGTCAGGGCATTGAAGTTTTATTTGGTTGCTTCTGAGTCTTTCAGGAAATCTGATGCTCTTTTGTCTTCCTGCTGGACCTAGGAAGGGTTTGCCTCTGGCTAAATCTACTATTAGCAAGTGGATACGTCAGGCGGTGGTACAGGCCTATTATGCTAAAGGGAAGGTTCCTCCTTTCCGGATTACTGCTCATTCCACTCGGGCTGTTGGTGCCTCTTGGGCTTTTCAGCACCAAGCTTCTGTTGAACAAGTTTGTAAGGCCACTACTTGGTCTTCTGTTCATACTTTTTCCAAGTTTTACAAGGTTGATGTTAAGGTCTCAGCTGATGCTGCTTTTGGCCGCAAGGTACTTCAGGCGATAGTGGTTTGAACTGCCTGCTGTTACTCTTTGGGGATCCCACCCTACCTTACGGACACTGCTTTTGGATGTCCCAGACGTAAGGACTACATGAAACAGGCCGTGCTGTGCACTAGGAAAAATACAATTCTGTGAGTACTCTGAGTACTCACCTGTAGAATTGTTTTTACTATGCACAGCACGGCCTGTTTCATCCCTCCCTTGTTATCGTTATTCTTGGTTGCCTCTTTACGGTGATTGTTCCAGGTTAGTTAAGGTTTTTTTTTACCTTTTTTACCCTTTTGCCTTATTACCTCCCGGCTTCTTGTATAACTGCTTGTCAACACTGGAGGTCTATGGCTGAGTTCCGGTTTTTATGTGAGGCCGGGAGGAGCCACAAATCTTTTGCAGTACACTGCACCACCTTGTGGCGGAATACCCATGACTGTACTAGAGCTCCATGTTATCTCCCGCCTTTCTTCCCAACTCCCTTCAATAAGAACCACACAACGTATATATCTTTGGAATGATACATTTATTAATCGGCCACAGCTGAACAAAATAAATACAAGACAACACAAATCTCCAGCCCCTCAATCGAGTCTGAGTGGTAATCATCTGAACTAAGCCAGCGTGATTGACGAGGAGAAAAATCCTATATGCACCTAAAAATAAGCGGAAGCCAATTTCTTAAGCTCAGCCGCCATCTCTGTTAGGCTCGGAGCTCACCAGGGCTAACCGCCAGGGTGCAAAATGACAACAGCCTGGCTACCCCAAAAATGTAGCCATCCTCGCCCCTATGCTGGCCATCCTGGCTCATTTTTCGGTTCGAAAAACAGCCGCATTTCTACACCTCAGTACTCCTCTAACCTGCCCACTCAGACCCGAACCGGGGTGAGACCGCCCATCGGCTGTGACAAAATTAATTCTGACCAGTAAATATCTATGCATAAACAGTACCATACAACCCTCCCCTCATACATTTAAAATAATACATACAATCCCTGCCACATTCCAATTCTGCATCCACATTATATATATATATATATATATATATATATATATATATATATTTTTTTTTTTTTTTTTTTAATTTTAATTAAAACAGCATAATCACAAAAACTACTTTGCAAAACATAGTTCCTCAAAAAAAAAATTAAGATATAAACATATATATAATTTTAGCTATTTAACTGATAGATATATATATTTTTCCTTTTTTTTTTTTTTTTTTTTTTTTTTAATTCTCAAAATTTTTCAATTTTTTTTTTTTTTTTTTAATCAAAATATATATTAAAACACCTCCCACAGTACAATACACACACCCTGCCATTAAAACAGAAAAACAAAATCCCAGAATTAACCCAAAATAGGGGTGGGCGGGTGGGACTGCTCTTGTCCAGCGCCGGGAGGCCGAGGGGTCAAAGAGGGAGAGGGGGAGGAACCCCTAGCCTATATATAGTGCCTCCCCCTCGTCCCTCCCCCCAGCCTCACACTGGTCAAACTGGTCCAGCTCCCGATAGGAGCTCAGGCCAGTCATGTGGTCACCTTACCTAAAGGGCGGTGCCTTCTTGACTGTACTAGAGCTCCATGTTATCTCCCGCCTTTCTTCCCAACTCCCTTCAATAAGAACCACACAACGTATATATCTTTGGAATGATACATTTATTAATCGGCCACAGCTGAACAAAATAAATACAAGACAACACAAATCTCCAGCCCCTCAATCGAGTCTGAGTGGTAATCATCTGAACTAAGCCAGCGTGATTGACGAGGAGAAAAATCCTATATGCACCTAAAAATAAGCGGAAGCCAATTTCTTAAGCTCAGCCGCCATCTCTGTTAGGCTCGGAGCTCACCAGGGCTAACCGCCAGGGTGCAAAATGACAACAGCCTGGCTACCCCAAAAATGTAGCCATCCTCGCCCCTATGCTGGCCATCCTGGCTCATTTTTCGGTTCGAAAAACAGCCGCATTTCTACACCTCAGTACTCCTCTAACCTGCCCACTCAGACCCGAACCGGGGTGAGACCGCCATAGCTGCCCAGCGTTGACACCTTAATGCTGGACAGCCCGCCAACTCCCCCTCTCACCCCTCATTGACCAACCCAAGAACTTCTCCAGGAGCCAAAACCCCCAACCTACCGTTCAGCTGAAGCCACTGTGACATACCCCCCAATGCCCCAATACATACCCTCGGTCATCCGAGCCAGCAATGCCGCCCCCCCCCTTGGGGTTGCCCCGCCTGAGAACCTGCACACGGGCCATACTACCCAAGCAGGACATCTCGCTTGTCCCCCTTTATCAACCCTCCTAGGGACCATAACAGGTTAATGACATGCCTCCTCCCTGATTACCAACCACCAGCCTGCTCCATCCATATAACTCTCTGACAAGCCTACCTTGTCGACCAAAGACTGCCGAGTCCATACTATCCAGGGCTATGGACCACCCCCCCCACTCCCAGCCTGCAGACCATGTATCCTACCAACACCCCATCCGATAATTATCCCTTCTACCGATTAAGGGGGAGGGGGGGGCAGTGTAAACCACCCAGTGATTATCCAATACCCACCACTTCCATGCTCCTAAGGACCTCAGGCATCTGTCCCCTATGTGCCACCTACTCCCCCAATACTCAGAGCCACCAGAACAGACCACCATTTAGTGGCCCCGTAATTCACCCATAATGTATCTACTAACCCGCCGAACCGTGCTGAATATATTAAAGGGGGATATTGCCCCTTCCCAGTGGGCCCGTCCTTCACCAAAATGAGCATTGGATAAACCGCCAAACACGCCAAAGTCGATCGTATTAAGGCCTCACCGCCCGCTTCTTTCCCGGTGGGCACGTCCAACATAAGCATCCAACAATCCGCCGAGCTCCCGATTCTATCGTGTTAAGCGCTCCCGGCCCCCACGCCGATGCCATCATCTTTTGGGCTTCCGCCCCTCCCCAGTGGGCCATGTCCTCCACCAGTATAAGGCTCCATAACTCGCCGAACGCCCCCCCCGGCGATCATGTAAAGCCTCTCGTGCCCCCCCCCCCAGCGGGTCCCATTATCCACCATATGAGTAGCCGGTAATTCGCTGAGCCCCCACGGCAAACATGTTGAAGCCTCTCGGGTCCCTTCCCAGTTGGTCCCGCAATCCCACCATATGAGTATTCGCTAATTCGCCGAGCCCCCACGGCGATCTTATTAAAACCTCTCAGGCCCCTTCCCAGTCGGTCCTGCAATCCCACCATATGATTATCCGGTAATTCGACGAGCCCCCGCGGCGATCATGTTGAACCTCTCGGGCCCCTTCCCAGTGGGTCCCGCAATCCAACCATATGAATATCCAGTAATTCGCCGAGCCCCCCCAGCAATCATGCAAAACCACTCGGGCACCTTCCCAGTGGGTCCCGCAATCCAACCATATGAATATCCGGTAATTCGCCGAGCCCCCACGGCGATCATGTTAAAAAAAAACCTCTCGGGCCCCTTCCCATTGGGTCACACAGCCCAACCATATGAGTATACGGTAATTCGCCGAGCCCCCACGGCGATCTCATTAAAACCTTTCAAGCCCCTTCCCAATGGGTCTCGCAATCCCACCATATGATCATCCGGTAATTCGCCGGGCCCCCCACCGCGCACATGTTAAAACCTCTCGGGCCCCTTCCCAGTGGGTCCCGCAATCCAACCAATGAGTATCCAATAAGTCGCCGAGCCCCCACGGCGATCATGTTTCAAACTTCTCGGGCCCCATCCCAGTGGGTCCCGCAATCCAACCAATGAGTATCCAATAATTCGCCAAGCCCCCACGGCGATCATGTTTCAAACTTCTCGGGCCCGTTCCCAGTGGGTCCCGTAATCCTCCAATATGAGCATCCGATAACTCGCCGAGCCCCCACGCCGCTCATGTTAAAGCCTCACGGGCCCCTTCCCCAGGGAGTCCAGTAATCCAACCATATGAGTAATCGGTAAGTCATCATGTCAAAGCCCCCTCTGGCCCTTTCCCATAGGGTACCATACTCCTCCAATATGAGTATCTGATAATTCGCCGAGCCCCACGCTGATCATGTTAACTCCTCATGGGCCCCTTTCCTCGTGGGTCCCGTAATCCTCCAACTCGAGTATCCGCCACAGCGCCGGGAACGCAGAGTCTGTTATGTTAAGCGCTCCCGGCCCCTACCCAATGGGGGCCCCTAATCCAACAATATGAGAGTACAAAACTACGTCGATGACATCATATTACGGGCTCTCAGACCCCCCCCCCAAAGTGGGCCATATTATCCACAAATAGGAGTGTCCGATAATTCACCGACCATGCCAAGCCGATTATGTTGGGGCCTCTTGCCCCCCCCCCTTCTCCATGCGTCCCGTAATCCACCAACACGGGCCTCCAAAAATCCGCCAACTTCCCTAGCCCATCATATTGAGCACCCCCGGCCCCTACCTAGTGGGCCCGACAATCCACCAATCTGAGGGTCCAAAACTAAGCCGCTCCATCATATCATAGGCTCCCGCCCCTTTCCTTCGGGCCATGCCATCCACCAATATGATTCTCCCATAATCTGCCGAACACCAAGCCGCCCCTGTTAAACCTCTCGGGCTCCAGCCCGTCGGGCCCCGTAATCCCCCAATATAAGTGTCCACAAACCCCCCCCCCCCCCCCACCAAATACCTCATATAAACAGGGTTCTCGTCCCCTTCCCAGCGGGAAAAGTCCTCCGCCAATATGATTACCCCAAAATCCGCTGAACCCGCCAGGTCGATCATGTCGAGGCTTCCCAGCCCCTAAACCCTTGATTTATCATTAAAACAAAAAAGGGGGGGGTTGTCCTCGGGCCCCTTTTCCGTGTCCCCCTGATCCACCAACATGAACCATGAGTATCCGATACACCGCTAATTCCTGATACTTCACTACGCCTTATCCGCATAAGAGGTCTGGCCCTTCTGCAGTAGCCCTCACCCTCCACCGATGAATCTCCATGGGCCGCTCCCCAGGCCAAGCTCCTCATCCATCCTCTTACTCCGGGGCCCCCCAAATGAGCTGACCCCTGGTGACATTACCCAGCATTCCGAATCCTACCCCACGCGAGCATGAATCTTCATTCCCCATAGGCCATACCCACAGTCTCTTTAAACCTTCCCCGCCATCCGTACATCCAAAAGCTCGCACCAACTCTCTACTGCTGCACGCCTCCCCCACAGAGCTGCTCCCGGGGGCCAATTTGAGGGTACTAACCCCCCGATGCTCCCCAACTTACAACCTCATTGTATAGTGAGCGCAACCCACTTCTCCAATTATGCACTCCGGCTGCTTCCAGCCTTTTCCCAAAGACACCCCCGAGCACCCCTTAATCCCACACTCCGGTTCCCCTGACCATTCCATTCTAACAAATAAACCCAGCCGCCCCTAGGCCGTACCCCTCAGTCAACTCTGGCCTCCCTGTCCTTAAACAACCCCAGCGCCCTCCGCCTCTTTGGCTCAGTGTCCTTCCCCAAATTCAGATCACCGCCCCATTAAGACCAAGAGCCTGCGATTACAACTGCGTCATGCAGCTCCCTTCCCGTAAATCCATTACCCCGGCCCTGACTAGCAATGTCCTTCTCCATTCATTCAGTCCCCAGGCCCCTCTTCCAGATGCCAAGAACCGGTTGAACCGTGGCCAATCTCCAAACCTCCCCCCAACTAAACATCCAAACCGACCAAGACCTTCAACCTACCTGGTGACGGCCACGCCCTTCCAAGCCTCCTCCTGCCCATCCCGCACACATTCCTGGTTCTCCCCGCTTGAGTGCACACCCTAATCTCCTGTTCCAACCCGCTCTCTATGCTGCCCCCAAATTAGTTCCCCCTCCTTTCCGTAGTTAACCCCCCGGGTCCTGCGTCAACCGCCGAGACACCCATTCCCTGCTCCTACCGTACCTCTCCCCCTCCTGACTTTACCCTGAACACTTTTTTTTTTTTTTTTTTTTTTTTTAATTATTTATTTATTTATTTTTTTTTTTTTAAATGGGGGGGGGGGGTATCCCCCAATGCAAAGGGGGTGGTCCATTGTGTGATAGCTGTCAGTGGAGTCACACTGATCTCAAATCCTTTGCCACTCCTCTGACTGTAACCACTCCCCCACCAGCGCCAGAACCCTTCCTTTCCAACACCGGTCACCCCACCTCCAGTATGCTTCCAACACCCCTTTTTGACACATGATTCCGATCTCAGAACGACGAAAAAACAAAAAAAAAACAAAAAACATTAACGGCGACATGCTGGGCGTACCTTGAAGGTGCGGGGGTGTATCGGCCCGCCGCCTGGACAGTCGTGATCCCGTCCGCTGGAGCGATGTCCCGATACCGCTGTGCCTGGTACCGCCATCTCGCCGCTTGCTGCTCCTTGGCCTGGCAAAATGGGCCGCTGTCCCGAAATCCATGAGGCCCCTTGTCGGCCGCTTGCTGCCCGTGAAAACGGGGGGGGGGGGGGGGGGCAGTGAGGGGCCGGACCCATGCTCCCCGGCCTATGTGCGCGGGAGTGAAGCGGTTGCTTGGAACCCCAACCTGAAACAAAGAAGGGGGGCGCCAGTAAGGCGCACCTGGGCCCTCTCTCCAAGGCTAGGTGCAGTGAGCCCACCTAACCCGGAACCCACCCACCGTTTGGCAGCCGGTGGGGCTCCGACCCCCCCCCCCCCCCAGTCGGTCTGAATGCCGGGTAGGGGAGGATCCCACCCAGGAACAGGGCAGGAGGAGGGGCCCCCCGGAGGATAGGAGGTGAGGAGCGGGTGGAGGTGGTGAACCGACCCCCCCCCCCCCCCCACACCCAGGCAAGCGGTGCCGTGCAGCGGGGTCAGACCGCCACCTCGCCGGAAGATGGGCAGAGGCCGCGATCCGGAGACCGGCCCACAGCGAGGCCACGGTAGGAGGGAGGGGGCCCCCCCCCCGCCGCGATGACACATGGGGGAAGCAGCGCAGCCTCACCACCCGCGGGCAGACCCGCACAACGCGCAGCAGGCCACGATCCCCACCCCGCCGGAAGCCGAGCCCCCGCCGAACGACAGGCGGGGGGGGGGGGCAGCGCAGCCCCCACAACGCGGCGGGCGGCCACACATGAGACCGCACCTAAGGAGCCACCGCGCCCGCGGCCCAGGGCGAGAGGTAGGAGGAAGAAAAAGGAGGAGGTGGGGGGTGCCCCGCACCACGCCGTAACCAGGCAGCCGGGAGTGAGGCATGCAGTGGCCCAAGGGAGGGGAAGAAAGGGGGGGGGAGGGCTCCCCTGACAACAGGCCGGGAGCCCTGAGCCCCCTTGGGGAAGGAATGATGACCAGATCAGTGCCAGGGACCGAGGAGGGAAGGGGACCACCCTGCGGAACGGGGAAGGAGGAGTCATCGCGCGGGCCAGAAGGCAGCCAGAGGGGGGAGGGCTGAGATAGCTACTTACCCTGTACCCCCTGGACGCCATGGCCCGCCCGATGAGGGGATTCTGGTGCTGGACGAGCGTCTGGCAGACTGCTCTTGTCCAGCGCCGGGAGGCCGAGGGGTCAAAGAGGGAGAGGGGGAGGAACCCCTAGCCTATATATAGTGCCTCCCCCTCGTCCCTCCCCCCAGCCTCACACTGGTCAAACTGGTCCAGCTCCCGATAGGAGCTCAGGCCAGTCATGTGGTCACCTTACCTAAAGGGCGGTGCCTTCTGACGTAAGGACTACATGAAACAGGCCGTGCTGTGCATAGTAAAAACAATTCTACAGGTGAGTACTCACAGAATTGTATTTTTAGACTTGCAGGGTGAGGGCTATGGGCTGGGGGAGCACCACAAATCTGGATGAACCACCCCCCAGACATGAGCAGTGGTCCTGCACCACCCTGCAGGGTGTGGGGCAACTTTAAAGGAGGGTGAATCAGGGCTTTATAAAGGGCAGCAATTAAAGTACAGTTATTTATGTGGGGCCTTTACTAGACCTTCTGCCTAGGAATCTACATCACACTTAATACTGTCCTGATCACTGATATGTGGTCAATCGGACTGGAAGCTGGGACACACATTGAAGCTGTTTGGGGAGTGAGTTATCTGCACCAGGGCAGATAGCATGGAAGCTAGTCTGTCTCAGCCCACAAGACATTGAAGGTAAGTGGTGTTTTAGACTAGTCTTTGGGGGGGGGGGTTGCCCACCCAAAATAAAAAAACAAACAAAAAGAAACTCACTTTTTGTCCCCCACAGCAAATAAGATCGGTCCTACTTCAGCGATCCACAACTCACCAGAGTGCTGGACTGCATCTGGTGCCAGCCAGGCCTCAACTCCAGCCACCGGCATTTTCCACAACAGACTTGCACCCCTTCAACATAAGTCACAGGGACGCTGCCATGCCCCCTCCATTGACTGCAATACCACGACTCGGCCCATCCCCTCCATTGCAGTTAATGTGTGTGGTTATGCCCTTGTGACTGATGGTGGAGGGATGCAAGACCAACACGGAAGTGCTGATGACTGGAGTTCAGGGCTGGGCAGAGTTGCTGACCCCCAAAGTAGGACCAATCAGCTGCAGAGAACAAAAGGCGAGTACTCTAAAAAAAAAATAAAAAGTATTAAGATCATAACGATGACAACAACTCCTAGCATTGGAAAGCGGAATAATGTAAAAATAATAATACACTAATATATTTTTTGCTTGCCATTTAAAACTTCTTATGATGTCATCACAGCTTTTTCCGTGCCAGCTGGATAATACCACGAGAAGGAAATGCATATTGATCAAACAACATTTTTTTTTAAGCCATTGGACAAACAGTGATTTCATTCAATAGCAGCAGTGAGCACGCACGTCTTCAAGGTGCCCATGTATCTATCTTCTGGAACTGTCACTTGGCAGCATCGCTTGTGTACCCCTCTGGCAAGAGGTAGGCGACATCCTCCTCCTCATCCTCCTGACATTTCTTTGAACATTCAGTGTAACCAGTTAGATAATATTTGCATTTATTTGGCTTGAAAATGAAATCCTCTGTACAGATCCTGTTCGTTAGAGCTCCATCCGCATGCCGAGGCAAAACGCGTCCTTGCAGTGACGCTGCCACCAGCCTGATGCCTGCGCCCAGCTCTGCTTACACACTTAAAGGACAATTATCTCTAGACACCTGTTATATGAAAGGCTAAAAAAGGAAACATTTGTCTAATATAATTCATTAAAAAAAACCTTCCTCTACTTTTCACTTCACTGCTACTGACTCCAAACTTCAAGGAGGAAAGAGTACCAATAATAAGGCATATAATTATACATTCTGTAGCCTATCAGAGAATAGCATTTAAAGCGGACCTTCACCCTGAATAAGAGACGATCTTATATGTTTCCCCCACCCTGTACATACAGATTGCTCACATTAATCCAGACCTTCACCCTGAATAAGAACCTATCCTGTATCTTTCCCCCCCCTGTACATACAGATTGCTCACATTAATCCAGACCCTCACCCTGAATCAGAACCTATCCTGTATCTTTCCCCCCTGTACATACAGATTGCTCACATTAATCCGGACCCTCACCCTGAATAAGAACCTATCCTGTATCTT